>CM050406.1:2315765-2673265 GCA_027580255.1 Therioaphis trifolii | reverse complement strand
CGGCGCGTAGTCGTCAAGAGCGCCGCGCCGGAGGTACTTGGGGCGAGTTTGATTATTTGTCTCGCGTAATGAAAACGAGGGCGTCCCTCGTCCCGTCTCCGCCCGGTCCGACCACGTAACGACTACGACTACGACGACGACGACGACGACGTGATCGTCAATCATCCCTCCGCGGGGCTGCGGAGAGTAATTATGACAAACTCGGGGCGAGCCGTCTCGGGGAAACAACGACCGCCGCCGCCGCCGTGCAGCGCGGCGCGGCGTTATCGTCCGTCGACGGCTTTTGAAACGCTCGTCGCGGTGACTTCTCGGCGTCCGCGGCGCGGCGCTCATCTGCTCCTCGCGTCCCCGTCCCCGTTCCTGCCCGGGCGCTCGTCCTCCGATCCGCGGGACCGGGGCCGCGTTTGATCCGCGTCGCGCGCACGTAATTATCCGACGCGAGATCACGACGACGACGACGCGTACAAAAGCGGTACGTCGGAATCCGGAGAGGGCGCCGCGCGATCATCAGTCATTTCTCGTCGTGACAGCAGTCGCGCGACCGACGACGGTGCTGCCGACGCGGCTGCCGCTGCAGCCGTTTCCGGAGATGGATCGCGTTTTAAATGCGTTCTGCTCGGGGGAGCGGAGGATTCGTCGCCGCCGCCGCCGCCGCGCGCGTGACGATAATGACGACGACGGCGGCGGCGGCGGCGGCGGCGGCGTGTCACAGCGACACGCCGCCGGCGCTGACGGATCGAACGAGTTTTAATGAAATCGCGAAACGAAATTGAAAAACAAACAAACGAACAGATCCACGCCGAGATCGAAAACACGTTCGTTTACGACGATTCCTTTAAAATAACCCGAAACAGATGTCTTAATATCGACAATAATTCGTCACGATAATTAAAAATGATTCGTCATACTTAGATAGGGATGCGACGGTTATTAAATGCAACGACTTTTAGATATAAAATGCTTGTTTATCTATAAACACAAAATACATTATGTACACTACTCATTTGGATACTTTTTTTTTTTTTTTTTTACTTCGCGCTAATCGTCAAAACATTGAGATCTATTGAATTTATTTATTTATTTATTTACATTAAATTTCAAAAAGGGCCAATACATACATTAGAGAATAACAATCGTTCGTAATAATTATAGTGATTTACAAAAAAAAAAAATAGAAAAATTCAATGAAGATACAATACACAATACTTAATTATTATAATACTTATATAGCTATGCGTTACTAAGCACGGAATCACAATACTTTTTAAAAAGTAGTTAAAGTAGTTTGAGTTCGGTGATATGAACAGATCTATTTTCAATTCACTTATGGTTTTCAAAATTCTGTTGTGAGGGATGTTGCTTGCATAATTAGTTATTTCTCTGTTTGTATAAAATGTGTTTTTAGACCGGGTGTTACGAGTTGGAGTGAGGAAAGAGAAACGAATTAAGAAAATAGGACAGTCTAAATTTCCTGCGAAGAGCTTGTATGGAAAATATAAATCTAAACGTAAACGACGTTGTTCAAGAGTTTCGAGGGATAGAAAAGTTAAAATTACTGATGATAATTTATACAAACATGATAATTCAGTTTCCTATCGTGTATTAGGTTATGAGTAAAATATTTGGGCTGCATAATAGAATGATATGAAACTGAAAAGAAGACAACATTTTCGAATCCGAGTGTAGACATAAAAATGAAAAACGTTTTGCCATAATGTTTTTTACACACCCGTAATTATTAAATGAGTTTCGTATAACTTGACATTTTTAATTTATACTTTCCGCGATTAAGTATAAAGTCGCTGATTTCCTGAAACTTTCCACGTCGTTATTTTCATACTGATTTTTCAAAATCATATTTCGTTCATATTGCATAATATATAACTCTGGACTGTCAAATGAAAAACCGCATAGATTTTCGTTTGTACCCTCTCCGTGTCTATGGCCCTCTCTCGTCAACGATTTGCCGTGCAACACGTCACATCGCATAGACGTATGAAATAAACATACGTCGATCAGTGCATTTACCTTTTTTTTTCACGACCACCAAATAAGAGATACGTTCCGGCATTACGGGCCAAATTTATTTGGAAAATCCGGGGGAAGAGAAAGGAAGCAATGGAGATTTAGTGAGAAAAAAATGATTTCAACAGAAAAACCCCAAAATAATCGTATTTTTATTCTTTTATTTAATTTGTGTCGAAAAATTGAAAATTGAAATGTAAACGTTACGAACAAATATTTTATAATTTTACATTTTTAAAACATCAGCTGCTCACAGGCTGAGCGGGCAGGTTCGGAGAACTATATTATGGGTCGAAACCAAACCGCACACGGTAAGTCCCAAACCGCAGATCTGTATCGTTGTACACAGACCATGACGAACAAGACGATTTCATTTTGGCGGTGCAGACTGTGCAATGATAATAATAATAATAATAACAATAATAATAATAATAATCATCGTGGAGCGATGGGGATGGGCCAGTGCTGTAGTGGGTTTATATGACGGCCGTTACACAACGTACAAATGCCTACGACGAGCGATTCGCGCAGTGTTCTGACAACAAAGGTCGATCTTTGGGGAATTCAAAGATTGCGTTTCGTCGTGTGCATGTGTGTGCGCGAACGCGTTCGTTTGTATGACGCACAAAGGTCGCCACGGAAAGCGAAACCAGCCGAAAATCCTCTGTACACACACGCACATACTTTTATGTAAGTATGTGTGCAGATATGTGTGTGCGTGTGCGTACGGTCGCATATTTTACACAAACACACACACACACACACACAAATAACTCGACGGCCTTTTATGTCGTCGTCGTCGCTATCGTGGCTGTGTATAGAGAGTAGCGTGTATTGTCACGGCGGTAAATTTTAATTAAAACTACACACACACACACACACGCACACACGCACACACTCACACACACACGTGGAGCCTCGGATCGTATTTTGGCGTCTATATATCCTTTTTTCCCCTCTCTTAGGTCGGCGCCCTTCACTGCCCCTCATCGAACTTCCCTTGTCGATCCACTTGCGGTCCGTTCGGAACTCGCTCGGTCGACCACGAACGCACGTCGGCAGCGACGACGACGACGACGACGAGGGTCGACCGTACGACAACGCGACGTATTATTAACGCGTACGCGTGTACAATAGAGAACGGTCCCGCCGGGCCGTCTGCCGAAGACGTTCGGCTCCTTCCTACCCGTCTCCCCCGGGACGTCGCGTCGGAGCCGAGAGACCCGCGGTGCCGGAGGGACCGAAAAAAGAATAAAACAGTAATAATAATAATAATAATAATGAATATTCTACAGGGTCCGTACGACATTGTTCGGCGGTGCCGTGTACAGAAACGCCGTAACACGAACCAGTCGTCTCGCGACCCGCTCCCGGCCTGAAATCGTGGCGATGCAATCGCAATGTGCTCCACGCGAAAAATCCCGAAGCCCCGCGCATAACGCGTTTATTATTCGTCGCTTCCATCGCACTCGTGACGTGATTTCCACACAGACTGCGAAGCGGACAAGTGATATTGTGTGCCTGACGGTTTCCGAATATCGATCGGGACGTATCGATTGTAACCACGAGGTCTTTCTGCTGTCTTTCGCCGAACGAAACAGTGAGACCGAATAAAACAAAAAATCACGACGTGTGCGGTAATAGCGATTTTGCGGTACACAACGCGTAATCATTCGTAAAACACGACTGAAAATCAAGACATTGCTACACTTTTTACGACTGCCGGGGTAATATTTACAATTTTCGAATTACAAGTCTTTGAATTTTCTCGGTTTCACCATATATTTTTGTTTTTTTTTGTTTATTAAATGTTTTATTCAATCTGTTACAAAAAAGAACAATCGAGGAGGTAATAGATAGTAGAAAAACAATGAAAATTAAATAACAAGATAAATATAACAGAGCGTAGAAGCCTTCCCCCAGTGGAGGTACTACACTAACGAAAAAACACGAGTGTTGCAATTTAATTAGTCGGTAGGTTTCTACACCATTTGCGCTTTAGCCGGTTGGGAGGATTTCCAGGAATAGCCACGGAAGAGATTTCGTGCATGTGTTGTAATTTTTAAAAGATGGTTATGGAATCTTTTGTAGAGTGTATTAGCCACGTCTGCAACAAAGGAAATGGAAAAGTCGTGATGGAGTGTGTGATTGGAAACGTAATACGGTGCTTTGGTGATTTGTCTTAGAGTTTTGGATTGATAGGTTTGTATTCTATTGATGTAAGTAGGTTTTGCTGATCCCCAGAGTTGTATACCATAGACCCATATTGGTTTGAGTAGCATAATGTATATAAGGACCTTGTTATTCAGATGAATATGTTTGCTGGTCTGTAGGTGTCTTAGTTGGCGGCTACGATCATTGAGCGTTAAACGTTTGGAGCGATTTACCATATTACGAATTTTATTTCGCGAAGTTGATTGTATATTATTAAAACAACCGTTTGTGTACATTAACGCGGAAACGTCGATGGTATTCCATGTTATGCAATTATAATATAGTGTCACCAACACGATTAATACATGTCGTTCGCTCTGTATGAGCAAATAAAATATTTTTCGTATCCGACAACATCGCGGCTTCTCGGAAATGTCGTTTTTAATGTTTTTACCTGCGCGTACGCGTAAAAAATCGTCGGATAAATATTCAAATAATATCCAGACACATTTCGTATTGTAACCTTTAAGGTGTGATTCGTTAGGACGCGCAACCCGTGTGGCTGACGCAGTGCGATCGAAATTTCGGCCTCTCCAGCCGCACGGCTCAATGACGGATTGCCTACTATACAAATTTTGACGCACGAGACGCGCGGCTGCCGGCTTGTCGAACATTCGTCCAAGCACGTTTGATCAGTTAACAAGTGTTTTATAATACATACTAGTGAAAATTTTTTCTATTATAAAACCAGACATGTTACGAAGTCATAAAGAAAAAAAATGCTCATCAAACTACTTCTTTTAGAATAAAATATCAACGAAGAAGAAAAAACACGCGAACACGCCACTAAAATATATAACACGAAGAAAACCCACAATTTTTTTGTCACTTGAAAAATTGAAGGATTTCGTAGCGTTTCAATTGAAAAACATTTGTATAAAGATGAACGAAAATTTAAAGAAAACGTACGATATATTGAAAAAAAAGTCGTCTGGTCATCAGTCGCGCGGCTGGTATGGTTAGGCCGGTGTAGGGAAACTATGCAATATGAACATGGCAAAACCAGTACCGTGCGGCCGAAATTTCGGTCGCACTGCGTCGGCCGCACGAGTCAGGCGTCCTGAGGGATCACATCTTTAAGGTCGTTTAAATAGACACGGACGTCGTCAATATCGTAGTTGTTTATTTTACGGTAATCGACGGAATAATGTTATTTGTTTTCAGCCAACTAGCCAATGGTAACTCGGCTGATTAACAAAGCACATGTATTTATAATAAATCTTTCATCAAGTACGCATACCCATATAACGCTGTGTATTCCTATACGTGTAGTTCTCGACGTATTGTGTAGTAAGTGGAAAAACGCGATAAATATTTTACAACGGATTTCCTGTTTATATGGGGTGTTGAACTCGAGTTCGCGCGATTTAATAGTAAATAGTTATTTACACGTTCAATAGCATTATCCGATACGATGTGTTTTACGAAGTAACGCTATCTACAGTTCAATGGCGAGCTAAAAAGGAGGAAGCCCGAACGTCTAAAAGATACAAATATTATTGAAATATCAAACTTTTTATCTCGATTTCAAAATAAATTCTCGAAAAATCTAAAAAATAATATGTAGAGTTTTTATCGCAAACACGCGATTAAACTTGGGACGTACTTAGGAAATTATGTTTTCATTAGAACCTGCAGCCAGGAATCGACTGTGATCTCACTAAAATAACTAATATACGTTATACAACTTTTGAAACAAAAACGTTTAGCGCGTTGACAATCTCGTTATTATTTTGCGTCGTGAGTCGGCAAAGCTTTGAATTCTTGTTTGGACATTTCTCGGTCACTTCTTAATGTATTTGAGCGCGTTAATCAGTTTAGCCGTTAACCAATGACGCACGTTCAATAAGCGTATAAGTCGGAAACGTTACACCGCGGGTGTGAGCACGAATAAATACGGGCAAACGTTCAAATAACCGTCGTATAGACGTAGTATAGATATTAGATGTTATTCCGTAAAAGCGTAAGACAAAAATACTAATAATCCAACACAACACGTATAATATGTATATATTCTACATGGGCCCGGTGCGCAATATATCTGTGAAACGTGTTCACCTTATGTTCAAAGAGATCTTATTGGATTTGTCAAAACGTTTTATGGTCGGTAATTTCATACAGCGATTGAGTCACTAAACGCGCATGGAAGTTATGGACGTGACAGCTCGCGTGGACTAACGGCTCAAACGGGTTAGGCCCGGTCAGTGGTCAAAAAGCAAACAAACAAAAAAATAAAAATAAAAATAAAAATCTATAATAACCGGCAATGGGAAAAAGAAAAAACCGGGTTCGTTTATTCATTATTATTATTATGATTTTTTTTTTTTTACGATACTCGTTTTTTCGTCCCTTCTTTTTCTTTCTGACGTGTACATATATACGAATATATAAACTTAAACACTCTTAAGCGCATCTGTACGAGTATATTTTTCGTTCGTATTACGGTAGAAAAAAATAAATAAATGAAGAAACGCAAGAGACGATAAACTATCACAGCCGCAGAACATATTTCGCTCGTCATACCTGCCACGTATGTATATTGTATAGAGACGTTATAAATTAATTTTGAACTCTTCGACGTGTATACGATCGAATCTCGCTTATCCGTACACCGGAGACGAGGCGTTGTTATTTTCGATCGAAACGAGAGGTGGAAAAGAGTTCGATTTTACAAATCAATTCGTTTTTATCACGACGCCGCGTTCGCAGGACGGATTAAATCGTCCCCATTGTCCAGACAGTCGGACGTACGCGCATGCTCGAGTTTGTGCGTTTGACACGCGTTCGTGAAGCCCGTCGTTTCTCGCGGGGCCGGGGCGGAGACGACGGCTACGGAGAAAAGGATCGTCAGTGTACACAACGCCGCGAAACCGTGAAAAACGTAAGCAAAGCGACGGGAAAATATAATTTGTCTATAACGACCCTTTTACACCCTTTTCCTAGGTACGGGGCCGCATGTCTACCAAAGCAAACCTACTTGAACCGGATTTATTTCGAAATATATTTTTCCGTCGACGCGCGTCATTTGGTATTGTAAATTCACCAGTCATTATTATTATTATTATTATTGATATAAGCTGCAACATGTTCTCTCTATAAAATTATTCGCTTTCATGTCACATTCTCAAAACCTTATCTTTTTATTTTCATACGATGACCTACGTGAATACTTTAAGTCTTTCTAGTTTGAATTGTAAATTTTCGGTCAAAACAATGATTAACATAAATGTTTATCGATATTATACAAAGTCATGGATATTTGTAAATTAAAATCATTATTTTAATAATTATTATTTTAGTTTTTGTAATTATTATGAATTATTTGACTATGTTCAACTTCATAATGTTAGAGGTAGAAATAATATTGATTTCGAAACCATCAAGAAATCAATAACCGTCGACTCGCGGTATTATTCAGAAGGGTGATTTCCTCAAAACGACGTAGGTACTTACTCGTACAATGAGTTGCCGTAGGAAAATTGTGAGAGATGATAAATGAATGACAACAAGAGAATGCGAAACAACTGATAAAATAGACGCGAATTGTAGAATATTTTACCTACGCATAGTCGTACATGGTTAAAATTGACGGTGAAAACAAAATAAAAATTAACATTTTTCGAAGTATATTTTTAGCTTACGGGCCACGGTTCATTTGAAAATATATATATCACCCTGTATACTTGTGTGTGTTTGTGTGTGTGTGTGTGTGTGTGTGTGTGTGTGTGTGTGTGTGTGTGTGTGTGTGTGTGTGTGTGTGTGTGTGTGTGTGTGTGTGTACGTGGTAGAAGGCTAACGGCAGCGTGGTGGCGTATTGTTTCGCCGAAGCGCGTTTTGTTTCCAGCATTGTTCTGCAGACCATGAAATGGAGTCTGCTCGTTGTTGCGATGGCGGGAGGAGGAGACGACGCGTCAGTTAGCTCGTTTTTTTTCGCAAACTTTACATTTATTCGGTATGTGGATTTATATATAAAATACACACACACACACACACACACACACACACACACACACACACACACACACACACACACACACACACACACACACACACACACACACACACACACACACACACACACACACACACACACACACACGACACACACACACACACACACACACACACACACACACACACACACACACACACACACACATTTGCATTGCAGTATTTCGAAAATTATCATCGTCGTTATTAAATCTGACCGATTGTAAAACATAAATTACTTTGAGTATAATTCGCACGAGATTTATACACAAACAAACGGACGAGTTTTTTTTTTTTACCACGTTATTATTATTATTATTATTATCATTATACGGTTAGGCTAATTTATAACCGTCGGTTGTTTGTACTCGTACAAAATGTACACTGCAATGATACTATAATACGCACGCGTAATGACTTCTCTCGCAGACCGTAGGTACACGAATGTAACTTGTACGTAACACAAATACAATTATTTATTTTATTTTTATTTCTCTGGAACTTAAACGCAAAGTATAAAAATTGTAAATGATAATTAATACTGGCGTTCAGCGTCGGAACGTTGAAATTTCACCGAAAAGACATAAGTGTTTTATTTTTGTTTTAGTCAATTTTCTGTTGCGCGCTTCGAATAAACTTACAAAACGTTTGTTTTTTTTTTTTTTTATTATTGTTATATTGTAAAATATAATACATTACATAAAAATATAACATATTATAAAATAGTGAACGTTTTATTTCGACTCGTAGTATGGGCGATGAACAAAAACCGTACGTGGAGAGAAATCTCCAATTTTCTATTGCAAATCATTACGAATGAAAAACAGTCGATAGGATGTTTTTCGACGTGCGTTTTTACCTCAACGAATGAACTTTGGTAACGCATCTGGTTTATCGTACAAAAAATAACAGTTCAAATCACCGCACATTCAATATTATACCTTGTAGGTCGAAACCACACACAATCTTTCTACGTGTAGGTTTTACCCGTTTTTCATTAGGTACCGATTGTGCCCACCTATGTAAATCTCCTGACCAATATCAGATCTTAGTAATAAAACACGCAACAACATTAAACACTATCATTTATCAGCGAGAAACATTTTTAAAGGGAGGAAATCTACTCAATTATTGTAAGAACGTCGGGTGAAAAACTGTATCTAAAGTATAATTTATTTGTATGATTAAAAAAAAAAAAAAACTAATAAATTTAAACAATTAATACATAAATCCATGCTATTATCCATATCAATAATAATCAAAAATATTATGTTCATTATATTTGATATAACATATGCGACGTGTAAAATTCAAGAATTTGCAGAGTTTCAAATGAAACTGTTTTAAAAAAGTATACGATTTCGTCTTGTACTTAACTTAATGTGTGTGATTTTCGGTTGAAACCATAAGTAGTCATAGGTCGATGCAGGCAATTATCTATTTATCATCAATATAGACGTCGGTAGTGTATAGATCAATTTACAATGCACCACGATCCGTTTCCATGACGATTCTATAAGGTTGTGACTCTAAAAATGTGTCCTATGTAAAAAAAAAAAATCAAAGTTCACGTTAAATTCCGAAAAAGAATAATTTGCTTGGATCACGAAACGTCATCAATGATGCATTGGTCGGACTCTATAATAGTATAATGTATCCAAACTTTTTAGCTGATGGTTCCTCTATTCGGGCAAAGTTATGCTGCTGTGGTGTCTCTGTCGGCTGACACTAATTCTATTAATAATACCGTTTGTACTCGAAGGTAGTCCCGTGTGCACGCCAGTAATCAGTATGCATGATGAACATGAAAAATGGAAAACAAATTTCGATTGATAGTGCATTTGAATAATTTAATCAACTTATTACAGAGAAAAAAAAATGGCAAAGTACAAAATATAATGGTGAGTTTCGAATTATTCGTGTGTTTATTAGAGCATAATATGAAATCGATACAGACGAAAAATATTCACTCGTAGTGGTGCGACTCGAAAGTTCGGTCACGATATTTGTCAGATAAACAGTCCATTTGTATAGAATTGTTATTACTTAATTTAAACAACATGTTATTACGCCTGCACGAGTTGTCATTATAAAATTTTAATAGAAATTTACAATTTATAACTATAATTACGAGTAATTGTTAAAAAAAAAAAAAAATGTTTTTGTTTCTTTCGTGTAGGAATTAGTTCGTATAGCATTATACACATTGTACTCAATGGACATCCTTATGCACAGTTCGGGATACTCTGCCATACGTTATACCAAATATACAGTCGGAAGCAAAGTGAGTCTGAAAACATATTATTAGGTCTCGGAAGTTGATGACCTTATAAATACATCAAAAAATTACCTAAAAAAAAAAAATGCAAATAAAACATAAAAATGACAAAAAATGTCAATTTTTAAAATTAAATTCAATGGTGAATTTTTTTTTCTGAGACCACCTTTACCTCACATACTTTACAGTAAAGAACTGTGCCATCGGAAGAAAAAATATCGTCTCCGAATTCCGACACAAATGCACTAACCGACGTTTTAATTTTCGGCATTTCGAAAATACAACGAAAAAATAATAAAATGTAGGTACAATATTATTTATTATAACTCGAAAACGACGCAACGACTGTGATTGGCGAGATAAGATCGGATACTTATCGAATATTAGGAAAAAATAATAAAATGTAGGTATAATAATATTCGGTACAACACGACAACGACAAATTTAATCGGTGGGATAAAATCGAATAGGTACTAATCATAGTCCGTGTTAATTTCCAAGTTTTACGTTGTCTACACGGCTGACGAGAAACGATAAGAAGTGAACTAGTGTGAAATCAGTAAAAATTACTATAAGTGTGGGAAAATGACCAAAAATGTTAAAAAAATGACTTAAAAAGTAACTAACACTACAAAATACAAAATACAAATTAGTTGTTCAGATTCAGATGCTAATGAAACACATTTGTGACCAGGAGAGCATCGTCTAAAAAGTTTTAAAAAAAATATTAAAATTATGCTCTGTTCATGCATACCTATAGGTATTGCCTATGTTAAGTATAAACCACCGCATTACTCTGGTCAACAATCCACCCGTATACCTTTGTCGTTATTGAACGAGACAGAATTAGATTTCTTTTAGTACACTCGAGGACCTCGTCGAAATTTCGATGAATTTACGTGAAAACATCATTCGCTCAAACATTACTCTGCAAATTTTTGTACGAATTGCTTTTTACGCCCGTCGAGATCAACGAATACAATTTATATACACGAAATTTCACTCGATAATATTTTATATTAAACTCATAACTTAAGACCGGATTTATATTCTCTTAAAATACCCAAAATATGATGCTAATATTCTCTAAAAAACCTTCAAATATTCTCATTATATTCTCTCAAAAATTTATAAAATATGCAAAAATATTCAATAAACATAATTATATGCTTTAATATGCATTTTTTAAATTTGTTTTAAAGATTGTTTTAATAGTGAGGTATTAATTAGGTATTAAAAGTTGCGTATTATACCTAATGGAATACTATTGCTCTTTAGTAAGAGTGGGAAATAGGGATATAATATAAATATAACAGTATAATATTAAAACATAAAAACAATTATATTACATTATATTCCTTTGGTATATTTTAATCAAAAGTTAAAATGACTACAATATACTTATATACTAATATAATAGTTAAAAATAAATAGAAATTTTTTCTCACAATTTACGAAATATTCCAAAATATGCTAAATGGATTAAATATTCTCTAACCCATGAAATATTCTCAAATATGCAAAAAAAACTTTTTTCTACGCATTCAGTATTGAACGAATCGCCATCATTTTTTACTCTCATAAGACTGCATAGACCCAGTAATGATATGTAAAAACATATAACTCCGGTCTTTACTCGTAACACGTAGGTACATGGTTATTTTTCGGACAAACGTTGCCCGCGATTGTCGACGAAACAAAATATCGTTCGTTCTCATACGCGCCGTCATCGTTTTTAATAAGACGTACAGTGGAACGCCATCTATCCGCCCGGTCGCCCACCAATCGCCATTGGACCTCGTCCAAGTGCCGGTACGTGGATACATTTTTCTCGTAATATCACGGTCTTCGTTTGATTGAACTGGAAAACGCGTCACCGCAAACGCGAAACATAACGAACAATAATTATTACCGATCGTGACGTTTTTACAGTAGTTCGACGGGGTCTATGCGCCAGCGCTGCAGAGTCCTCGTGATGCACACTGTCGCGGTGCGACGGAGTCGTACACAATAACGTACACGTCCTTTTCAAAAATTATTCATTTTTTTTTTCACTCTCACTTATTAGCTACCGCACTATTGTACTGAGGCGATTTTATCGTGAGAATCTGCTCGCTCCAGCACGTCGTTCGCCGTTGCGGCAAATGTGTCTGTGCGCGTGTACCTGTATAACGTGCACGAACACGTTGTTTTGTCATCGAAACGACTGGGCGTTAACCCGTTAAAAAGTTAGTGTTAAGTTTAAAAAAGTTAATTTTTTTTTTAACTTTTCAACTTGACTAGTCAATTATTTTTGTTTTTAACTTATTAACTTATTCGGTTAAAATTTGTATTGTTTTTATTTTATCTTCATAGCTAATTATCGATTTCGTGCAATTAATTTGATTTTTTTTTCGTTGAATTCTCAAAAATGTAGATATAAAAATAAGTACGCGAGTAAAAATAAATATCGTGGTCTTTCATTTTTTCTGTTTGAATCGATGGCCATGCGGGAATCACCAAAGTATTTTATCATCCTGATGACAAGAAATATCTGTCTATGTTAAATGGATATCAATAATATACGGCAAATACAATTCTTCTTTTTTTTTTTTTATTAAATTTTATTTTTTCAATATAATCTTTGTAATTACAATTGTTTTGTTTTCAATAATATAGAGTATAAGAGTATTACAACAGAGTGTAAAATAGTATTAAATTGTTTTAATTTAACAAAATTTACTTAGGTTATAAGTTGTTTAGTTAGGTCATTGTTCTGATGAAATATACAATTCTAGTGGACAAAGCATTTAGTCGTTCGAGATATATTAATATATTAATAATTTATTGTATTTGTATACTTACTGCCTATTCGTATTTCGTCATAAATACAAGAATGATAAAGGTATAATATAATTACTAATGAGATTAGAAAACGGTATAGGTATAATTATTGGTATAAACATTGTTTATAATCAGTGGTTTAATGTATGCTCGAAATAATTGTTGGTAATATTATTGACTTTGACATAAAATATTAGGAATTACAGTAATAATTGGAGGATTGGGGTATAAGTAAGGTGACCATACGTCCCGTTTTGAACAGGACAGTCCTGTTTTTTGTATTGTTGTCCCGTTGTCCCCGAGGAATCTTCGGGATACTAAAATGTTCCGTTATCAAAAGATAGACAAAAAAATTAAAAAATAACGAAAATCAATTTTATATCGTTTCTATTATACATGTATATCTAATTGGGTCTCTGTAAATTGCGGCCCGGGTATATTTTTGTACATATGCCTATTTAACTATTTCTTATTAATATGTAAATTACGTCTAAACCTTTTTTCCACAAAACTAATATTTTCCTTCCCATTTTTCAGACTTAGGACTGTAACTATAACAGACTTAAAACTATCAAAAACAAAACTATCAAAAACTATACAAATATTATTATCATCAAATTTCAAAAAATACTTACACGTTTTAACTGTGCAACACCTACGTTGAATATCATTTTTTAGAAATTTATGAAAACGAAATTTGAAACCATCAACTATTTTCAACGTTTTATTCCTTTCACTTTTCATAACGTCCATTTTTATTAGATTGAAAAAAAATACTGTAAACTGTAGAGCAACCACAGATATATAAAACAACTAGATAACCGACTCAACGAATAAAATTGAAGTCTAGAATCCATATGCGAACAGGGAAAAATATGATTGATTAATCCATGACATTTTATATTATTCCATGAAATATAATTTTTCTGTGATTGAAACCAAAGATATAATATAAAAATGTTGTTTTATATATCAGTTATCTTTTTATATGGATTCGGATTGAAACACAATTTTTCGATTATAATTTATAAACTATAAACTATAAAGTGCAATTCAAGTAATTCAACATCATGGTGGTTTCTTGTTCTGTGTCTGGTTGTGTCAATAGGAGACTGAAAGGAAGCAAATCTCATTTTTTTTCGTAAGTTTCCGGGATTCAATTTACGTATGTTTTAAAAGTACGTGGGCCGTAATTCACATAGTATACGTATGACCATGACCGTACTTATAAGGACGCAATTTACCGACTCCGATCTAATTCTTATGTGCATGTGTATATGGTCGATAAGCTGTAATGACTGTAAACGGTATCGGGATTGTTTAGTGTTTCGGGAATCGGGTTATAAATTGTCTGTGTCATTTATTTCATTATTCTCATCATATTTTTCTTTTTTTGTAGGATTTATCAAACATAATTTCAGTGCAAACCGTTTTTTTACCGTTGAGGTTAAATATTTTGGAAGACCTGGAAATATTGTTGGGACTGTCTCAGTTTTTAAAATTGGAGTAGTTCTTTCTAGCTTTTATACTAGGTACTCCATCTATTTTGAACGCGTCATATTTAATTATACAAAAATACTGTTAGCATTAGCCTCAATGTGTAATGCACAAACATAATCATTTTTACGCACTAATTTATCACCACGGGGAATATGTTTGTTCCAAACCTCCAGATTGATTATAATTAAAATTTTTTTATAACTCAATTGTGATTTTTTAACATTTTTAGAATAATCACATTTATATTTTCTACATATTTGTGATTATCTATTATGCATTTTTTTGTCCTCTAAAAATAAAAAAAACATAATTTTGCTAATTATTAAATAAAAAAAAAATTATTTATAATAAAAATTATGATTTGTTTTTTTTGTCCCGTTCTGACTAAAAAAATATATGGTCACTTTAAGTATAAGGTATTTTATAATTTTTGATTTTATGATTTTTTGCATCTGGTAACAAAAAATAAC
The DNA here is from genome assembly GCA_027580255.1 of Therioaphis trifolii. NCBI lineage: Eukaryota > Metazoa > Arthropoda > Insecta > Hemiptera > Aphididae > Therioaphis > Therioaphis trifolii. The sequence goes on along the minus strand of CM050406.1, from coordinate 2,657,965 downwards.
ATGTGAACATTTTTGTAACAATAATACAAATTAATACTTTGTCTTTATTTAGTTTTATGCATGTTGATTCTTGATACATGTTTGTATAGATAAAAATACTAGGGCATTTTATAAGTTTATAAACATAGAATGTATTATGTAGCTTGAAAAATTGTTTTAAACTTTTTTCTAGAAGACTAAAGTTAATTTTATTTCCCATATCAACATTAAAACTTATCGAGTTAAATTTTTCTTTGTTAACTTTTAACTTTAAGACCGTAAGAAATTTAATGGAATCATCTTAACTCGTCACAGCTAATTATTTCCATTGTATTGCCCACCTTTGGTTGTTATATGTATGATTTAACACTATATGATATCGTACGATATGCACTATGGCACTGAATTCGTCTTAGAGATCACAATGTCTCGTACTCGTTTACGCGGCAACTGCAGATTTTCGCCTCTCCGATTGTATATTTTATATACTCTGCTCGGGGCCGCACGCGACAAATTCCCGCGACGCCTTCGTGATATTACTTCGTTCGTTCGGCGTCGGGCGTGAAAGAAGACGATACGAACGCAGTTTGGTCTTTTACGTGTCTATACGAAATCGTCTGTTCTTTGTAGAGTCAGACTTTTATTTTTGTTTGTTTGTTTGTTTTTTTTTTTTTTATGTTAAAAAGAGCTCGGGTACGTCTAAAAATCAAGTGTGCGACCGATCGAACGGCTGTATATGTGCAGATTGACTGTTTTGAATCGACAAAATATAAGTATGTCGAAGCGAAACGAGTGACTTTTATTACGATCGCCGTAAAAAAGAGCGTACGGATTTTCATAAGGTAAACGACCGGTCTTATTGGCATATCCATCGAAACGTTTGAAATCGAAATCCATTTTCAAAACGATGGTGTCTCATAGACGACTTTTACCGCATACAATTATATTTATCTACAAACTATCAGCTGTGTACCGGATACGAGCTCAGTTCAGCCGATATCCGTGCCTACGAATCGGTTCTTATCTCATGTCAGTATATTATAAATCGTTTCAAGTCGATAAGTGCGGCTGAAATGAATGCACAAATAATAAAACTGAAAAATAATGCATACGAAACCACTTGATTTCATTGCATTCACTTGATCCCACATCAAGAGTATATTATGACTCTTTTATGCGGTAGGTTCTGCAGTTCGTGACGAATCGTAATCGTCAGTCGTTTCGATTTTCTAAGCCGCGTACATTTTTCATGCGTTTTTCATCTAGCTCCGTCGACCCTCAGTTTTGCGCCACGGGTACGGTTAATAATACCATAGTATTAAATATATATATATATATATATATATATATATATATATATACAAATAAATACATTTACGCAGTACCTGCGCGGCACGAGCCCCCGAACGCTCTTTTTCGCCGCGGATCACCTGCGATGAGATTTTATCGACGGGATTATATCTCGCGTGTACCGTGGTATAATATAAATGATTAATTCATCGCGATAAAATTAACTGACCTGGCCCACGTCTCCGCGGGCGTCCGAAAGCGCACAGGTGCGTGTATCCCGCAGGACGTCGTGCGCCACGAGAATACACCTTAATATAGGCTTAACGTTCCAGTAGTTTAATAATACTAGTAACGACAATAATAATAATAGTATCAGTAGACGTATTAAGTATTTAGTATTCCCTGAATAGATGGACCGAGAGGTCAAGGGTTGTGACATTTATTTTTCGGCGAGAAAACCCATAACCCCACTTAACACGGGTGTAGATAAGAGTTAAATATGATTTACAGTACAATCATTGATTATAGATAGCATAATCTAGGGTGATCAGACGTCTCGTTAAAAACGGGATCGTCCCTTTTTTGATCATAATGTCTCGTTGTCCCGACAAAGTTCAAACGGGACCCTTTTTATCCCGTTTTAATCCCGTTATTTCCATATAATTATATTAATTTTATGAAAAAAATATTGATGTACGAAACAAATATCCTGAATATTCCTAAATTGAAAACTCAATTCCTTTTTTTAAAAGAAGCCGACGAGGGAGAGTTCTGTGTACCGATTGTAAATCTATTTTCTCATTCGAATATGGTGGTATATCAGATATCAAACAGCACCTACAAAAACGGAAACATGTATTAGCCGTGTCTAGCAGTTCTAATAAATTAACATCATTATTGATCAATAAAAGAAAATCTGAGACATCGAATGAGAGCAAACGTATTACGGTCGAAGAAGGTATGTTTGCTTTTTTCATACTTGCAAGCATATTCATTCGTTTCGATCTATAGATTGTACGTCCTCAATTATAAAGAAAATCCATGATAAAAAATTGCCTTGCGCTCGAACGAAACGTGAATTGATTAAAAAATTCATTGCCACTTTTGCAATGGAACAAGTTTTAGAAGCGTTAAAAAATACTAAATTTGCAACCCTTAAGGAAGATACATCAAATCATAAACATTTAAACTTTGTGTTTTTGGTGGGGGGAGGAGTAACAACTGCCCCGTTTTTTTTATTTTTGTAATATAGTCACCCTAGCATAATCTATCTATAATCAATGGTAAAATCTAAATCAGTAACTCTCGTGTCGTGGATTCTAATTATTGTTATTCGACGAGCGAGCACGCCGTTGTGACAGACGTAGATTTAAAAACTCCAACGTCCTGTGTACACACACACACACACGCACACACACACACACACACACACACACACACACACACACACACACAATATTATTGACGTACAGACACCGTGTGTAATGTTTTATGCCCGTACACTAATGACGGCCGTTTCGAGCGAGGACTTTTGAAATATTAGTTAAACGCAGAATTCCCGTAACGTTCACGACGATTTATTGAAATTTTAAAAATGCGCTTTTCGCCCGACCGTCCCCTTTTAGAATTCCGCCGGGCGTTTAAGTATTTAACAGTTATGCGGCTAATTGAACATGTACATCGCTATTTTCCACGAGTTAAGCCATTACAAGTACATCAATAACATAAAACGCAATCTGTCGTAGCGCGCCACCCGTACGTACCCGGATGCAAAATTAAGTGTTGTCTACATTCTAGATACACGATAAATTCCGTGTTGTAATATACGCCACGCTGTAATCCAAAATCTAAATCACCCCATTACACGCGTCTACTTGAACGATTTTACGACCGTAGTAAAATTCCGACAACAGTTTAGTAAAGCTGTTTTCTGCCTCGACAATTAATGGCGTAAATTAGACGTATAAATAGTTATTTATTAAAAAAAAAAAAAGTTTAAAAAAAAAACGACAATATAAGCCTTGAACTTTCGAAAACATAAGTATTCGTTAATTATGTATTTTATAGTTTAAAGTACGTATACTGCTCGGCTCCACGGGGTATTCTTCGCTTCTCGGTCGAGTTAATGGGGATGGGTGTATTAAGTTTTAAAGAAATTATAGATAATTTTTTTACGGCTTCAGAATTAAAATACACCGTGCATATTGTATCTCACCATTCTTTGTCTAATCATTGGTAAGTTTTTTTTCTCCAAAATTATCTAAAATTTTATTTAACGAAGAAGGCGTTTTTTTTCAACCGAACGATTCAAAACTCTTTCGGTTCTATCTGCATTCAAAGTTTCATTGTGATTGGATAAACCAATTATTGCTTCAAATACATTCTTAAGGTTGAAAATTGACTTGAAAACAGTATAAAATTATGTAAAAATCTAAAATTCGATTCAACTCGATTAAACGTAATACAGCTACCTACTACTATATTGTACTACTCTTACAGAAATACTATTCATAATGACGTGATACGATGGGCAATATACGTTGAATGTCGCAAACGTACGAAAACCTCTTGCGACAATAACACATAAATAATATGTGTGTGTGTGTGTTTAATTTATGTTTCGTATCAATTATAGTAGCACGTACTTGATTATCTTATACACGCATATTTATATAAATATATATTATATAACGGGGTATTAGAGGGAATTAAATTGACGAGGATTCCCATAAACAACCCCTAGCATCGCTCGACGAGAAAACGACGTAGCTGTATAATATGGATAAGACGTCAGGTGCAACCGTTAAATATTAATTAACAATAAATATTGGAGTGTATAATATTATTTTGAAAAAAACGGGTCGGTCGCGTTTTTGTAGGCTTTACGATATTGTTGTGTAAATGAGCACATCCAAAAACGGATAACAGCAAAACGCAAATAGAACAAAAGCTGTTTGAGGACGACTCGTTGAAAAAGTATATTACGTTCGAGTGCAGCGGTTTTCGACCATTTCAATTGTTGGTGACCCGAGATATTCACCCGTATTTTCTAGTGACTGTTTTGAAAATCATATTCAATTTTGAGAGGGGCCTTCCCGCCAAGCCCCTTAATTTTTTCAATTATCGTAGCCAAAAGAAACTATCACTCTTCATTTAATTCATTTTTTATATCACTTTTATCACAAACAGTTATTAATATTTATTATACTCTTAATTTAAAAATAAACAATATTTTCGCGTTATAATAATGATATTTTTGTAAAGTTTAAAAAATCATAGAAAATTAACGGATCAACCTTTATAAGAATTTCAAACACCAACATTTTTAAAAAAATCATGTTTACAAAATGGCTATTTTGATTTTTTTTTCAAACTCTAAATTTAAATTAAAAATTTTGAAATTTGAGTTTTAAAAATAAAAATAAAAAATTAATGTTATTTTATTGTAGCGCTAGGCTATAGTATTCATTTAAAAAAAAAAAAAGTTAGTTAAAAATATTGAGTAGAACAAAAGTTATTCAACATGTCAGATCTTCGTGAAACACCCTGTATGCTCGTGTTCTATCAAAATATAATAAAAAAAAAAAAAAAAACACGCAGTAAGTCTCGCGCTGCGTTTTCGGCGCACTCTGTGTATCGATAAAAATCCAAAAAGTCCTCGTTTTGGGAGCCGGGGACCTGTAATCGTGTCTGTAACACAGTCTGGGGAGGGGGTGTTTTTTTCTTTTCCAAAAGGACGCGTCTGGACCGACTGCAGACGTGGTCGTGACGTGGCCGTGCGCGATGCTGGAATTCGTATCCAAATGTCGACGGGAAGGGGCACGAGATGAACGAAAAAAAATAATAAAATGAATAAAAAAATAAAAACAGCTCGGCCGACCGGAGGACGGAAATTATCCGAATAGCGACGAGAGCCGGCTGCCGTTTGACGCGGAATTCCGTGGGCCGACGACATCAAACGCGACGTGGTTGGAATATTTCAGACGGGGTCGGTCGACCGCGCGCGCGCGCGCCGTCCTGCGAGCGGGGAACACGTCCGCCGCGCGACAAACGCACACGCTCGCCACCCCCGCGCGACGTGCCGACGAACGAATATATATATATCGTTAGCTTTTTATTTTTCCTTTTTTTTTTTTTTTTTTTTTAATTATTAATTTCTGTTTTTTTTTTTTTATTTGATTTTACGGCGTGTTCGATTTTCGGAACAGTACCCCGGACGCAATAAAACGTCGTCGGCGACGACGACGACGACGCCTTCGTTGCCGCCACCGTTCCGTCTCTACCCTCTTCGCGTCCGCGTCAGAAAAAAAAAAAATAAAACATTCGTTTTTTCTCGCTTTTAATTATGTATTGTGTTTCCCGCTCGTTCGGTCCCGGAGCCGCGCTAACGTCGCTCTTAATTTTGCGCTCCGCTCGGCCGTCTCTTTTTATTATAACAACAACGACTTTATCTCTCTCTATTCTCTTTGTCTCGTTTTGGCGTGCCCGCCAAAGTTTCGTTTCGGATATTTATCGAACGCGATTTCGACGTACACAACACGCCCAAGTGTCGGTGCAATATAATACATTTCGCCGGTTAACTCGGTATTTTATTTGTTTTTTTTTTACCGGCGCCGCCGTCGTCGTCGGTTTTAAATACGTTTTTTTCCGTTCGAATATACCGCCGGTTAAGCCCGCAAGTTTTCGATTGAAATTCGACTTTGGACGTGAGATAAACATCAGAAGTAAAACGATAAAGATCACCCTTGATCGCAGACATTATTATGTATTCGTTTAATATGTTACTATAGCGAATAAATACGTAATGCGTACACGTACACAAGTCGAATTGTTGAAAATCTCATCGTATTACCTAATGAGTTGGAATAATAAAATATTATAGTTATGAATAATTAATTTTTCGCCTAGGCAATCAATTATAAAACTAGCCGTGCGATTATAAACGCCCGTAAATTTTACTAAATAACGTCTTTTACGAGTTAGGAAACGGCATAGGAAGTAGCCGGTCAAATGTTATTTATCTAAACGATCGTTACGAACCGAAAAATTGTTGTTAAAGTATAGGAAATGGCTAACGACCGTTTAATATCCAAACTATACGACGCAAATTAAAAAACTGGTATCCGTAATACTATATGATGAGGCCGTATCGTCTGTAATTTATTTTCGTTCTATGGTCAAGGACGTATCGAGTGTAAATGTCAAATCGGAAAGCGGCACTATGCACATGCCTGTAGACTGGACGGTACGGTATTTTACACTACAAACACGCGGTATTAAACGTGTTCTCTCGTAAAAGCTACCGCGTCGGTTCATAATATAATAGAGCCATGATAGGTCTGCGTATACCGGGTGAGCCACTCCAGTGTGGGCTCGGGAGATCGTTGTTTAGAGGCATTGAAAAACGTAGGTACACGTCATGACGCGTGTTTGATAATAATAATACACGTCGGCAGTTCGGGTGACCCATTGTGTTCGGAAATAGAATCACATAGGCACGATTAACATTCGACACGCGAAGAGATTTAAGTCGGGACTACTGGGTATTTAGTGAAATACTCGAACAATCAATACCTAGAACATAATATTTCATCCTCGTTCGGCTCGGTTTCGTCACATTTTTTTTGGACTTATTACAACAGAGTTAAAAAAATATAAATATATTCTTAATATTTTAGCCTACGCAATACTGCAAAAAAATTGTATGTTTATATTTATTTTATACGTAAAAATCTTAAATAAGAAGCAAAGTGAATTTTGGTATGATGGTGAAAAAAAAATCGAGACTATTTCCGAGAGTATTCAAGCAGACGAATGGTTTCAGATCCGACCAGTCCACGCACGTCTATGCATATATTATAGGTATAGCTAAATATTTTACACGCAAGTACTTTGGCTCGAGTCAGAGGTCACGCGGAGACCTCATCTTAGATAATCAATACGTTTTGATTTTTTTCCACGTGCAGTAGTTGAAATCACCGAAAAAACGGAATTTTTATAAAAAAAATTGTTTTCTTTCTTTCACATTATCAACACGCGATTTTCCACATCGTTTTCCTGGACATTCAAGAGGATTGGGTCGTTTTTAAATTCCGGCGTACGGACAATATGACGTGTACAAAACGACACTAATCAAAGTTCGTGCTGATTTACGTAATTCGTATGATTTACGATAAATCGAATACCTACCGCGAAAAAAAAAACAATACCGGATCGGCGTTCACGCGTCGACGACACCGCTCGGCTCGCCGACTGTTATTTACACATTTTTTGCAACGCAAAAAAAATATTAATAAAACACCGCTCCTTCGTCCGGCGGGCATTTACGTTTCCGTCGCGTGTGTTGTTATTGCCCGTACGAACACGAGAAAACACTCAAGAAACGGCAAGTAATTAACGCGTTTGATTTAGCAAATAACATGCCATAGCGTATACCGTACGGCAGCGTAGATTATTATAATATGCGTGTTGTTAGCGTACCTATTATATTATCATTATAACTATTATTATTATTGTTTTTATTATTCGCCGTCGCCGCCGCCCAGAGAAAATGCGATCGCGTACCATTATAATGTAATATTATAGCAGTCGTCTCGCGTCGAAAACAATAAGACGCGTGCGAATAACCGGAAAAAAACAATAACAACACGTGTGTAATATACCTGTGCGTACGTACGATAATAATAATATTTGAACAAATAATACGCACGTAATAATTATCATTGTGTTTTACTTCCGGTCGGCGGCGTCAAATCCTCGCCGACTAGTTTACAGGATGTTTTTACAGACCTCTTTGACAAATGCGATAATTACATTATTACTTTTGTTCTATTCTGTATTCGTATTTTTATTTTTATTTTTTAATTAATCATGAGATATAAAACGCTACAATCGCACGCAAAAACGATTTCCAATTGTTTTTCATTTAATCTGTTTTTACTTTTCTTAGTTTTTAGTCTTCTTATCGGTTATCACCATTTGTCATTTGATATTACGATGAAAAAAAAAACGTTCTGTGAAAATTTCGTTGTTTGAATTATTGTTATCATTACTTATGAGATCGATAGTGCAAGAAATACAATATAAAGGTCTAAAGTTTAGAGCAACGGTATAATAGAAGTATACTTTTACGGAATTGGTATCGTTCTGTTCTCGGGTACTCTAAAGTTAAAATCCTTATATTTCTTAAACTAATGATCCATTATCAAAATTTAAGCATCAATCAAATGTCAAAAAAAAAAAGGACCTTATTTTATATTTTACATTGTGTTGTGGCCTGCTGAGTGGATGGTATGATTAAAATATTAGATTTTTCATGAAATTGTAGCGCAAATTATCAATTAATTAATTATTAATACAAATTTATAATTTATAAAAAATAGAACAAAAGTTTTTACGTTTGTCAAATTAATGCGATACTCCCTGTACTGTTATTATACACTCGAAGAATATATTTCAACGGTGTTTCGAGAAAATACGTGCATTTCAGGTCGGTGGCACACCGAAGGGTTAGCATTCCGGTCTAGTCCACCCTCATCTTCTTGACGCATACTGTATTTTGTTAATAAAAAAAAGCATTTTTTCCTTTTATTTTCAATAGCTTAAAAAGAAGTGGTTTCGTGGTCGTACGTAAAAGTACGAACAACAAAAGCCATTCAAACACTTTCGGCTTTATAAACTACAGATTATGTTTGTTTATCTATCGTCCACAATCAATTTTAGTGTACCGAACCATTTAATATTATAATTTACACAAACGAAATATTTTTTTTTTAAAAATGGATTTTTTAATTTTTTTTTATTTTTTAAATAATATCACGTTGAACAATCACTATTGTCGATCATATTATCTGATGAACGTTTTGAGTTTCTAGTAGTGCCATTATTTTTAGAGACTAAATTGATGACAAAATTAACTAAAATCGATTTCTCAAAATCGCACGTTATTTCCGCATATCTAAAACTATGTTGTTTTTTTTTTCAAACTACAGGTTGAAAACATCATCTCTTTAAAGTACACAAAAGGAAAAATCGCGATCTCTAGATATTACGTCGAACAAACTTTTAAACCTGCACTTTCACCACCCGAAAACTTTGCGATAAGAGCCACAGTTTTCCCGCTCGAACAGTGTAAATCCTTTCATAATCTTCGGCCGGTCCTACAAAGCCAACGGCTGAACATTCTGGACTTTATACGATATCGTTTCGGAATAGATCGCATTGTGTAAATCTCTGTGGGATACCCTGTGCATGAAGGTACCTATCGTACTATACACTCGTACATGCAGTGGATATTTTAACAAAAATGTCGCCCAGTGAAAACTTTTTGTCGCCTAGTAGATGTTACGTTTAATAACGACGACGATTTTTTACTACAATGACGATATTGATTTTTTGCGAATTACGACGGTAATACATTAGTAGTAGATCAGGTTCGTATATTAAACTCTGAAATTCCCCCTTTTTTTTTCCTTAGACTTATGTTAACTTTTATTAATAATAGTAAGTAATATTACGCAGATTTCGGGACTTACTTTTCTCATAAACACAAAATTAACACTAGGGTATACATTAAAAACCGTTTGCAAATGCATTGAAAAAATGATTAAATTATCGAAACAAAGTGTCTATAGTAAGCAGTTATATACGGGCCATCTAATTTTGAAAAAAGTGAAATTTTATCGACCTGGGTGACACAAAAACGCTAAAGTGTAGACTACAAAAACGTGGGTTGCATTAAGAATCATTTTTACACAATTCATTTTTGATTCAGTTATAACTCATAGGAATTATCTATCGAAAAAACAACGTTTGCCGGGTCAGCTAGTTTTTTTATAGGTACAAACACTCAAACGGTAAAATATCCAATAATTCAAAGTTGTCTTTAGTTGAACCCGTCGAAGTGTTATTTCTCAGGCACAATCATTTGTTTTTGTTTTTGGTTTTTTTTTTGTATAAGTTGTCGTGATCTTACTGCATTCTGTTTTAGTTTCCATCAAACTGCAATATTGATAGACGTACATAAAAAAAAAAAATCACGGCTTTATGATTTTTATTTAGAATCACGAGAACGGTTGCCATGTGTGACGGCTAACAACGCGCGTGGCACGGTTCGCGACCGAATTCGGCGTGGGCGAGAAAGTGATCGCAATAAATAGTGATTTACTGACCGTCGCGATTTATACGCCGTCCCGGAATGTCTAGTTTTTCGAGATATACGCGAGCGCGCGCGGCGACGGAGCGAACGAGCGGACGAGGAGTCGACCCGATCACGAGGCGCTGTTTGATCGGTCGCGCGGACCGCAGGGCCGACGCCAAGATCGCGCCCTACGTGCGGCTGCCGGCAGCGGCGGCGGCCACCGAGACGCGGGGGACCGTGGCGGACGCGGTCAAGACGTTGGCGGGCCTCGTGCGGCGGCTGTCGGCCAACAACGACGAGACGCGTCCGGCCCGCAGCCCGATCAGCCGTCCCTGTCCGCGCGCCATGGGGGTGACGAGTTCACGCGTTCGTGCCGAGGCGACGCGAACCGGACGAGTCGACGCCGTCGTGGGCGGCGGCACGAACCGCCTGTTCGCCCGGGGCCGTCACGCCGACCGACGGGCCGCCGCCAAGATCGCGCCGTACGCACGGCGGCCGGCGGCTGGAGCTGCGGCCACGGAGACCGGAGGGACCGTGGCGGACGCGGTCAAGACGTTGGCCGGCCTCATGCGGGGGCTGTCGGCCAAAAACGATCGCGGGCCCAAGGCGGCGGCGGCGGCGGCCGTGGAGCCGATCGCGCCGTACGCACGGCTGCGGGCGGCTGGAGCTGCGGCCACGGAGACTGGAGGGACCGTGGCCGACGCTCTGAAGACGTTGGCCGGCCTCACGCGGCGGCTGTCGGCCGACGCGTTTGTGGCCGCGGCGAAACGGCCGGAGAACGCGCAGGCCGTGGTGGCCGCGCTGAGTGTCGCGGACCGGCGGCGTGCCATCGCCACGGGCCCGGCCGGCGTACGGCACGACGCGACCGCCGCCGTCAAAACCGTGTCGCTGTTGAGCTCGTCCGGTGGAGCGGCGCGGCTGCGGACCGTCCTGACCGAAGCCTGCGCGCTCAGACGACGTTTTGTTTTAAAGTTGTACTGAGCCGGTCGCGGTCGAGCTTCGTTCGCCGCGGACAATTGCCATGGGTACCGGCGTGAAGCTGCGGGCCATGGTCGTGGGTACCGGCGTGAAGCTGCGGGCCATGGTCGTGGGTACCGGCGTGAAGCTGCGGGCCATGGTCGTGGGTACCGGTGACGCCGTGAGCCACGTTCGTGGGTACCGACGTCGTCGTGAGCCATGACGATTGTTCGCCGTGGCTGATGTATGTTAAAAAACGTTTTGTATTTTTTTTTTTTTTTTTTTATTGATTTGTGGCCCACTGGCCACACGCCTACAAAAAATTGTCGAAAATTAAAATAAATCGTTATTTATCCAATCGTAACTGGTTCTATTATTTTGTACGTTTAAAATAAAACAGTACTCGAATGTCGGACAACAACAATGAAAACTAAGTAAATTACTAATATACATACAAAGCTCTTCTGAAACCCATATGGACGTATGGAATCCGACTTTGGGGATCGGCGAAAAAATCAAATTTAAATGAAATTCAGGCCTTCACAAAGACCTAGGTTTAAAATCAATATAGAAGAAGAAGCTGCCGTTTTCTATAAACGTTATTTTTAATATGGTCACCCTAATGTACAACATTTATAAATTTACCCGCACACACTCTCACACATTATACACCGTATTTGATGACAATATTACCCATGTATAGTACGTATAGCGTTATCGTTTTAACGGACCCGTTTCGAAACGGGTGGCCCACGCAGGCCCGTCGCTAGGGTACAAGCAAGCCATGCGTTGCTTTAAGGCGGCAAAATATTTTAAGGAAATTGAGGAGGCAAAATTCAATTATTGAATGTTCAAAAAATACTTCTCGAGGTAAAAAAATCTTGAGTATGTAGCGTAGGGTGACCATACGTCCCGTATTATACGGGATTGTCCCGTATTTTCACTTTGTGTCCCGTTGTCCCGACAAAAGTTATACGGGACGCATTTTGTCCCGTATTTTCAAGTCGGTCCCATATTAATCCCGTTTTTCTCTTCATTGTTAATTTATAAATTCTACGATATTTTTGTATCACAATATTCATTAGAACATATTTGAAATCTATACTTATCAGCATTATTTTTAGATTCTTGTCTTGACACATTTTAAAAACTTATCTTGTAATGAGTTTTAAAATATTCTATTAAAAGAAACTAAGTTACTCGATGAAATCAGTTCAGCACAAAAGTATACAAAAACATCAAAAGAAGAAATTTACCTGCCATCGTCTTCAAAATAATTTTTTTTTTGGACTTTTGTGTACATGTTATACTTATTAATATTTTTATTTTATTTGTATTTAAAAACTATTATACAGCATACATTTAATTTGTTTTTTTTTTTAAATATATTCAGTTAAAATTAGAATTTCCTTTTTTTTTTTTTTTTTTTAGTAACTTAGTGTCCCGTATTTTTATTTTATTTTTATGGTCACCCTAATGTAGCGTCTGCTGGAAGAAGTTTCTTTAAACTGAAACTTACGAAAAATCATTGAATTTTATCCATTGAAGCAGAGTTTGCACAAACTTGAACAGTTTAGTACGAGATTTTGCAACAAAAAAGGCAAGAAAAGTTAATTTTTAATGCCGCACTATAATTTCAAAAAGCTATTATAATTATTATAAATATTTTTCTCGTTTTGATTTTTATTCAAACGAATATAGTACCTATGTGTATGATGTATGCTCGTGTTTTATTACAATTTTTTTTTTTTTAAGTTGTATATTTATTTTTAAGGTTTTTTCAAATTCAAATTTATGAACCAACCCATTGCCACACACATTTGTTAATTTCAATATTATTCATGTACCTATTTAATTTAGTATTTAAGAGCAGCATTCAAATTTTCGCTTTAGAGCGGATGATATCTTACGACGACGGGCCTGGGCCGACGGACGTGCGCCGCGCGACTTCAGTTTATAACAATATCGTCGTCGTATTATAATGTAATAATATGCGTTCAGACGACGATCGCCTCGCGACGATACGAGACGTCGTCGTCGTCCCCGGTTTTTTTTTCTCCGTCTCCGCGACGACCACCGTCGCCGTTTACCGAAACGGCGCGCGGCCGTTTCGCGACGACGACGCATAAAATCAAATACCCCGTAGTCGAGTGCGTCGTATTCGTCGTGTGCCCGCTGCTGCGCTCTCGACGCCCGATTTTCCGAGAAAAACGCGTTAGCGATTCTTTTTTTCGTCCCGGCGGCGGCGCACAGTACATACATTATTGATGAATCGAAATTAAAAACCGATCGAATACGTTATGTCCTTTAACGCGAGTCTTACTTGAATGGCGCAAAAAAAAAAAAACCAAAAAAAAAAAAAAAAAATCCCGCGGAATCGAATCAAACAGGCCGGACCGTATAAATATTTATACGCACGCGCGCAGCCACACGCATCGCTGACGGACGGCCATACGTACGCGCCTGATACACTAATTCATTTAGGTTTTTTTGTTCTGTCTTTCGTTTTATATACTGCAGTGGGGCACCACCGTGGCTAACTCGGGGCCAAAAGGGCACCGTGGAATAAAAGTTTTGGGAACCACTGCAATAATTTATGCGATACAGCGTGTGCGCTGCGTGGACCTTCGTACGCTTCGCGTGTATTCTGCAACAACACGAATAATATTATCCGCGTAGCCGTGTAAACAGCCGCCGGTAAATATGGCGCGCACATTGAAACGGACGCGTTGGAAATTGGAATCCGTGCGTTTGCGGCCGTTTACCCGGTTATATACTTGTATATCCGTATTATGATATCCGTGTATTGTTCTGAGTTTATACAATTTCGTTGTACAAAACACGTTTACAAACGACGACGGCGACGATCCGAAATGGCATAAGCGAATTTTTCGAAATTATTCGGGAGAGCTAAAAAAACAACTTTTTTACCGATGACTTTACTTGTCATCGAATAGTTTTAATTTGAAAAAAATATATATATTATAATTTTTAATTACGAACGAATTTGGGTTTCGAAACGTTTTAAACGATCATTCAATTATTGCGTTTTTGATTGACAATATTCATCTCGATTGAAAGCTGAATGTAATAAGGGTTTCGACGCTTACGCCATTTTGGAAATTGGAATCCGTGCGTTTGCGGCCGTTTACCCGGGTATATACTTGTATCCGTATTATGATATCCGTGTATTGTTCTGCGTTAATAAAATTTCGTTGTACAAAACACGTTTACAAACGACGACGGCGACGATCCGAAATGGCGTAAGCGAATTTTTCGAAATTATTCAAGAGAGCTAAAAAAACAGCTTTTTTACCGATGACTTTAATTGAATCGCTAAATGTTAAAACGGGACTTCTAACAATTTTCAAATTTTACAGGAGAAGTAAAAAATCGTCTAAGTCATCAAAAATGTTATAATTTATATTTATGTTGATGGCAGTGAATTAAACCTATACTTATAGATATTTTGGTGACTTGAAACATAACATTTAATTTATATAGTATGTTATGGTTGAAATTTTTTTTGGAGCAGAAGTCCCTTTTCTACATCAAATGGTTAAAACATGGGTGTATTATATTCTAAAAAATATATTAAAATGGCCAAAAATTAACTTTTATTACATAAAATGATAATTAACAATGTTTAAATATGTAAAATATGTATGTTAACATATTAGTCAGTACATTATGAGGTTAGCGTTCGATTTGATCGTCTTGTATGTCCTCTACCGATCTTCTTGGGTATGTGAGAATTTCTTTCCAATATTCAAGGTGTTCATGGGTTATGAATTTCATTGTTTTTTGAATATCATCCATCTTACTTGCCATTATTGGTCTCTTTGTGTTTATATGTTGAATGGGTAAACTTAAATCTTGTTTAGTATTCCTGAGTCTGAATTTCTGCTCAACTAAGTCTCCGATGTATGTTTTAGCCACTAGCACTCCTGGATTTGTGTTTCATTTCACTTTTTCATTTTCAGAGTCACTTAAACCCGTTTCGCTCGAAGACATAATTTATTCAATTTTTAACACAAAAACAAAACTATAGTAACGATTTAAATAATGTTGGGTTCACAATTAAATCATTAATCCACAATGATTATACTTAAAGCGATTTAAATACAACAATACCGTAATCAGTAATATTGATAAAATGTACATGGTAGGGTGCGTGATTAATAATAAAAATAATAACGTACAAATATTGTTCATATAATTATTTATAGATTTTCAGAATATATGTAGAAATGGGACTTCTACCGCAGAAGTCCCGTTTTAACATAAAATGAAAACATTTCCGTTCTATAACATCATTGTTATTATTAGCAAAAGTCTCTTTTCAACATCAAACGATGGCTTTACCTATATATTATAAATTTATACAAAAAAAATATTTTCGGAAAAAATGTAGAAGTCCCCTTTTAAAATTTAGCGATTCAATTGTCATCGAGTGTTTTTAATTTGAAAAAAATATATATTATAATTTGTCGTTACGATCGAATTTGGGTTTCGAAACGTTTTAAACGATCATTCAATTGCGTTTTTGATTGACAATATTCATCTCGATTGAAAGCTGAATGTATGGATAAAGATTTCGACGCTTACGCCATTTTGAATCGTCGCCATCGAATAGTATTCGGTTTCGTTTTCTCGCTGTCCGTTCTCCTTTTTACGTTTTCGATCGGCTCTCGGGCGAATAAAGTCATTTCACCGTTAAACACATTTTAGGTGCATATTTGAAGTGCATATTATAGGGTTTTTAAGTGCATACGTGCTTGCGTATTTAGTTCTGTTTTAGAGCTACAAGTCCTCAGCCCTAATTATGACACAATCACCAGAATATTCATATCGCAAGGAGAAAAAATTCCTTTCTACCTTCGGAGAACCCCGGTGTCTTTGCGGGTAAAACATTTAAGAATCACTTTTAGAATTAAAATCGACTCTGAGCAGGGGCGTATTTATGGGAGGGGCTGAAGGGGCTTCAGCGCCCCCGAAGTCCAGGAATTCTTCATGAAGTCTGCTTATTATGTCCTATTAGATGTAAATCATAAAAGTTCAATATGCCTGCGCGTCTTACTCGCAACTCGATTCCATTTCACGTCCCTTTCTGTTCAACTAATTACATGTATAATGAACCTATAAATCGCATGATAAGAATTGCAAATAAGGATCCCCACTTCATTAGTATATAAGTTACTTTAGTTTATAATTATTATTTAAAACTGTATCTGATAATTGTTATTGAGAATATTGTTTTTTATCTTGTTATATATGTACCATTAATTGGGCGCAAGCCCGTTTATGTGTAAAATAAAAATAAATAAAATAAAATAAATAATTGTATTAAGAATTATCAGTAACAACGAACAAGTTATTCATGTAATGTGTCTGAGGATTTTGATCGTAACGATTATACCTTTGAGTGCGGTTTAATAGGCTGAATTGGGGAATTTCAATTGGAGAAAATACCACAGCCTCCCCACGCCCCAAAAAAAAAATCTAAATACACCCCTGACTCGGAGAGCAGCTTCTCGTCTCAAAGTTTAGCGTCGAGTATTATTAATAAACAGTCGTTCTCGCGCTCATGACCGACACCTGTGCGTACGCACGAAAACCAAAGTCGTCGTCGGCTTGGACCTTCGCTCGGACGTTTATTATTTTACGGCGTACGAACGAATGATTATCAGGGGTGAGATTTCGTCACGTGGCGTTCGTAATCATCGATTCTTTCTTATCGCGTCGATAATAATTACGCCCGCGTGTATCGGATAACGTATTCTCTCCGCACAACGACGGTACGCGATTCGAAAACGTTTTTTTTTTTTAATCGACGAACAATACAATAATTTAGACGCGTGTAATGAAAACGTCCGTGATCCAGTCATCAACCTCACCGTATGTGTCGGCGGTTTAAATTTTTTGCCGAACGATCGCGGCTG
The DNA here is from genome assembly GCA_027580255.1 of Therioaphis trifolii. Taxonomy (NCBI): domain Eukaryota; kingdom Metazoa; phylum Arthropoda; class Insecta; order Hemiptera; family Aphididae; genus Therioaphis; species Therioaphis trifolii. The sequence goes on along the minus strand of CM050406.1, from coordinate 2,640,658 downwards.
TCGTGATACGATTTCCGACACAAATCCACGGACGAGTTATTATTACTCGTCACGATTCGGTGACGTAGGTATCGCAGCGGAGTCGATTATTCTCCGTTTTCTGCATAATATATTTTATTGTGAACGCGATTCAGTCTCCGAGCGTGATTCGTGATGTCAATTTGAAATAACCATATACACGTACCTACGTGATATTCGTAACGTTTCACAATATTTAAGATTCAGGACACGTGGTGAACGACCAGACAAATAATGTTTTGTATTTTTTTTTTTTTTTTGTATTTTTTTTTTTTTCTTCACAAACCTTTTTGTTTCTCTTTCGTAAACACACTCGTATCGTAGTAGCCATTACGTTATCGTCGTATACTGCCGCACTGTGTGCATAGTTTTAGTAAACACGCCGCGGAACCTTTCGGTCGTTTTCCGCACTGCGCAGTGCGCCGTATTATAAACGTACGTATGCAAATTTAAACTTTTTACGATATTACCCCCGGGTTCTTTGTGGCGAGTTAATTTTTCCACGATTACGTGTTACGTTATTACGCGAGGATTTTTCCTTTTTTTTTTTTCTGTTTTGGTTTTTTTTTTTTTTTTTGAGACTTATCGCGCACCTTATGCGGTAAAAAATCAACGAATCGTGCGGTTTTCGATTTTGCGGAGAATAATGGTTTCGAGCACGTTCCTGCCATACATCAGATGGTTTATTTTATATCGTGACGCTTCTTGAAAAATCAAAATCAAAATAGTACGCCACCGAGAACGCCGGACATCGCGTCTACACACACACACACACACACACACACACACACACACACACACACACACACACACACTGTTGTCGGTATTGAACAAACAAACGCTGCAGCAGCATCATGTCCGCGGCGATCTGTATAATAGTTATTATTATTTGATCACACGATGGACACCACTGTTCGACCGTATATCACGTACGTGATTGCAAATTGAACGAGTGTTGCGGTCAATAAGAATATGACGTGTGTGTGTGTGTGTGTGTGTGTGTGTGTGTGTGTGTGTGTGTGTGTGTCGATGTGCCACTCCGAAAACTTTAATCTTCGTTTTTTTTTCAAATAAAATTGCTCATAAATATCGATCGTCGCGTGACTTATTTCAGACACCGAAAAATACTGACCGAGAACACACACACACACACACACATACATATACTATAATAATACATAATAACGTTGTTGTGTTCATACATCTCATACCCTGTAACAAATGTATTCCATCGCACGCCAACGATAAAGGGTCGTATAGTTTTATTTTTTGTTTATTTTATTTTATTCCATTTTTACTAGTTTTTTACTCGGTGAAAAGTTTCGACAACCGTTCAGATACGACTAATATTTGTCAACTATAAGTCATACATAAAGACGGCAGCAACTCGACGGCGCCCTTTCGGCGTTTCCAGTTCGGGTGAACGGGCAGCATCAACGTATAGTCCGATCTAGTCGGTCATCGCTCGAAAATAATCATGACTATAAATGTCGACTGCGTCTTTATCCTGTACGTAGGTACGAGAACGCAGCAAATCGATTTCGATTCTAAACAGGAACACGGCTAAAGTATTATGGCTACTTAATTATGCAAAAACTTTTTAATCCGGGATTTAACAGCTGTAGTATTTATTACAGGCTCTCTAGAATAATCTTTTTTTTTCTTCACAGCTATTGCGACGGTTATACCGTATACACGGTCAGTTCTTATACGGTATAGAGATGCGAAAGAACGCGAAAACGTGGTACGTCTTATCGACTGTCCCATAATTATTACGTTCATTTCTCGCCGCTAATTATATAATCATTCTTTTAACGCGGTTTTGTGCTCGTTCGTACAGTTTTTACTGACAAACGCCCACGCTCACGAACAAATAACAATTAATGTTCCAAAAATGAACTCGAGAAATGACGTACCCTTTTTTATAAGTCACCACACTCAAAATTACAGTCGTATGGACCTATCAATAGAATGTTAATAAATTGTAATGAATTAAAAAATTTTGATTTTTTTTCTTTGATAATATGTATAAATTAAAAAAGTTATTATTGTTATAAATTAGTTTGATTGTATATTTCAGGGATAGGCAACTCAAAGTTACTATAGGGCCAATTTTTAGAAATTTAAAATATAGCGGGCCAGAGCATAGAAAGCAAAAAATGAAATAGGACATAGGTAATACAAAAAGCGTTATTGAAAATAATTTAATTAAATATTTAAATATAAATAGTTATTTGCAGTTTAGTGAGAGTTTTGAGGATGTGTACTAGACATTATAGATTATAGAGTATAGACTATAAAGTTTAAAATTGTATACCTATACCTAATGCAATTTGAAAATGTAGCGCGGGCCAGATAAAAAAGGCTCGCGGGCCGCCAGTTGCCCACCCCTGGTATATTTTAATGTTTTGTCATATAATTCTGTACTATTGCCTTTGGGGCGTAAATAAATAAATAAACGAACAGTTAAATCGTAAATTCACCGACGCGTCGGTGCGATTTCGTCCACTCGGTAATATCGTCGTGTGTAAATCCGTACGATTAAAATCATCCCCTCTGGCAGTCGTATACGACTCTCGGTGGTACAAAACGTCGCGTATTATGATTTTTTGTTTTTTTCCCCCCAGGATTACATTTCGGTCACGCGCTAACCTGCACTGCTACCGTCGTCGGGGTCCTGACCATCGGCCGCCGTAACGGCGATCCGCACGTGCGCCGCCGTCGTCGGGACGAGTTGCGAATTCGCAGAGAACATTTTTCGCGTCGGCACATCGTGGGGGAAAAAAATAAACAAAAACAAAGTCGCGGATCCGCCTCATACCCGTCGCGGGACCCGGCGGCGCCGTCGCAACAATAACAATCGTGCAGTAAATCGTATTACATCGAATATAATATTTATGCAAATTTAACGTTCGGTCCGATGCGCGTTCGTCACTGTTCTGTTATTGTTTTTGACGAATAATCTTCGGCACCGCGTTCATCTTTGCGCGATAATTTTTAATTTTTTTTTTCTCTTCTCCACCGCACGTGTATATATACATATACACCATTAAAACTTTGTCGATTTCGGATTATATGCGGAACTACCTCAAAGTTCGAATGGCCGCCGCCGCCGCTCGCGCAATATCAATTCGAACGAGTGAAACTTTCTCGCGTTAATATCAAAACGAGCGGAGTAATAATAATAATAATAATAATAATGTGATTAAACGTCGTGACGACCGTCTCGAAACGAAAGTTCCGTCTGATTTGCATTATTTGTTATTTGTTTATAGTTTTTGGAAATGAATATACACGCCAACGCACGCGCGCGCACATCCACGCACATAAATCATACGAATCGTAATAACACAAACAATAAGTCGCCGCGCGGTTGATCGTCATCGTCATTATATTACCGCGGTCGTAATCACCGTCGTCCAAAGACGCGGGGAAACGCGGGAAATTTCCCTACGTCTTGACTTTGACGTTCCCGACGAAAAAGGTTTTCGAATACCATTTTGCGGTGATCGTCTCGCAATTATTTTTTATTATAAAAGTTCTTTTATAGTACGGGAGTCGTCGTGAACTTTATTCGGGAAAAACATAAATGAGAGAAAAATAATCATCGGATAAAAACAGAACGGTAATAATATGCAGTACTTACTTTTGGCACTTTGTGATGATTATTTACTCAACAGGCACGTGATAAAAATAATGCGAAAGATTCCTTATTATTAAATATTTTCGGGTATAAAAAGCGACCGTCGAATATCAAAAATATCACGAAATCTCGTAAAAATGTACTTCATCACGATTCTCGTCCCATTTATAAAAATTCGTGAACATGAATACACCGAGTATACGAGTAAAAAATGGAAATGCTCTAAGTTTCAAGTCCTACTCGCGTAATCATTTTTGAGCGACTCGGCAATTTCGAACTGTAATTGGGCCGTTGTAGAATTTTCAGAGTTATTCGATAGCGGAACCAGTTTTATAAACGATCGCGAACAAAGATTATTGTCTTTTTACGTTATGAAATGAAATATTCTCCACAATCCGTTTCGTCATTCATTGCAAACAAAACTATATTATGCAAATTTAACATCGTCTAGCGTACTCGATTTCAATCGTTTTCCGATACTCGTACGCAGGCGCGGATCTAGGAATATTTTTTTGAGTTGGCCCATACATTGAATCACAAAAGTTAATGCAGTAAAATTAGAAATTGTTATGATTGTCAAATCAACTTCAGAGTAATTTTTATTCAGATTTTGGTATCAAAATAAAGTTAAAATGAAAAATAAAAAATTCAATCTTCTTATCTTGTCACATGCAAACTCATTTAGGATTTCCTCGGGGTTTTTCATTAAATCTTCACTTTTTTTTTTTCGTTCAATAGATAGCAGAGCTAGGTTATGTAAGCGTTTGCTGGTCGTTGTTGAAGGTTTTTATTCTTTACAATTTACATGGTCGAAAAACTTCTTTCAGCTGTAGCACTTGAAATCGGAATAACTAAGATTCGTCTGTATATTTCTTCCAACTCTAAAATCAATGTTCCCAAGCATCTGATAGAGATGTACACTTCCATAGAATTTGATTCGGTAACAAAAGACAATCGATATTTATAAATAAAAATAAATGTGTCACGTGGAAAAATTACTTGATACCTATTTTATAGGAGGCAGATTAACTGTTGTTTTCTTACTCTTCTACGCGATTATTACTATATATTAGATAAAGTACTGAGATTTTCAAACATTGGATTACAATTTTAAAAATCGAAATCGTGATCGTAGAAAATTTTTGGTTACCGGCCCACCCTCTGGATCCGTGCCTCCTCGTACGTCGAAAAATCCGTGAAAAACCAGAGAAACATTGTAACGACAAAACGACCGTTTTGAAATGTTATTTCACACGTCATCTATACGCCCTGTACAAACAATCCGAGTTCCGATTGTGCAGATATCATTATACTTTTTCAACGTATTGCGTACCGCGCCGTGTTCCGTAGAACGCAAACGCGCCAAATCCGTTTTCGTTTACCCCGTTACTGTACATCTGCGGTGTCATAAATTACGATCGTCCCGTAGCAGCAGACCTTATAATTATAATGAATTTTTTATTTTTATTTATTTATTTATTTTTTTTTTTTTTTGCTCTTGCCCCGGCCTGTTTGACTAGTGGATTTATTGCGATTCGACTGCATTTGACGGAACATTTAACACGCGCGAGTACGTACCACTCTAACTGTATTACACATTATTTCACCGGCCGGTGAGGAATGTTTATGTGTGTGTGTGTGTGTGTGTGTGTGTGCGAGTGTAAACAATACGCAGCAATTTCATAGTACGTTAATTTCTTGAACGCTTTAGACGTTTTTATTATAAGAACGACCCACCATGCGTTATGATATTTATTTATTATTCATAATACACGATATTATAATAATATTATATGCGTGCTTTCTGTGTGGCTGCGCCGTCCGTCGGATACGGTACAACATGTTTATCTAACGGAGATAAAAGCTGGTAGCTCCGTACGTTTTTTCGAAAAATTTGATTTTTGCAGATAATTAATTAACAGCGTCGGTTGCAAGTAAATGATTGTCGTCTACTCTTTTTCGGCTCATGAAAAGTCTCTGTAAGTAAAAAATATATCCAACGGAAAAGGTATTGTTAATTACGGATTTTACCCGAGGAACTGGATTGTTATCTTGATTCGTGATAAAAACGCACATGATGGACGTATACGCACGGTGTTATCGCACGATCGACGTTCGATACGAGTTTTTACTACACGTGTTGAACAATTTTTATGTGTGTCCAGGCAGTAACACACTGTAAAAAAAAATAAAAAATGTACACTGATCGACCGTTTAAAATGTCTATTATTTTTTATGTCGGATGTAAAAGATATCCGATGCGTAATCGAAGAAAACTTTTTTCAATTATTTTTTTTATTTGTTCTTCTAATGATGCGTTTTTTTTTTTTTAAATAAAAAATTCAATTTTCCAGTCTTTTAGGCCTCGATATTCTATTGCCTACTTACGACTCTAATAGTTATTATCGATTGTTATTTAAAAATAGTCGTCGATTACGACGACATAATATTTCAGTCACGTACTGTTCTGCAAACCGTGTAATGCATTTAAATGCGATATACTCAGAGCTCCCATATGGGTTTTCTAAGAGTGAAACTCGTATCTGTTTAAAAGCGTCTTATCGTTACGAATTGTTCGTAGTAATATTTAAATGCCCATTTACGATTATAGAGTGTATGACTCACGTGGGTACATTTCGAGTAGTGAGTGTATGACTCACATGAGTACATTTCAAATTATTCAACCGTTAGAATTCGAATGTTCTTACATGAAAAATTCGAACATTTGAACAGGCACCTTCTGAAATATTCTAATATTCAAATAGATTCAGTCGGGTCTTTAACCGTCAAATATATGTATAGGACATGTATCGTTATTTTAAATGTCGACTGCTAATGACTACAACGATAAAACATAAATTGTGATTTATGAATATTTTGCGAACCCTTGTAACGATTATTGTTATTGTGATAAACTCGCTTTGAGAATACTATGACGTAACAGTTTATACTATGCCGGGTGTCCACCGGATAATTAAACTATGCAAATTAACCGTGGTTAAATGCTGACAGTTTTTTTTTTTTTTATGCAATTCAAAACACCGATCTAACTGATTTTTACTATTTTTCATTCGTATTTTCTTTTTTTTTTTTATAGATTTATTAAATGTTAACCACCATTCAATCGATCAAAACTGTATAATATTTGTATAAATTTTACATTCGAACATTCGGTCCGTAACCGACTGTCATCCGAACCGTTCGAACGATTCTATTTCGTTGATTTTTTACGTATACGACGCAGTGTAACTATACACTCGCGCGAGCGCGATCTTTAGATTTATAATGCGATCGATGTTTGCCCGGTCGCATTAAAATATCACTATACAATCAACGGACCGTAAAACGAGCGTCTCGTCGTCGTCGTCGTCGTCGTCGTCGTCTGTTTTATCGTTGTTAAATCGTCCCGAACACGCACGGCGCGTTATAACTTATGGGTAGGCGGCGTGTCCGCATTCCGCTCGCGTCTCGCCGGGGCACCGGGCAGGAAGTACGTGCGCGCGTACGGTCGTGATTTCGTCTGGGGTCGTAAAAAAAACACACACACACACACACACGTCGCGTAGGTGCGACGGCCATAATAATAATATTATAATAATGATATTAACGTCGGAAGAGTCGAACCGAAAACGCGTGCGCACGTTAATACGCGTAATACGTTATAACGTGTCGTATGCCCACCACCGCATGACGCGTATATGTATACACGGCGAAGTGTACGTATTTGTTGTTGTTGTTTCTTTTTTTTTCTTTTTTTTTATCGCGTCTTCCGTAGGTGCGCCTTAATCGGTTTTCGGATTCGCGAAACGAATCATATCCCGCCCGTCCACGCGGACCCCGTCTGCACCCCGCAGTACGCAGATACGCAGTACGTAGTGGTGGGAATTTCAATTCACTTTTACGAGATATTCAACTACTACAATTCGATTCGCTCAAATGAGTTGAATCGCCGATTCAACTCTCAAATCTTTTTTACAATCGTCGATTCGTACTCGGTAGGATAGTTCTCCAAAATCATAATAGCCTGCCACACACAAGCGGAGTTTTTGACGGATTTGGTCCTCGAAGGATCGAGTCCACCGGGAAATCCGCTAATGTGTGGTAATTAAAGGATCAAATCCTCTAGGTAAAACAAATCCGACGGAATAAGGGCTGAAACAGACGACCGGTTTTCGCCGGCCGGCGCGCGCCGGCCGGCGAACGCCGGTCGTCTGTTTCAGCCCTTATTCGCCGGCCGGTCGCCGGTACCCACCAAGCCTGGTAAATGCGCCGGCCGGCGAGTTCCGACGAGAACTAACCGGCCGGCGAAAAACGGTATCGTCTGTTTACTCTAATCTAACTCAATGTAAAAAGAAACCGGCCGGCGCGCGCCGGCCGGCGAACGCCGGTCGTCTGTTTCAGCCCTAAGTCCTTCGGATCAATTCTTCTGTCGGTCATTAACTGCAGACAAGGACCGGACCCTATCTCCTTATACAACAATTAATATCGAAGTATTGATGATAATTTTTGAAATCATTAGGTTCGTTGGCACTCAATTCGCGGAGTAGTGTCATATGATCAAATATATTTCTGTTGGAAATCCAATTGTTTACTCATTTTGTCTTATTTTTTCGTTTTGAAATATATAAAAAAAAATTAAAAAATAAATATTGTTATATATTGCTATATAGAATTTATGCCAAATCAAACATAATATTCGCAGTCATTTTGACGGGAAAAAAATGCGTCGAAGATTTTAACAGTATTAACATTTAACAGTGCGGATTGACAAATGCACTAAACCTTTTGTAATGCATACATTTGAATTTTTTTTTAGGTGTCTCTGGCTCCTTCACTCTTATACTCATGATTTCAAACGTTTAATATTATGTTTCTTTAAATATCGTGATCTGAGAAACAAATTTAAGTAGAAAAATATTAAAAAAAAAAAAAATCTCTTTTATAGAGATTAGTACTAAATACTGCGTTTGAGAAAATTTAAAAAATTCAAAAAGCTCACGTGGATGAAAACGGGAGAAAAATTAAATTTTTCATACAAAAATAGCTAGTAGTTTTTTCGACAACCGTCGTAAAGTGTGAGTGGAAAAAAATTATAGCTCGCGTGTTACGTCTAGCCGTGTCCGTAAAATCGTCTAATAGCCCTGACGGGCGTGCTGATGATGCTCTGTACTCGTATGAAAGTGTTTTTTTTTTTTTATAGTTGAAAATCGGTCTGATCCCGTGCCACGACGACGAAACCGTTCGACCGTCGCCGTATATTATAACGACGGGTCGTATAACATAACGATATTACGCGATTGCGGAATTCTCGACGTCTGTATCGTCGTGCCGTGAAAACCGACCGCGTTATTACCAGGGTCTTATATCCGGATTTTATAGCATTTGCTAATTATTATAGAATACAGATAAAAATAGCAGGGTGGGCTTTAAATTTGTTTTATACACCAGGGACTCTAAATAATATGAAATTTTATTTTGTTAATTTTTGCATATTTGATGCATTTTAGATTTTTAGTGCTATTTTTAAAGCGTTGGCACTATTTTTCTTATATAATGCTTTATTTAGTAGTTTTCATAAAATATATCGTTTATATCGAGAAAAAATTATTATTCATTTATGTGAATTCATAAGAAAAATTACCACATTTTTGTTTCGTAATTAATTTATAAACAATATCATAGTTGTTGTAGTTAAGGTATACAATACTGAACATGTTAGTCTATTTTCAAAAAAGCTCGTAAATATCGAATATTATAAATTTCACGCCCTTTAATCTGTTTTATTTTTATACATTTCATTACTGTTCAGATTTCACAATTTTCTTTGAGTTATACGTATTAATTCATAAGATAAAAATTTAAACCACCAGTAAAAGATGATAATTTCAAATAAATTTGTTTTGGTGCTATAAAATCCGAACCCGGGTCATTACAGACCACATAGATCGAAACGACGAGAAACGCGCGGTCGTATCGACGCAATACGAGTGCACGTTATATTATAATCGTTTCGAAACTCGGAGATGAAGAGTTTTGCCGCGAGTCGGCGGGACGGAAGATTACGCGCGTAATTCTCGGGGGCGAGGCGGGTAGTAAATGATCGCGAATCGCACACGTGAGGACATTCGTTCGGATACGGTTCGTACGTACGTGCTCGTGTATAATTATTTATTACACCGCCGCCGTGTGTGACGTACAATTACATAAGTACATACACGTGACGTATATTAATATTAGTACCAGGAAGGCCGATCTCCGATCGCACTTAAATAGTTTTTTATCAATTTTTAGAAACATTTTTTAACTATAAAAAACAGTAAACTAAGGCTACTTTGAATGTATTTTGTTGAACCTGACCCTACTAAGTTTAAAACAATTTTGAATAGACAATTATTGTCTAGACTAATTAAACGAAACTAAAATCTCTTAAAAATTATTTTTATTTTGAAGAATAAATTTTTTTTTAATCTTAAAAGTAGACTATATTTATGTAAAAATTTAATCTTTTTAAAAATAAAAATCGTTTACTTTTAAGATTCGTTTTTAACATTCTTAAAAATATTTAAATAATTAACAGCTAATTATTTACTTAAAATATTTTTTCTTGTCAGCGACCAGAAAGCACGTATTTTCGGGCTGCGAAAAAGAATGCCCCAGATCCCAGATCTGGGCCATTATTTACCTATCCCTAAAAAAAGAAATTGAAAATTATCTGCTTTTTTTTAAATATTTAATGGAAAAGTTTAGCATTATCTGCTCTTTTTAAATATTTAATAGAAACAACAATTTTTTTTAAATTTGAAAAGTCCTAAATTTAAAAAAAATCGTGGCTGGGGTATTTTCGATTTCATAAAAAGAATACGAAAAAAATATTTAATAATTTATTTAGTGACGCCTCTACTTTTCTTTCAATTGATATGTAAATTAGGTTCTATCTGATTTTTAAAGTGGGCGTAACTAATAATTCTCCTATACTTTTACTACTGTATAAAGATTTTTTATGAAAACTCATAGAAATGAAATTTTCTTGTAATTTTGACTAAGTCCATTGGATTCCTCTGGTCGAAAACTCTTTATATATGAAATATAAGAAAAATCGTTAGAGCCGTTTTCGAGATGGCATGACTGGAAATAGGTACACACAATTCCTTGCTCGTTTTATAGTATAAGATAAGATAATATATATTATATACATATTGTATACGAGTACGATAACGTATGAAATTTACCGCCGGGGAGAAGCGGGCGGATAATCGTCTGGGAAATACGACTTCATCAGTGGACCGTTTTGTTCGCGAGAACGACGACGGTTTTCGGGACGAAACTTTACGTACAGCGTTAATTGTGCATTTATAAAATAATATAACGTCCGTACGAATGCGCGCGAACACGGCGGAGAAACGTTTTAATAGACTGCTTTGATCGTTTAAACACTCGGCGTACGCGCGCATTCGACGGGCGTAGAGACACTGTTTAATGCCGAGAACGAAGTTCCGTCCCGTCACGACGTCCTTTGTGAGACGTGTACGGCTGCTGCCCGTGGAAACGATTCAACTTCTCATGACGCCGATTTAGTCGCTTTTCTCTCTCGCGGACCGTTTATCGTCGACGGGGACGGGACAAACGTCGTCGTCTCGACTGACGACCGATAATACGAGTACGCATGCAATAATGTTGATCGTGAATTCACGACGATGATTCACTGTCATGTTAATGTATCATCATGTTACACACACACACACACACACACACACACACACACACACACACACACACACACACACACACATACGTACCACGCGCAGCTGAGCAACTAGATCAGGGGTGGCGAACCAATGGCACGCGTGCCAAAAGTGGCACATTGGCGTAATTTCAATGGCACGTGGAAAAAATTGAATTTATCGAAATTTTAATAAAAACAAAAATTTGAATCATACAATTTATGAAATCGTAGTTAAAATAAATACTATTAAACAATTTTTTTAGATTTTAATTATAACTGTATTTCTTTAGACATTTATGATTTACTGATATCGCAAATAGAAATAAATCGTTTATATGAAAAGTGGTGAACAATGCAAACATCGAAATGTCGGAAGTCATGCAATTCGCTTACTTTTATTTTATTTTTTTCATTTTTTTCTTGAAAGTTCATAATGAGTAGTGCATTTTTTCAAGTTAAAGCAAAATCTAGATGTTTTACCAAAATCAGATATTTGGATATTCTGTTATAAAATCGTTAACATGAAAAAAAGGCACAAAAGTTCACATAAAAATATAATATTACATATTTGCATTTTTAATGCGATTATTCAATATTGACATCTGATTCAAGAATATCATATATAATTTGTAAAATAACCTACACAAATATTGACTTCATTAAATTTCCTTTGTGTATGTGTGTGTGTGTGTTTATGGGGGGGGGGGGGCACGCGAACAGTTTTAGAAAACTTTGTTTGGAAAATTTTGACACTCGACTCGGAAAAGGTTCGCCACCCCTGAACTAGATTAAGGTTTTCACTGTTCATATAGGCTCTGAGCAGTAAATTTTCCGCTAAATTTTTCGTATATATTTTTTTTAATTTTTCAATAATTTACTCCTAAAAATAAGAATCGATGAAGCTCCATGCGTTCGTTCTTTAACAACGATCGTCAGCGGATTGAAAAAAAAACATTGAAATCATAAAAGTATTAATATTACGAATAAAAATATTCATATTCGTATCGTAATATCGCATTAAAATCGTATATTAATTGTTCGTGTTTATAGTTTAAATTGATAAAATAACGCGTCGTCCTCGATTCGATCGCTTCACTCGGTATTTAGAAAAACTGTGTTGATATCGTATTTAAAAAAAGAAAAAAAAATCGCCACCGTAGCTGAACGATCATCGTGAACGTGAATGATCTACACGCAAATACACTCAAAGTAGACCATAAAGCCGGCAGCTCGGCGTGTTTGATAAAATGTATAAATACATTAAACGGAACTGCCGCGCGACGAAAGTGCAGATAGTGGCGGCAGGAGAGGAGAGGAGTTTTTTAAGAGTCATTTACCATCATAACGGTACGAATTAGAATACATAATTATTATTCCGTCATTTGTCTCGAGATGATTCGCCACCTCGCACTTGTGTCGATTCGTTTTTAAATGTCATTTTCTCGTGACCCGAGTCCATAGTCGGCAGGTTTTACTCTGAAGCGAAAACGCATAAACCTGCACTCGACGAGAATCGTTTCGCCGGGAGATTTCGCGAGACGACGTTTTCACACGGTTTCGATATCGGCACTCTGGTGTCTGATGAATCGTTGCGCAAAAACGACGACGCCAAAACGCATTTGGGGCCGTAGACGTGTTAACGATATTGCGGCTAATCGATTAGCCTGGAAACTCAATGATTATTAGCACTCGGTTTTTTCCTCGTCCGCGTGTCTGATCGGCGTGTGTACCGCCGCGTCGTCGGTCGAGATGTGTATTATACCCCTACGACTCGGACCAGCCACCACGAGCGTAATATATCTATAAAAGGTCTTGCGCGTGGACGCAAATATTTTCATTAATCACGTACGTTATTATTGTGACGTGTTTATGAGAACGCGACGTTGAAACCGTGAAAATCATTACGTTTTGTAAATATTATTCCCGTTCGCATATCGGTACAACCGACCGAACGAACTTTGGGATAACACATTAAATTGTTTTCCTCGTTTTTGCCGTTTTCAAAATTGTATTTTATGGATGATATATTTTCGAGTAGTCGTTAATAATACACCGTGTTGGATATATATATATTTTTTTTGTTTTGTTCTCGGCGTTTCGTCTAGGTTCTATAGACAGAGCGAAGCAGCGATACATTTCGAAAGTCGTTCGTAACGACCGTCTCGTTTGAAAACAAATTACGCGAACGTTGTTCATTGATAGGAGCACCATCTGCTGCAGTGTTCATTTTTTCACTCAATTAAATATCCGTTACGAAACTTTTGAAGCATTTTCACTCTTACAAAACTACATTTTTGTTCTACAAAATTTTCACTGTGAATTTCCATTACTAGTCGTACTCTAGATCGCGCCCCCACTGCACTTCGCGCTCTGCAAATTCCCCGTAACCGTAAGACAGTGCCCAGTTTAATATTTGTTTGTTTAACTTTTACGTCAACGACTAAGCGTATTGTTATATCATATTGGTTGATTCGGTTTTAAACGAGTAAAATGCACAATGTTCTGACAAACTACTTAGTTTAGAACTTCGTACTACTTTCATATATTTTGATCAATGTGTATAGATCTTATAAACAGACTCGTTTGCTTCAAATTGTCTACACTTAATTATATTTTCTTAAAGCGAGTTCCCATGAGTCTAGTTTGGTTGACCGATTATAGTTGATCAACAAAAATCGAATAAAATCTGTAGTGAGAACCTTTTTTTCAATAAACTTGAACAACTAATTAGTTGATCGAAAAAAATTTGACCCAGTCAAACTTTATCGTTCACGTAATGCGTTGTTTTCCAATTCCTTTCAATTTGAAGTTCTTCAGACATTCTCAAATGATTTATATACCCTTCTTGATCCTCTAATGCTAGTCTTTTAAGTAAATTGTTTGATGCTCCCAATTGATTTCTTCTTAATATCCATTGTCTCACCCAAAAACGAAGTTTTTTACGATTTTTACACATATAAATTAAAATCGTTTTTAATTCTTCTTTTACTGAAATACTTATTGCATTTACAATTTCACATGCAACTGCTTTCGACGTCATTTTTAACTGTATTGATATATAATGAGCTCGACAGTGGCGTCGACTACGTGTCATTATGTGTTAAACTGAGTTTGAAAATAAAATAGAAACATGTTCTGTTACAATGTGTGAAAAAATACTGATTCAACATATATTCAATTTTTGTTGATCAACTATAATCGGTCACCTAAACTTGACTCATGAGAACGCGCCTTTAGATGTCAGTACATAATTATGTTTGTAAAATTGTATTCACTTATTGTGGGTGTGACCTATTTTTTATTAATATTATTTTTGTAATATAAAATATGTATAAAGTAAAACCTCCCGTAACGGACACCTCTAAATAGTGGCCACCTCCAAATAGCGGACGTTTTTATGGGGACGGAGACATATTCACCTCTTTTATTTTTCCTTCTGAATAGCGAACACCTCTAAATAACGGACAATATTTCGGCAACCGAAAGTATCCGGTATTCAGATGTTTCAGTGTATATACAGTATACACATATTTTTTATTTTTATTTTCATTATTTTTTTTTTTTTTTAGGCTGGATACACATATTTTTCGTGATTAATTTCTCGTCGGCAAATTTGTATGACGTTGTTCTTGCCTAGTAACCTAACTATTTTTAATTATCAAATAATTTTTTTTTTCATAAGGCCCTATAGTAACGCTGGATTCCCTAGCAACAATCATTAATTATATTTATACATATTTATTAATGTGGTGGCCACACTTAATAATATAAATTGTATGATTCGATGTTTTTCCATGTAGAAGAGAAAACATTTTTTATCATAAATTTATTTATCAAAAAAAAAAAAAACAACTTAGTTTTAATAAGTCAAAAAGTTGATAGTTGGATTCAAAAGAGGAAAACCACAAATAGATAAAAAAAATGGTCCATAATTAAAAAATTTTGTTTTTCTGAAAATGTATAGACTACAGAGGTACCGGCAATCGACATAGAACAAATTATTCCAAACTTCTGTGGTAATCAGATGATATGATAACTAAAGATATCTATGGTATAATTCAACTTTTTGGTGACGTAAAGTAATATTCTATGGCAAGGGCGTGACGAACGCACATACACGCGAGAATGGCAACTATCTGTGGCGAAATATTTCAGTTTCTTTTTCCCCAATAAACTAAGAACGTTGTACTTTTTTAATATAGTGTAGTTGAAACGACAAGCGTTGTACTCGAACACCCGCAGCCTCGTGAATCCACGCTCTCGACAAGTGTCATAGAATATATAATCACATGCGAGTTTCTGCAAAGTTTAACACGACCACAAACACATAATATATTATATGCATAGAATTTTCCTTTTATTAGTGTTAAACAAAATTCGAGTCGAATAAAAAGAACAATATCAAATTATCTTATCGACTGCATAATCGTTCGAATTTCTCGTTCACCCAATAGGTATTATTTGCCATACTATTACGGTATGGCCTTGAACGAAGAAATATAATATGAAACAGATGACGTGTAACCAACTGCAAGGAAAAACGGCTGACAGATAAATGTCTTATACTTGTTTAGTCGTAATGAAAATAAATGCTCGATGATAGTAAAATTAGTAAACTACGATGTACTTACTATTATGAATGATTATTATGTTTTTCGAGCAGAAAAGTGCTTTAAGTAGAACTGGTAGGTATATATTATTATTATCTATTGATCAAAATTAAATATTTTTAAAATAACTACACTGTATTTTATAATTATAGCTACGTTGATCAGTGATAAATCACGCGTGCATACCGTTAACACTGAATCGTTTAGTTTAAAACAATAAATTAACTGCCCACTTAAAAATACGGCCGTGTTCGTAAATTAACGTAATATTTGTCGATAAATCAATCGATAGATATTTATTCGAGAAATCCGCAATTAAACTCGAGTTAAAATGCCGTTCAATTGCTTTGATTTTCCGTGAAACATTAAACGCGTTGGTTAAACGTTTTAGCAACGTTTTGCTAACGTTGCTAACAACGGTTAGCAACGTCGTGACACCGTAATAATCCTATTATTCGATTCCGAGCGCTTTTTCACTCTACATTCGACTTAATTATTGCTTGAATTCTGTTTTTTTTTCACTCACGACAAATGTCGAATAACGAATATTGAATGCATTAAGCGCGTGTCGAAAAACGGTTTCTGGTGTTGCTTTCAAGACGTTCTACTCGTATACTTAATAAATAATAATTATAATATTATTATTATTATCGTCCGGCCGCCATAAACGTGATAATAATAATTGCGATGTCACTGCGTCACGTTTACTGCGCACAAATTTAAATAATATTCTTCAAAACGAACACCTGGGGGTATTCAGCCGTCTCAGGAGTTACGACCTATTTATGCGAATTTCCAGTAGCGTGTATCGTGTTGTTATATTAAACTTACCATCTCTCTCTATTTCTCTCTCTTTTTCGGCGTATAAAGCACTACGGTACCACGTATAGCGGTCGTAGGTAGTGTACGATTCAATTTATGGACACGCCGGTAACATGACTTATCCGAGGAGGATCGTAAACTTTAGATTACTTAGACTCGCGGCTTCGTATTCGTTTTGTTTTTTCCAAATATAAACACGACGCGTGTATTATTTTTGCGACAATGTGTGGCGGCAGCCAAGGCGAACGTACGTCGGGTATACCGTGTCGCATTCCGTACGACAATAAATAAAATAATCTTTTAAAACCACGTTAATATATTAACCGCATTATCATACGTTCGTGCGCGGTACGTTGGTAAAAATAATAATAATAATAATAATAAAATATTAAATATTTTAAGAATAATATACTTCTACGTATCATAATACAGCTGTGAGTTTTATGGTTAATCGTTTGGGAATTAAAAAAAAAAAAAATGTCGTTTAACCGAAGTGTTTGGCCGACGCGCCCGAGAAAATAATATTTACTACTCGTAATTCGTTCGTCGTTCCGAGGGACATAAAATATTTAAAATCATATGCTTACATCACGTATTACGACAAATTACAATGTTTATTATTAACATGTTTAATACCACTGGTAAAAATAATGTGTTTGTTCCAAGTCCTACGTAAAATATAAATTATATTTAAATTTTAAAATAATAAAGATTTTCGTTAATTCAACGTAAGTACACCAAAGTATCATTGTTAATTTAAAAACGTTTTTTTTATTTCATCGCGTGTAACGTATATCTTTTATACATAACTGTACTCGTATATTAAATATTACGAGAGTACGACGACTAGACAATCGAATTTTTAGGCTACGACAATCGTATTATATGTATAGTATATTATTATATGTATCCTTACAACTCGCAGTTTTTTTTTTCTTTTATCGGAGCTGAGCACGTAAGTTTCCCGAGTTCGTATCTCGTGCGTGAAGAATGAAAAATTGCGCGAGACTGTATAATAACGTTCGCAAATTTCACAAACTCAATTGTTCCGTTTTGCGAAAATGAATGCAGCGTGCCAACGATGTTGATGTCGGCACGGTGTACGTACTGACGACAACAGTGCTGAGGAATTTAAATAATAAATCGAATACACAATTGATTTAATTTAATTAATAATACAATATAGTTTAAACCGTTTAAGTATGAAATAGAAATGTATATATTATACATAGGATATTTATTTAATTGATTCGTATGTTTATTAGCATTTATTACATAGCACATTTATACATGAGCATATTACACCTCGCTCCTTAAGGGAAAATTTTTGGGCGGAACACAAACATTTTTCTTACAAGTAATGTTAATCACAATACACGTGATGGTAATATAATAATATGAATACAATAGTAAAATCGTTATCGTTAAACACTAGTGTTGGTGTTTTATTAATACAATAGGATCCGCGAGTATTTTTTAGTATAGTGAGGTTTATTTATTTATTTTCTCTTTTTCTTTTTCTATTCCTTACCGGTACGTTAGCGAAGTGAGCATATATTTTGCTCGGCTTTACTAAACGCATTATATAATTAAATATGCAGTTGGTATATACTACGTGGGTGACCGGGTCGCGGCAAAAAGAAATGTCGGAATGATCTGTATCACATACTAATGAGTGGCATTCCGTCAGATTTAGAGATGGTTCCCTCGATTTATCAAATTCTTTTAATTGTATTGAAAATAGCTCTCGTTCAAATTGATTACTAGTGTCGTTTAATGTAAGATCGTATCTATCGGTACACCTGTTATATTTTGTGGTCATATCTAAGTGATTATTTACTTTTATATTTAATTTTTGAATTATTTCCCTGTCCGTAACCTTCCCAGTAAACCATTACCGGTGTCCGTCCGTCGGAGTGCAGGTATTTCTCTATTTTAGCGATAGTCATAGTCGGGGTGCCCGGAGTCGGTAAATTGCGTCCCTATAAGTACGGTCATGGTCATATACTATGTGAATTGCGGCCCGCGTACTTTTAAAACATACGTAAATTGCGGCCATTGTACTTTTAAAACATACGTAAATTGCGGCCCGAGTATTTTTAAAACATACGTAAATTGAGTCCCGGAAACTTACGAAAAAAATTGAACTTTGCTTCCTTTCAGTCTTCTATTGACACAACCAGACACAGAACAAGATACCACCATGATGTTGAATTACTTGAATTGCACTTTATAGTTTATAGTTTATAAATTATAATCGAAAAATTGTGTTTCAATCCGAATCCATATAAAAAGATAACTGATATATAAAACAAAATTTTATATTATATCTTTGGTTTCAATCACAGAAAAATTATATTTCATGGAATAATATAAAATGTCATGGATTAATCAATCATATTTTGCCCTGTTCGCATATGGATTCTAGACTTCAAGTTTATTCGTTGAGTCGGCTATCTAGTTGTTTTATATATCTGTGGTTGCTCTACAGTTTATAGTATTTTTTTTCAATCTAATAAAAATGGACGTTTTGAAAAGTGAAACGAATAAAACGTTGAAAATAGTTGATGGTTTCAAATTTCGTTTTCATAAATTTCTAAACAATGATATTCAACGTTGGTGTTGCACAGTTAAAACGTGTAAGTATTTTTTGAAATTTGATGATAATAATATTTGTATAGATAGTTTTAAGTCTGTTATAGTTATAGTCCTAAGTCTGAAAAATGGGAAGGAAAATATTGGTTTTGTGGAAAAAAGGCTTAGACGTAATTTACATAGTAATAAGAAATAGTTAGATAGGCATATGTACAAAAATATACCCGGGCCGCAATTTACATAAAAAATTTGAAATGGGACGCAATTTACAGAGACCCGGGGTGCCTAGATTTCTCATGAAGTTACACGAGGCGTCTAGGTATGTATTTACGACGGTCGACAACTCTGGATTCTTCCTGGCTCTGTGATAATGACTGGGGTGATATGGCTGGATTCCACGTTCTTTGTCCAAGAGAATGGGATGTCCTATCAGACGCAATGGTTTGTACCTTTTCAGATGATTTTGCATCGCCCCCGCTAATAACATCATGTCTCCTCCCGGTAGTGCGGCAAATTCGAGATCGATGATTACGAATTTTACATTCGATCTAAAATTATAATTAAATAATATGTGTATTATTTTGATTAATATATAAATATATGTGTGTCAATAAATCATAGTATAATATAATTTCATAGTCAATTATTTTTATCGAGGTGACGGTGGTCTAGCCAAGTGTCGGTGTGCATCATGAATGGGCCCCCAGAAAGATTCTTATCTCATAATAATTACACGTTGATAAATGTGTCCATTTACAAATTATACAATAGAAATTTATATATTGTTATATAGAATATGTATTTAATTGATTATGACTATAAATTAGTTTGCACTAAAAAAATTTATGTTTATTAGTGTATTACATGAATAATAATTACAAATCACGAATTACAATACGCGTTTCACGGGTGCTGCATCGTATTGTTTTAATGAATTTATACGTACTTTGTACCTACTCAAAAGAAGGATTTTAATGTACTGTTAAACTTTTAAAAATGCCTTGAGCATTAGCTAAATACGACTAGTTATGATAAAAGACCGCTGTGAAAGTTCTTAATGTGATATAGTATGTAATTAAAAATAAAATAAAAAAAGAAATAAGTAATTATTATGATATTATAAAAATATAAAACGGGCGCTTTACCCATAAAAGTGTACCGACTACGTTATTGTAAATAAAAAATATTGTCTCATTTATTCCTTTTTTATAATCAAATACTAATTCCCGAGTACCGGCTTATTATTGAAACTGGTGAAAAAATATTTACTTTTGTTGTCGGTCACATATCATATCGGAACTACGTTTATAAAAAAAAAGTCACGCTCACGTGCGTTGTGCGAATACGTCAGGCGCTCGAAAATACGAGCAGGCGGTTAGGTTATACACCTTTTTGGCACCGAATGTATTATTAATACGCGCGCGCGCTCTCTGCACTCGTCTGCCGAGCGTAATCGGTCTTCTATTCTATCGTAATAATAATAATAATATTATTATTTTATTATTATTATTATGGCACTCGAGTGTACGTAGGTATAACATTATCACGTGTTTATATTATTATACATACGCGCGCGTCCTGATATAATTAATATCGTTCGTGTCTCGGTGAAATATGTTTTAATATGTGAAATATGCGCTCACACACACACACACACACACACACACAACACAGTCGTGACATATATTACGTTTGGTGTGCACTCTAGTGTATGTTTCTACGGTATGATGTATCTCACGACGGTTGTTACCGTCACGGTGGAGGCGGCGCGGCGGCGTGGCAGTGTCACAGTGAATACGTTATTATTAATATAATTATTATATTTATTTGATAAAATGTATGCTGTCAGAACGAGTCGTCGTGCAGCTGTGTAGAAAACACGCGCGATAATACCATCCGTGCATGACTGTACGCTGTTATTATTACTATTATTGACATATAGACGTGGAATTAATAATAATATTGAATTATTACCACTCGTATCGGTGTCGGTTTTATTACTAGTGTTTTTCAGCGTCTTGATCATAGTTTCGACCGGATCACCACGACTATGTTTTTACGTGTCTATACGCGAATTTCCGTGTATCGAATCAAATCAAATATGCATAATATATTTCAGTACGTTACTGTATTTCCAAGTCGCGTAATGTATTGTAATTTATTACATAGGTAAACGTCATGGAATACAATCTGATTCGACTACCCATACGCATCGACATTCGACAACTACGTCTGATGAGTTATGTTCACAAAAGTTTGTTCAGTCAGCTTCTAGTTACGTGTTTCTAAACGTACGAGAAACTTATTTCCGAATTTAATCCTAGTCACTCACTCGCTCGTAGTCTGTATTACATTAAAACAGCAGACAACTCGATTAAATACCACGCCAAATATTTACGGTGATAATCCTGATTGTACAGAATAGGTGGGTAAGTATGCTTTGTTAGATAAACCCGAACAAATGCATCGATGCACGATGATTCATTTCAACGTTTTAGTAAAATCAAAATTGATTTGACTCTCGTGAAGAGTTGATTTCCTAGCCAGTAGGTTTTCGCTATTAAGTTTACAATCAGAACACGTTTTATATCAATCCGTTTCGTGACAGTTTTCAGATAATTTTTTAAAACCACGAATAACAAAGAAAAATACAAAAGAAAAAACAAAGAAGCCAATGGTGAAAAATTCGAGAAAAAAATAACGGAACGTATGTACAAAACGCATAAATAAAACGCGAACATGTTCTTAAATTGTTCTTATAAGCGCTCCAATTGCTGAAATAATGTGATTGTACGATTCCATCACGATCATCTGAATCTCAAGAAAATATTCTTTAATTCACATAAATTCCGCAACCACCGAACACGTGCGCTATGATTTCGAGCCGAGTTGAGAAACTTACAATAATTGGCATAAATTAGTGATATCGCATTATAATATAGGATACCGTTTGCCGTTTTTATAATTTTTTTTTTTTTTTTTTTATGTCACGAAGTTCCGGTTGCAAAACACATTTATAAATAGTTAGCGCTGACGTCAATATTTCAAAACGAAATAATAAATTGTCTATACGATTTTTTTCGCTGTGACCGCCGCTCTTCAGTCCTCAGACGTTGTCGTGTGCCGTAAATACCCATCTGACTTTAAACTTTAAATTGGTCGCAAAATCAGCCAAAACGTTTTACAATAGTTTCCGTGCAAACTTGGCTCACTCACGCTACCCTCCCTCCCCCCATTAAAACAAAGACGTCAACATACTAGTGCGCACATTACGTACGCTTATGTTTTGTACATATATTTATGTTATATATATATATCATATATTTATGGTCTCCGCACGAACTTGAACGTAACTGGAACTTAACAGACGATAAACGGTACGTGAGACCAATAGATGATTTTTCGACAATCGCTCAACGGTGCGACAAGAGTAACCTGCATCGAGAGTAAACTAATGACGCTGTTCGATTGTCACAATAGTTTTCCTACGTCATAATATTATTGTCTCCAATCGAATTTCGTCCGAGTATTGTGTCAGGCGCGTGTTTGGAATTATGTTTGGGGGGAGGGTTCAAACAGTTTTCGCTCGTGAATGAAATTTAAAAAATTTAAAACCGACATCAGAAATAAAGAATTTGATTTTTAAACTTTCCATTTCGTTATATATTTTTTAACTTTCCATTTCGTGTATACGGACCTGTATTGTATTTCCATCGTTATCATTTTGTCCGTTTTTGTAATTTGTTTATTTGTACTCGGAAAAAATCAATGCCACGATTTTCTTATACATCTGTTAGTATAATAACAACGCTAAAGGTACTTACACGCTTGGCGAATTGTTTGCCCACAAACGCGATTTATAATCGCTCCACTAAAAAGCTTAAACACTAGACATATTTTACGCGGGTAATCGCGGATAAAAAATCGCGCTAAAAATTAATACCTCGTGGTTCCTCGTTCAGTCACGACCTCGTCTCCTTGATAGAACATTTTGAGGTTTTCTTTAAGTTTTTTTAAATTAATTTCAATTTACCGTTAAAAAAAAAAACGGTTTTTTTAGCCATGCTCAAACGGTTTGTCTTGCGTTCACAATGCATAAAAAAAAAAAAACAAAAAAAAAACAATCAAAACGGTGTTTTCGGATCCATTTTGATGAAAAATTGAAAATTTTATAAAGAGAGGAATATTAATTTGAATGAAATAACATAATATAAATAATATAAAAGAAAATAACGTACACTTTAGAAACTAAACACTGTCGTTTTCAATTATAATTATTTCGATTCGTCCAAAATTATACATGCGCGATCATAAGCGGCCGACAGCGGTTTATATTTATCTGGTTTTTTATATAACGCGAACGATTCAATACGAGACCAGCAGTTCAAATTCGAGCGATTATTCGCAGCGATTCAATGTCGCGTTCGCGGGCGAACAATTCGCCTGTATAGTGTGTGAGTACCTTAATAGCAATGAGAAAACGACGTGCCTGGCGTCAGTGGCGGCTCGTGATGTTCAAAATGGGTGGTGTGCAATTATTGAAAATGCATAATAATAAAATAAAATAAAATTAGTCACATCCAAGTCAATATTAAAATATTTACTTTAATAAAATGATAATTAAACATAATTTTAGAAAATAATAGGTTGACTTAAATACATATATCATATAACCAGGTGTAAATTTTATCTACTGTCAGAACCAGCAACCGTGTCGTAACTAAAAACAATTTTAAAAAATAAATAAAAAAATGACATATTTTTATACATGAAGTAAAGTTTTCGTTCTTTAACTAACAGTTCTATAACTTTATTATTGAAATAGCGCATACAAATTAAATTTGTGATCGAGTGTGCTGCAGTAGGTGCACACCACGGTTCCATTTATTCTTCAATAGCCCCACTCATCGACTAAACGTATTTTACATGGACTCTCTCTCACCAGTTGTTGCGTATTTATTACATAACTCATCTAAATTTTAGGAGTGATATTTTCGAACTCAAGCGTTTCACGTTTATAAAACTAATAATTTTGTATAATGGAATAAATACAGTTTAATAGATATTGCAATAAAATTAAAATACATTTTAGATATTTTATCTTCAATAATCTATGTGGTGTGCGCACACCTGCACACCTAGGCACGAGCCACCACTGGCTCGCGTAAAATAAAATCTCGTCCGCAACGTTTGCCGACCCTGTTACCGGCCGGCGTACCTATGACGTGTTGTTTTTTAACGTTTTAAAGCACACTTCGTGTACCTGCGGCCTCACGGACGACAAAACATTTTTGCGGCTAGAGGAGACGTGACCGGATCGTGATGAATCACGGCGACGACGACGACGACAACGACGCCAAGTCCGTGACATTCGGTCGATTGTCGTTCGGCGGTAGACCGCAGACACGGAGGAAACGCAATGGCGGCAACACGGAGCGCGATCGCACGTACGGTCGGACCGCAATACGCAACGACCACTATGTCGTTATTATTATTATTATTATTATTATTATTACTATTATTATTATTATTATTATTATTATGAGTGGTGATGCGCGTCTCGTCCACGGATACGCGTAATTATCATAAATAATTGATGGGAATATAATTTGTGTGTGTGTGTGTGTACAACGGTTTTACACGATTATTATGTATAATTGTACCTATATTATACTTGCGTATACACCTCGCGGCAAAATATGTAATTCGGTGCAGAACAGAAACGTCTCACGGGTAACGCGTAGATTGCAATATTGTTTAGTGCGTAAATCGGAAATCGTCTTGTCCGAAATTAGTTGCCCGAATTGTCTATAAATCACCAATATTACCCCTCGATTTTCGCGAAATTTCGCACTAAACCAGCATTTCTCCTACCGTGGTCCGTAGGCCCCTAATATACCTGATTATCAGTGAAGTTCCCGTCATTTTTTATGAGGGTATACTATGATGAACGAATGAAGTTTTTCGCGAAAAATTAAGGCTGTTTGTGCCTAATAGTATAAGATGGTCATTGGATGTGATAAAAATCCTAACACAAATTAATTAGCAAGCGAAGTGGTCAATATTGTTTTTTAGTCATTTAGGCCTATCAAAAAGTTTGCTCCACTCTAACAAAAACCGAAATGATGTCACTGGCGCCCACATATCGGTAAATAACCACTGTAATTTTATTTGTCATACGAGCTCTTATAATATCAAATAGTGTCTATTATAATATTATACTACGACAGTTTAGAACTATTAGGTAAAAAATATACCAAAATGATGATCCCGAAAAAAAAGGTATTTTTTTTTCTTTATTTAAGAATTTTTTTAAGAGTATACTTAGTATAGCCAAGCATTTGTATTAAAAGCCTGAGAGTTTACGGCGTATATTAGTATACCCAATGGAAACACTTCTGCTATAATAATAGAATCTAAAAAACAACACCACCCTTAAAATTTTAAATTTTTTATTTATTTTTTTTTCTGTAATGTTATACAAATAATATAAATATGTATTAATTGTATTTGTCTTATCAATTCTATTTTGTATCGTGAAAATACGAAAGACGAAGCGATAAAATTGTCATTATTGAAATTGTTCGTTATTTTTTTTAATTTTAATATTTGTTAAAGGGTCCACAGTCATTTTCCTATTACTAAGTGTGGTTCGTCAGAGAAGATGTTTGTAAAACGGTTCTCTTAACAAATATGTAACGAAAATATGAAAAACGAAATGTTTTTTTTTTTATTTTTTACTGGCTTGAAGTCTACTATTTTACTCGCATTTGCCCCTCAAATGGGATGGTAACTGGTAATTATGATAAATACCTATACTTATGATTTAACTAATGATATGACCTTACTACCTATACATTATGTATTACAATAAATTGATATATTTTACAAATTTCGAAAGCTTTTAAAATCACATACATTCACGATATAATTAACTGTCAGACCGTATAATTTGTGCGATGCGCTGTGTATTATATTATAGAGTTACAGGTAAAACTACTCTTGATATTATGCCGAATCACTCGAAACGTGAATTAATTGCAGAGTTCGCGAACACGTGCGTTTTACGATATTTCCAAACGAACGGAGGAATCCGCGTGAAACTTAAAAAATAAAACAAAAACAAAAACGCTTCTCGTAAACACACCGGTATAACCAAGTCGTATCGAACCGCGGCGAGTCGACTTATTTGCGTTTATACCCTGCGAAAGCCACAAACACAACACAAAACCACGTAGATCTACGTACACGCCACTTATCTAATGTTATTACAACACATTCGTCGTGTGCACAGTCGCGTGATATAATAATTATTGTTATAACTATCGTCGTCGTCGTCGTCGTTGTTGTCGTTAATGTAAATGTAATAATAATATGACGTGTATCGTCGTGGCCGCGGAACGACGACGATTTTCCGTGAGAACGTCGTCGTCGTGTCGTGTAGTGGTTGTCGCGGTCGGATACTAATCGATAGTATCGGATAGTAGTCGTCGTCGCCGGAGAAATCCGCGCAAGAGAGGTTTTTTTTTGGTTTTTTTTTTTTTTGTTTTACTCTTACAGGGTATTGGAGTGAAAAAAAAAACACATTTTCCGTCACCGACACCCGCGTAACACGATTACTGTACTCGAGTGTCGTGCCGTCCGTCACGTCGACCTGGTTTACGGTTCGATCGTCGACGCAGACGAATAACGACGGTTTCCGCGAAACGTGTCTGTTCAACAGCAGCGTGGATACGATCCGGGAGGTGACGCGTGAGACACTGTCGTCGTGATCCGGGATGACAGAAACCTTGAAAATATATGTCGAAAGGGTTTTTGATAAAAAAAAAATAGTACATATATTATATATATTATGTTTTATGTCACTTTTAATCATAACGCACACGTGAAACCGCGACCCGTTTGGACTATAATGCAAAAACAGACGTTTCAACCAACCACCTGCTCGTGTATGGTTGAAACTCGGTCTTGGTAAGGTACGTTTTTCTGACTGTGGTGACGAATTATTCGATAATGATCGTGCTGGACTTAGGCGCCTGCAGAATTTTTTCAGGAGGAGGCAAAATTCAATACATTATTAGGAAATGTGGTATTTACTATAAAATATTTATGGTAGGTAATTCGAATTTCAATGAATTTGTTTTTGAAATGCTTGATCCAATGCAAGGTATACTTTACAAGATATAAATGTGTTTTCAACTGTTTCAAGTAAACAAACTGCTATCAGGATATTATTTTGGGATATTTTTATGCATTTTTGGTAATTACTAATGCGTTTTCAACATTTTTAACTTATTTTAGTAATATTACAAAAAGAAAAAAAAATGACTTGACTTAAGATTGAAATACCAACAATATGTATTAAACATAATTTACTTTTATTCTTATAATTTTACACTATAAGAACATTAGATCATCAGGTTTTAAAATAAAACAATACCCGAATTTATTTATAAGTCATACTAATTTGAAATTGAAAAATAACTTAATAGTTGTACATTAATTTTTTTAAATTGTTTAAATTTAATCAATTTTTTTGTAGTTTTTGGGTCATTAATACATTTTTTGAAAGGCATTTAAATCCAAAACTCAAAAAATCGCATATTGTGTAATATTTCTAGTCTTATAAAACAGATCCAAATAATACTTACTATCTTGTTCACAAACGGATGACTAAAAAAAGTTTTAATAACATAACTAAGTCGACTAAGGTAAAAAGCAATGATCAAATTCATTATTTTTTAAATTTTTCATGTAATGAATTCCAATTTAAAATATTGCCTTATGTTAATGGCTCATATTTGGTTTCTTAAATTACAGGGAGGGGCAAATGCTCCATCTTCGGACGCCTATGGTGCTGGAGATCGTTGGTAGTCTCGAACCCTCTGAAAATCGAGCGTTTCCCTGTCAACGTGGCCACAAGCTCGCGCGCGTTTGTCTGTACACGGCGAGTGCAGCTGCTGTGCCACCGACGTCTGATGAGTCGTCTCGCCTCGGCCCCGCACTCGTCGTCGTTCTTACGGCTTGTCGAACGTGATCGAATTAAATTGCTAATTTTCCTCCCTGCCCCACCGGACACGGTCGATGTACTTACGGTCGGTTTTTTTATTATAACTATTTTTTTTTTTACAATATTTTCTCGGTCGTTCCCCGACAAAAGTCGTAGTGTGGCCGTCTGGCTAAAATACGTATACAGGTATATTACTGTAGGCCGACGCGAAAGACAGACAAAGAAATCTGAGAAAAACAGAGACTAATGTGCTTTGAAATTGATAGAAAGAGAGAGGGAGAGAGAGAGAGAGAGAGAGAGAGAGAGAGAGAGAGAGAGAGAGAGAGAGAGAGAGAGAGAGAGAGAGACATTTCCGTCACCATGATGGTGTGGGAGGAGGCGGTGGTGGCGGTGGTGGCGGCGCGCATTATTGGGAAGTAATGGATGAATTTATTGTGAAGTCGTGTGTGCGCACGCGCTTTTTTATTTATTTATTTATTTTTTTTTTTTTACGACGTGACGGGACGAGAACACAAAATGTATGTATACGTATTTATCGAAAAGGAAAAAAAGTGCACGCTTATGCGATAATAAAAAAAAAAAATAATAATAATAATATAAAACCGGTATTTTAAACGAGACTTACGGAGACGGTGTGCGAGAGAGAAAAAGGAGCTGGCAACGGAGAGGAACGGGTCGACTGGCCGGCCTGCGTGTACACGTCAGCTCCGGCATGTTTAAAATTCGCAATTAATGAATTAACTAATCAATTATAATAGTTGATTTTATATATGTATGTATATTGTATGGTATATGTGTGTGTTTGTGTGTGTGTGTGTGTGTGTGTGTACACGTAAAAGTATGTACGTATGATAATATGCGAGGGCGTCGTCGTCAGCAACCGAGTCCCGTCTAGATCGGGTGAGACGACGATCGAATTGTTGTAGGAATGGGTCGAACACTAATTTTTTCGAACTCGAATCTGAATTTTATTCGATTGATTTTTTTTCGAACTTCCGAACTTTTTGAGCTTGAAAAAATTAAAACGTTTGAAATTTAACAATAATAACAATAATAGTCGTATTATTGATCAATAAAAATCTGATTTCAAAAAGTCTGCTGATTAAACTGTTCGAAAATTCGAACGTACTAACCTCGAACTATTCGAGATGTTCGAATTCGAATTTGAACTTAATTTCTTCTCGACCTTCGAACTGTTCGAATTTTTCAAAGGTTCGAGGTGTTCGAGAGTTCGAATAGTTCGAGAACCCGTCCCTAGATTGTTGTTGTTTTTGCAACCGTCGTCGCCTTACCATATCGCGCGTGATAATAATTGTCGTGCATGATAAACTAAACGTACGCTATCGATACACCGTCGTTGGCGATTGTCCGCTCGAAAACGCGACTTCTGCGGCCTTTTTAAACAGTGTTAATACCCAGGTGACGTAAGCCTTATGTATATATATAGGCAAATTTGGACTTATAATGTGTGTATAATGTTTTCGACAATAACCACGGCGATATACGATTATGATATTATCCGAGGGGACGTGAATCGATTTCACACCAGCGACGTTTAGTGATAATAACATAAACGCATTTCGTTAATTTTATAATATAATTATAGCGGCGGGTTGCGTGTACGGTACGGAAACATGTCGACCGCACGTTTTTAGAAGGCTTCTCGTGTTTTTTTTCCCCGCTGACAGCGACTGCCTGTATCGACTTAGATGTTGTTGACTATACGTTCGAATGAACGGCGTGTTTCTTTTCCTTTTAATCCGTATACCTATTACACTCGACGCCGTTTTTGACTAATCAATTATCGTACTCGATTATCTTTCACGATTTTTTTTTTTTGCGTTTTTAATCGCGAATCGTACACTACGAGTATATTGACGAGAACACAAAGAAAATCACGTTTGATGTCAAAAAAGTCGGTTTCGGCCACACGATCATGAGACTAAAACGAACGAGCATCGCGGAAAAAAATTCACGGACCAGGGGACGTTACTCGTCGATTCGATTTCCGAACGATTCGTTGGAATGTCGAAACAATCGTTTTCCTTCAGCCGGTCCTCTCCCAGCCTTTGCGACGGCGATCACTCCGGATCCAAATCAGTGTCCGACGGCGCAAAAATCGGTTATAAACGAACGGCAAAACAGTCAGAGCAACACGCCTTGGCGTCGACGTGACGGAATTTCACCGACTACGCGGCACGAGTCTCACGTCTCCGGCGACAAGTGCGTAATGTACCGCGGTGTTTCGTGTCAAAAGCGACACGACGCGTGTTTTCGGACATCTCGATTCGGCCGACTCCGATCATCGCGAGACGTACACAACAACGCAGCGCAGGGCCGGATTTAGAGAAGAGCTGAGTGGGTTGCTGCCGTGGTGCCCCCGAAAATTCGGAATATACTGAACTATACTTGGATATCATTTTAATTTTACTAAGTAATAATAGATGTATTCGCGATTTTTGACAGTGAACGGTTAGACCAGCAGTTGTCAAACTTTTTTGTTCGCGGAGCCTTTATGTTCAAAAAAAAAAAAATATAGAAAAAATTACGGAACCTCAAAAATCAGAAATCGCTATTTAAAACAAAAATAATTCATAAAAAATGGTGTCAATTGTAAATGATTTGCTTTTTTTTTTGCTCCTTGTAGAATGTAGATTGTAAATAAGTAAACTAAATTATCCTAAATGTGAAATGAACAAAAAATCCGCATTTTATCTCATCTCATTTTGACTATGACACAAAATATGTGGATCTATAAATAGTTTAAGGTTTTAAACATTTAAAATAATACTTATTCATACGATCCAAATAATATTGAATATAAATATAAAAATGTAACTAAGAAGTAAGAACCATAATAATATAATAACTTGAATTCAACGAATAAAGATATGCCCAGGGAGCCACGGAGCCCCTAGACTACTATCACGGAGCCCTAGGGCTCCGCGGAGCACAGTTTGAGAACCGCTGGGTTAGACAATGGACTTGAGCTCTTAACACTGCAGTTTCTGCTATTGAGTCTTTAAAGAATTTTATTCAAGCTAAGAGTGTAAACTTTGATAAAATTGCGAAACAATGAGCAGACATTTCGGAAACAACAGATTATTTGAAACATCCTAAACGGCAAAGGAATATCCGTTTGAAACCAATAAATTCTCATAAAACATCCGGGGTAGATTTAACTTCCTAAAAATTTAAAATTCAAAATTGTTTAACTTAAATCTGTCCATGACGCAGCGCCGCCGACGGTCGGGGCCGGATCGACCCGGATACGGGTTACCGGATAAAACTCGGTGGGCTGCGACGATTTCGGGTTTGAGCTTTGAAAGATATAATATCATTTAATGACCAAATCGTAGAAAATGTAGAAATAAAATGAATGTATGCCTAATGAATTGATAAATTTTGTTTTATTTAAAAATATTTAGTTACAGTAACGGCTTCGCCAACGACCATACCACGTTGAATACACCAGTTCTCGTCCGATCACTGAAGTTAAGCAACGTCGGGCGTAGTTAGTACTTGGATGGGTGACCGCTTGGGAACACTACGTGCCGTTGGCATTTTTTTTTTAATCCTTTTTGTTATATTTTTATTTTAACTTAATGACCATTCACGCATTATACGATTATTTGGCTTCATGTTTACATAGTCATCATATTGAAATTATCGTTTAAACAAATCTGACCGTTTTAAATTTCGATGACGTATTTATTTTATCATATCTGACTAAAGTTATTTTCTCTTCACTCACGTAGAAAAATACAATACATCGCAATTCATTGGTGCATTCAATAATCTATTATCACTTCAGAAGATCAAAAGTTTTACCAAGTTGGAACTTAAATCAGTCATTTTTCGTATTCCCAAAATTGTTTACGGAATTTGAAAGAAAACACATTTGCAAATGTCAACAAAACATTTAAAAGTGGGTTAGGTAGGTACATACTCGTAGATATCGTTAACAATTTTTTTTTTTTTTTTTTAATTGATATAAATTTAGTTATTTGGCCATAAATTCAAAATTGACATAACAAATAACTTGCCCTTTTCAAAAAATTTAATTATTTTCGAGTGGCAGTTTTTACATCAATTCTCAACTTTAAATCAACATATATAATTATTGATTGATTATATATTTATAAATCTCGCAACACTTTTTAATAACAAATATGTTTCAAATCTTTGGACCAAAGAAAATACCGATGAAATAATATTGAACTCTAAAAGCTGTAATATCTTTTTAATGCTTAAATCATAGAAAATGTAGAAATGAAATGTACGTATGTCTAATAAATGTATACTTTTTGTTTTTTTATTAAAAAATATTTAGTTACACAGAGGTCTTCGCCAACGACCATACCACGTTGAATACACCAGTTCTCGTCCGATCACTGAAGTTAAGCAACGTCGGGCGTAGTTAGTACTTGGATGGGTGACCGCTTGGGAACACTATGTGCCGTTGGCTTTTTTTTTTTTTAATCCTTTTTGTTATATTTTTATTTTTACTTTATGATCATTGAGACATTATACGATTATTTGGCTTCATGTTTACATAGTCATCATATTGAAATTATCGTTTGAACAAATTGGAACTTTTTTAATTTTGATGACGTAGGTACCTATTTATTTTATCATATCTGACTATAGTTACTTACTTCACAGTCACGCAGAAAAATACAATACATCGCAATTCATGGTGTCGTATAATGGTTTAAAAGTCACATAAAGCAATTACCGACAGCATTTACCATAGACTATACAGTATTGTAAACTTTTAAGTCCTATATATACTATAGACGTTAAACTGATAGTAAAAACGTGGGTAAATCGGCATGTTACAAACTATTTCAATAACTCAAAAAAATTTAGCAGGTAAAATTTAAAAAACTGTCGTCGAGATTCGCCGTAGACGACATCCGTGCCATATCCGATGACGTGTTTCGTAACACTAACGTATGGAATAAAACGTTAAGGTGGTACGTAGTATGAAATACCAATGTATCATAAATTATTGTGCTTACATTGATGATTGATCGATTTCGATAGGCTTGTGGTGGAGTAGAGTGTTATCAAGCGATCATAAAATAAAATTAAAATTAAGAAAATAAATAAAATAACATTATATACAATTAACAAAGAAATCTAAGAAGATAAAACAAATAAGTACTTAAGAAACTAAAATATTTATAATATATTAAATAACATACATTAACTGCGGATTTCACTGAGAAATATTTAATTCAGAAAATAACCAATTATAAACAATTTTTTTTTCGTTCAAAAAACCACGATGAATATTTTTTTTTCTGTTGTTGGCAACTGATTAAAGTAGGTTGGACCTAAATAATCTACGAAAGATTTCCCAAAAGATTTTTTTGTGTAATTCACAGATAAGTTATAAGCTCTATGTTCTCTGGATTTAGACAAATCAACTACATTGGTTTTATTTTTAATATATTTTTTGATTGTAAAAAGTAATGCATACTTCTTATATAAATACTTTACCGGAAGAACACCTAAAAGTTTATAATTTAGTTTCTTAGATCCTTCTAAGGATTTTTTACCTAAGATTATTCTTATTACGCTATTTCGATTGACTTGTAATGGTTTTAAAGCATTTTCTTTTACCCCTTCCCATACTAAAAGCCCGTACTGAAAAACTGATTGATAGAAGGCAAAATAGATCATACGTGTTGTTCGAACAGGTAACAAAACTCTAAGTCTTATGAACTGATATATAATGGAACGGAGCTTACTGACTAAATTACAAATATGTAAATTCCATCTCAAATGTTCATCAAATATAACACATAAATAGCGAATTCTAGATATTTGTTTAATTCGTTTACAGTTTATATTATTACATAATATCAAAAGATTATTACAATTATGAATCAGCAAAGGAGAATCGATGTTCATACTTTTATTTATCGAGAACTTAATAAACAAAGATTTATCCACATTCAGTGTTAAAGCCATCTCATTTATACATTTATACGTTGAATTTAATCCTTTAGTGGCTTTATGGTAAACCTCATTCCAAGAAGGACCCGAGAATAACACACAAGTGTCATCGGCGTAGGTAACTATTTTTATAACAATATATTGTTCTCGTGCGGCAGAAAGAACGTCTGGACTCGATCGGATGCGATCGACGTGGCGCGGCGCCAGTGTGCACTGCAGACGTTCGTCGGCAGACGACCGTCGCTCGGTGAAAAATCGCAGCGGAACGCGTACCGCTCGCGAGTCGCGAACCGCACGATGATTATTCACCGTTCGGACAGACACGACCATGACAATATAATGGCTCGACGATGACGTACGCGCGTTTCGCGTGCGTTTTTCAACCCCCTGCTCGCGTTTCGGACGTGTCACGATCGTTGCAGCCGACGACGACGTGACGCGTATAATACGTTATCGATTGTGCTCTTCGTCATCCCCCGCCGGACGTCGATCGAGCCCCTCGAAACATTCGGCAAATAATGTGCGTGTGCAGGGGGTGTGAGATGTGCATCGTCTAGCGCCGATACGTCGGATGATTCGACTTGAACGCGTGCGCAGTGGACTCTGAATATTTATTTCCTGTCGGTTATTCGAAAGAAAATGAGTTTTCAAATTCTATTTGTTTTCGATTCGTTTGTTATTCTCTTTTCACGTACACGTGTAGTTTTTACTTTTCACGCGCTGTCGGTTTTGTTCACCAAATGCACAATATGACTTTACGTCTTAACAATATAACAATATTATACATCGTTTTATGACAATAATTACTATTCAGAAATAAAACGTTCTTGATTATAATATTTTATTATTGGTAAAAATTTGGTATGTAGAAAAAGTCAGCAGTAATTTGGAAAAGATTGGATTTTAGCAAAAAACTGAGATCTCTAATTTCTATATTTTAGACTTTACAATATAAAGATAAAATATCTTGGTGATAAGTGATTACTCATAGTTGTTGAGTTTCACTTCCTCAAGTACTTAACATTAATTTATTATTATTTCCTATTAGTATACTACCCACGGTGCATTGCGAGTTACACAACATCGTCGCGATGCTGAATTTAGATCACAAAAAAATATCACCAAATAACATCAGTGCGATATTCCAGAACTGTTTCATAAAAATAAAGTTTTATATGTCAATCAGTAACATTCCCTAGATGTTAATTGCGTCACACAGAAGCGATATTACAATGGAATTAAATTGCGATGTTTAATTTTTACTATAAAAATACAATATATATTACCTATATTATATTATTATGTATGATATACATATATATATAATATAGCTGTTGGTGATGTTGCATAATATGATGCACAGCAGTGCTGATATACGAGTAATATGACGAAGTTAAATGGTACCTAGTACCTACTACAAAATACTGGTTAAAACTGATACAAATAATTATTCGAATAAAATTATGTCATAATTCATTAATATCCACGGTCTAATATTGGAAAGTCATACCTATATTTTGTAAATATCGGTATACCTACACAATAATGTACGACATGCACGATAATTTTATTTATTTTATTTATTTTATGCCTACATTTATTCAAGACAATCATAGGTACAGAAAATGCAACAATTCTTTTGTACTTAAACTCGGGTCTTTGAATTGAATTTCGTTTTTGATGAGCAATGTTCTGGATCTGGAGTTTTATGAATTCAATTTGATCTCAATTTATATTATGAATACCTACCTATGCTAATTTCTATTATTAATCATTATTATTAATACTGTTAAATAGTCTCCATTTACCATTGTTATTGCTATTACTAATTCTCTATTCATCGTTTTTCTTTTAAATATCGATTATGTATTGTATCAAAGTACAGTTTATAATTTATTAGATATGCCATACGAATAAATAAGTAAATGAAACGAAATGCAAACATTATACAATTTTGTAGTCCTAGTAATAGACGTAAGTATAACAAAATATTAAACATTTGAAAATTTGCAATTAATTTCAATACGATACAATTTTAATTAAAATCTATCAAATCAAAATATTACAACTTATTATAAGTCGTAAATCTATTTCAACAGTTGATATAAACTATTAAGAATTAAGATAAATATTTAATAACCTTCTATTTACACTCTGTATTTATCTGATAGGGTTAGGTAGGTCGGTTAGAGCGTAGGTTCGTTAGGACAAAATTTGTATGTACCCGAACACCTCCAGTTCGATCCCCACTGTGTTAGAAAACATTTTTGCATTTTTTTTACGAAAATGGTTTTCAAGTTACTGAATAACTGTTATGCAACATCTAGGTAATATTGTTTTGCGATTATCACATGGTTGATCTGATTACTTCGACGATTTATTGAAACATCGCATAGATGTTACTTTATAATATTGTTGTAATGTCGCGAGAAAATATGGAGGCAATGTTAGATGCATATCAGCAATTATTACGGCCGATTAGCAATTGTAGTGATATTGTTGTTACTATAATGCGACTCGCATTGCGATGTTACGTGTTACAGTAAAACAATGCTACAACATCGTAGCGATGATCATTTGCACAGTGGGTATAGAACATGCGTTGCGGCTAGTGATCACATTAAATATATTTTTGTTTTAGATTGTGTAAATTATCAGTGGACAAGGAATGATTTCAAAGTTCACGATTTCGTATTATAGACTTCACCGCGAACACTACTCAATATTCACGATACAACATCGCGTGCATAGCATAATACGTGAATACGCCACGTTTGTATCATTCTTTTTTTTTTTGTTATCTTAAAGTTTACTTTGCCAACAAACAGGAAAAATATGGGTGTTTACAACACAAGAAAAATAAGGGGAGCACAAGAGTTAAACGCAACACACACACACACACACACACACACACACACACACACACACACACACACACACACACACACACACACACACACACACACACACACACACACACACACACACACACACACACTAATAAACATGTATATATGTAAATGTATTTATAAAGTAAATAAATTCTGTTTTCATTCTCATAAATTTGGTTTAAATACATAAATAACCCCTGTCAAGAAACTTGAAACGCCAAAATTCTAAAATCATCGGTACATAAATTGGTGTGTATAAAATATGTTTGTGTCTTGCACGTACGCATGT
This sequence comes from Therioaphis trifolii, assembly GCA_027580255.1. Taxonomy (NCBI): domain Eukaryota; kingdom Metazoa; phylum Arthropoda; class Insecta; order Hemiptera; family Aphididae; genus Therioaphis; species Therioaphis trifolii. The sequence continues at coordinate 2,603,090 of CM050406.1, read as the reverse complement.
CATTGCTCATAATTAAAAGCCTTTCTAACGGCGTAAAATTACAAAGAATAAAAACTAACGGTGTTTTAAGGAGACGTCCGTCGAAAATATTTTGATCGATACCGTTGAATATAATAACGTTCGAATAATTGTTATTCAGTAAACGCCAGGGGGTGGGCAACGTTTTGTTTACATTAAATCTGTGATGAATGCGACTGGATTTATATATTTTATAAACCAGCGAAAACTGTTCGAGACGAAATCGCAAGAGACTAACAAATATTTCTGGTCAAGACAGTTTTCTAGATTTATTTCACAAACTCAACTCATATACATTTTATTTCGGGAGTCATTGAAAAGTGCAAAACGTCGTTGGTTTCCGGTGTCCCGTGAATTCCTGTTAAAAAGACGACAAAGTCACGAAACCGACACGATATTATGTACGAACGAAACGGAACAAGTATAGTAGTGAGCTAATAATGTTGTTTTCATGATTTAAAATGCTCGGCGACTGCCGAGTGTACAACGAATACGAAACGTGTAAATAATTTATTTCGTCTTTGTCCGTATGGCAGTTACATTTTCCACAGTAATCAACGTATAATTATACGTACGTACATCGAAAATTACGTAAATAACGTGGCTGGTTTACTGTGCTAAAGCGTCACCCGAAAGAGTCGTCGCCTCAGTTTATTACAATTTTTTTCTTACGATTCGCTCTTTTCACATTGTTGACGACTTGAAGTTTTGTATTTCATAAAAAAGAAAAATAAGACATGTGTTAACTCGTTTCAATTATTTTAATGTTCAGTTTACATCCATTTCGAAATTCATATCACGAATATCAAATCGTTTTATTATATTTCATATACTCGAATACGTTTTTTCGTTCATTTGCTTTGATCTTCCGACGGAAAGCCTACATTTCTATATTACGAAGTGCCGGCCACAGTTACCGAAGGAGTCTACCGAAGACATCGGACAAGAAATACGCGTAGTTAAAAAACGCGAACAATTTTACCAGCGGCTTTTAAGTACGGTATGACGAAAGAAAAAACCGTAAGTAACCTGCACAATTTTTAGAAGCGTATCACTAAATTATTTTTAAAGTGATCCGTTACATGAGGTGATAAAACCAGTTTTATACAATTGTTTTTACGCACAGAGTACATCTCCTGAGCGTGTGGGTAAGAAACCACTTAGGTTTGGTTAAGGTTATTATTCAAATTCGATCGCAAGTCCGACAAAGTGTCGTGTTCGAAGATAAAATCAAATTTTAACTCGCTTAACACACCTGCACAGCGGCCTCTACTGGACAAAAAGTTTGACATAAGTGTCGGTGACCTTCGCGTAACTACTTCACGTTCGATTACATTCCACAGTTAGATTTTTAAAGCGTAGTTAACAGTTAGTTTGCGTATTTCAAAACGAATTCAAATTACAGTAAACGTTAAAGCGTACACTATGTTGTCATCGAAATATATAGTACATACATTTTGGGAATTTCTAAAAATATTCAATTCCATTATCTCGTGAGTTAATGATCAATAATTGGTGATCTACCGTGTAATCACTAAGGTTAGGTTAAAGACGAGTTATATTTAATTAGGCACTTCGTGTTTGGTACAGTAATGAAAGATCGGTTCGATTTGGAGACAACCATTAGAATACTGCTTGAAATAATAATTCCAGTTCACGAACAATTTACTAACAATTTTGGCTTATACCATAACAATAAAATTAGTCGTTCATAAAATTATGACTATAAATAGCATACAGAGATATTTATCAAATCATTACATTTAATGTTTGAATGATTTTAAATTGAAACATTGGAAAAAAGAAAACGGATTAATTTTAATTCGTTCCTTTTTTTAATTCAATTTTGTTTGATGCTACCAACGGTATAGTGCATATTTGCCACATTACCGATACAACTCGAGTGAGTATTTAGTTGCATAACTTTAGTTTCTTAGGAACTGCACAACACTCAAGTGGCCAACTGTCTGAGTAATAATATGATAACAGTTTTTGTTCATTCAAAAAGCGAAACAAAATAAGTTTTTCTCATTTGATTTATTGTTATACCACCCACCAATCGTATTTTTTGTAATATTTTATTATAGTTATTTTAGATTCAAAAATGTTCGTAAAAACTATAGGTTATTTAGAATTAAAACGGCCATTACAAAACAACTAAATAAACTATTCAACAAGTTTTTTCTTTTTATTCATTTAAATGTAATTTTCTTTTTTTTTTTTTTCATTATTTTAGTAAACGTGCCAAAATGGCTTAAATATTACAATGAATTAAACTTTAAATTACTTTGTAAAATATGAAATAGTTTCTTCATTGTATTACATCATAAAGCGAGTACAACATTTTTTATAATTTTTTTTTTATTCAGTGTTCGCCATTATGATAAATAATACAATAATATATAGGTTCTATCATCTTGTGTATGAATTACTTTAAGGAAGTTAATTTAAGTATAAAAGTATTTGATTTGTTTTAATTTTAGTTCTAAATGTAATTACATTGTATTGAGATGTGATAGAAATTATATATAAAAAAAAAGTAGATATCGTTTTACCAATAATTATTGTAATCCTTGCGGAGATGATTATCGTTGTCGTTCGTAATGATATTATTCGCAATTTATCGCCTACGAAAGTTAGTAATTTGGAATATTTTAGATTCTGAGTGAAGCGAAGGATCTTATGGTTTTACAATGATGTTTTTTTTTCTTTTTTTTTTTCTTTTCTTCTGTAAACACTTTTTCGTATAGAAATCCTTGTCCAAAAGTTTCGTCCAGCAACTTTTTAGATTCGAAATTGAACTGAGATGGTACTTTAGAGAGGTCATTTTTCCAAAATCTATTTGTCCCTGATATATGGAGGAATTAAAAATATCTATTTATATATTATACATTTATAATATTATTTTTGGTTTTATGATTAAATTACTAAAATCAATTTAATGAGTTTCTTTTACAGCCAAGTTTACCGATCTCACTCGATTTTTCAGGAGTTTTTTCTTATACTTGGAAAAACAATTGAGAAAAGAAAAAAGTGAACCTTTAAAGTACTATATAATTTTATTTTAGATCTATTGAGTTGCTATACGGAGATTTTGGACGGCATTTTTCTGTCCTGAAAAGTGTCTAAAAAAAAAAAATGTGTATATAGGTATACTAGTACATAAAAAATTTATATATTATCGTTAAATCAATCGATCTTTCACTTCATTGATAATCTAAAACATCTCAATGTGCCAATTTGTACATTTCTTAAAATAATTCTGAAAACAATATTTTATAATTTTTTACTAAACATTCATATATTATGTAATACAATATTGTAATATTTTAATTATAATGTAAAATATAATATAATTAATAATAGGCACGTACATATTAACTTTTTACATACATAATAAAAGATCAACTTTTTTGTGTTATAAATTCAACATTTTAAAACTCATAAGTTAATATAATTTAATATAAACATTGTATTTTTTAGTAATGTCAAGAATTTTATTTTAAAAACAAATGAGTCTACATGATTGTAGATTCAAATTAATAAATTCGAATACTTACGTCGACATTTTTCTTCAAGTCTCCATAGTTCTATACTGTATTCATAAAATTACAAATTGACTTTACTAAATTCTTCATTCATATTTAAAACATTTTCATTATTACGTGACATTTTTATCTAAAATATAATAATTTAAAATCTATTGACGAGTTAAAACTGCACTTATAGATCTAGAACTATTATTAAAAATTATTAAAGTTAATGTTTTGAAACGTGAATCAACTTGAGAATTAACACAATATATTATACATAAAAAACGCCGAACGACGATATCCAGACGTGGCCACGACGACGACGGCGTTACACACACAGAATAAATTAAATTTATTCTGTGTTTCACAATAGTCGACACGAATAATTCGTCATCAACTAATTAAACTTGGTACCTACGCGTACTCACATGTTTGTCGTAAAATAATGTAATGGCGATGTGTCTAGATGGATTTTATTATTTCTGAAGTTGCTTTTTTTTTTATTTCTTAATCGAGTGTCACTAAGTGGCGGCGCACGACGAAAATGCGACGCGTTCGTCGAAGTCATGGAAAAATGAGTTAATTTACCAGAGGATCGCGTCCACCCAAGGTCAGTGTAAACACGTATTTGTATTATTTATCTACAACGATCTTGGAACCGTCGTCGGCAAGCGCGACAGTGCCGACAACACGCGCGTGCACGCAGGAGAGTTTGCTATTATCTTTGGCGGTCGGAAGACGCTCAGACGTTCGGGTACAGCCCAAACACGAATGGATTGTTTTTCTTCCGGTAGCCCACTCACGTGCGTTCCGTGAAAAAAGTCGAATCCGCCTGTACCTGCCGCGCGTCGATCGTCATCAAGGGATTTATAGTTGATTTCCATAAATCTCAAAGTTAATAAAAAACCTGATAATAAATGAGTAGATAATAAAATAATTCATATACTGAGGTAATAATCGACTTATAATCAATATACAACATTAAAATCACCTATAAACCTCGGATCGTCATCTCGATTAAAGGTATTATAATATATTCATATTCATACATTTTTAGATTCTGAGTGAAGCGAAGGATCTTATGGTTTTACAATGATATTTATTTTTTTTTTTCTGTAAACACTTTTTCGTATAGAAATCCTTGTCCAAAAGTTTCGTCCAGCAACTTTTTAGATTCGAAATTGAACTCAGATGGTACTTTAGAGAGGTCATTTCCAATATCAAAAACAAACTTTTTTATATTGGACAACATTTTCAGAACAATTATAGCACTTTCGACTTAAATATAGAACTTTTAATTTACCAAATTTTTTGAAAGTTTTTATGTAATATAATTTTAAATATTTGACAAAAAGTTCTGAAAATTTAATATGACCTTACTCATATACCTACCTAATTATCCTAACAAAAATTCAAAAATCGTGACTCAGGATTTTTTTTTATACACACTTTAATAAATTATTATACGATTTTTTACGATATTGTCTGATTTCTTTTAAGTTTATTTCTAATGAAATATTGAGTATTTGTTAGAAAGTTCTGAAATTTTAATACAAGTTTACTCTTATACTAAACTATCAATACCGAAAAAATATCAATAATCGTGACTCAAGATTTTTTTTCCAAGCATTTAAAAAATTATACAAATAACCGTAAAATACGTAAACAGTATTTAAATAATAATATATTATATTACACTGAAGCTTTGCTCAGAATCGTTTTATACTAAAGAAATGAGTCATCATTTTTTTAATTTTTTTTTTATTTTTAAACGTAATACACAATCTGTATCGACTTGACACAATAAGTATTTCAGCTTTTTTAACTGTTACATTTTAAGTGAAAATTATGTTTTTGTGCATTCTCTTGGGATATGATTAAAAATTGTTTCTTACCGCTAATAATCGATTTATACGGAGTTATCGTATATTACAATGATTCTTTCAATTTCGTTTCGTTTAAAGCATAATCTAAAATATATCTTGCGTATTTTTTTTCAAATAATTATTTGACACTAATACAATCCACACATTTTAACACTCTGCAATCTATTTCACTTTGATATGGTTACATAATCACAATTACAAAAAACAATTAATGATATTACATATTCATTATTATATGTTAAGATGTATGAAATATGCATATACTACACTTGCTTTTGGTAAGGATACCGATTTGGCAGTTGTTTCACTTAAGTGGTGAACTGATTTTAGTACATGTACCGATAAATAGAGGATTTAAATGTCATCGTTTTCGCGCCGAAAGTCGGCCTATCGCTAAACCTTTAAGTATCATCACATACTGATCAATTAACTTTTACATTGAGATTTGAGGTGTAAAAAGGGGAAAAAAAACAAAAATAACATAATTACCATTAATTATACCATTATTATGGTATTAATTACCAATAAAAATCGCATAATAACCGGAAAAAAATTATAGTTATCGAGTCGATCCCTTCATATTTGTTGTTTGTTTTCCATCCCCCAAAGTCAGTACAGTTTTGCTTGTTTACAAATCATCTCATATTGAAATGAGCTTCGTCGCTAAAACTGATGTTGCTCGCAAAATCAGCGTCATAAACTTGCATATTGTGAAACCACGCAACGAACTGTCTGCGTTTTTCGTGATCACCTGCAGCTTTGAGCAAGTGATAACAAATTTCGTGTTACGACCAGAAGCTCGCAAGCTAAGCGGACGTGGACACAACATGCTAGATGTGATATTTCACACTTGAATCGGAGAATATTATACATTACATGTTGATGTATTTTTTTTTTGTTCAAAATCTTTTTTTTTTTTTTTTGATAAATTTATAACAAGATTAAATCCGGCGTTCTAAACACCCTTTACATGGCGTATAAATGTCGTCTTCGCGGCTTCACCTCGTGCAGGTGTCGGTACGTGCACAATACATTATATGAGTACGTGAAAACGACGACGAGTAGAGGCCGAAATTGCGCCACGACGACTTTTTCCGTCGCCGATAACCACCTGCAGGTGCTCGTTTCCGGATTAATGTATACATACTTGTACACGTGCTCGCGGTAAAAAATAGTCAGGCATTTGTGTGTGTGTGTGTGTGTGTGTGTGTGTGTGTGTGTGTGTGTGTGTGTGTGTGTGTGTGTGTGTGTGTGTGTGTGTGTGTGTGTGTGTGTGTGTGTTAGTTCGAGGGCTCTGGCCGTGCCCGCGCTCGCATTAATTATTTATTTAAAAATAACGTTTCGCTTAACGGCACCCGAAATGGGTTTCGCGCCGAAATACGCGTAGGCTCGGGTACGAAACGCGACAAAGACTGTGGACGGTGGACCGCGGGAGGAGGTCGCAAGAAAGGGGATCAGTTATAATTATTATTATTATTATTATTATTATTATTATTATCATCATTGCACGGGAGCCATTTCTGATGTACGCCGCGACCGCGACCGCGACCGCGTGGTTAACGGGGCCGTCGTCACGTTCTTCGGCCGTCTCTAGATCGATGGGCGGGGGATGGAAAAAAAAGGAAAAGTTTCGCGGCGTTGATTTCACCGACCGACTGCCGTTCAAAGTTTTAAAATCCTTTTCGCGTTTCCCGCGAAACTTTAAAACGCATAATTTATATAAATTGTTATTTTCGCGCGCCGCGCCGTAAAGGATTATAATTTCTCTTTTAATATCGCACAACGTCTACCCGTATAATATAATACCTATACGTTTATGCGCGCGCAACATTATAACTATACTTAGTAATATAAACGCGCAGTTGTTTAAAGAATCCTTTCCGCCGCACGTCCCATGATACCCGAGACGAACCGTCGCGTGCCGGTAATATATGTAAATATATATTTATATTTAACAGTCTCCGTGTGAATATATTATATAGATATAAATATATAATTTACTGTGCGATGATATCATGATTCGATCGGCTGAGGTCCGGTCGGTCGTGATAAATGGCAAAAACGTTCTCATTGTGATGAAATTTCAATCCGAATCCGAACGTCTGTTATTTGTTGCTATTAACTGTGACTCCTCAAACTACGTATTACCTCAATGAGTATGTCATTATTACCGGACATATCGAGGTGACGATGATAATCTGAGGCTGTTGTATACGACACGCCACGACATCGAAACTCGTGAAAAACGCGTGTGTATATATTATGTGTTTAAATAATAATAATGATAATTACAAAAAAGATTTCCTTGATTGAATATATTAATATAGTACCTGTTCCTAATATCCAGATACTGACTGGTGAACAGGAACGAACTCAGAGCTAAAATATGTGAATGGGATGAGGGACGAATGACGACTTATGAAGGCTGAAAACGAAATAAAAAGTGGATCGACACCATCTTCTTCAATGTGACCAACTGAACATCAGGATTTAGTGACTTTTTAGAAAAATGGCTTTTTTTTTCTAAGAAAATATATCAGACGCCTTGAAGGATGCGATGAAATGTATAATTGTCTACGGGAAAATACAGAATAAATAATGAACACAATATTAATTGATTAATAAAATAATTTCGAAGAATCAAATTTGTTATTTACGTGGAATAATAAATTGTATTTTATTTAAAGATAATATCAATAAGAACATTTAATTTGGAATAGGTACGTGTGCTTTTGAAATCAAATAAAAGTGTTATATTTTATATTTCATGAACACGATTTTATGTACATATTGTTCATTATAATTATAAAATATTTTTTGGTTAAAAAAACATACGGAGTAGAGCTATGATAATATTATGAAACTGAAAAAAAAAAGTAAAAATATTATTACTATGCAAATCCATTATTTTATGATTAAAAACAACAGCGTGAATAACAGAAATCAATATTCATAAATCTATAATTTTAAAACATTTCAATTTCATTTTACAATCAGTTGAATAAATGAATGAAAAAAGACTAACGTTTTGTGTCGGACTATCGTCATGTTTATTCATTCCGAAATACGCGCAGAAAATAAAATGATTTGATTACTCTGAGTCGAAATTAATCAAATCTCGCATATATTATACATAATGATTTCACTAAAAAAAAAAAAAAAATATATATAGTTTATTATATTGTTTTTACACAGTAATTTTATATCATTGATGATAAATAGTATATATTAAGATTGATGTTAAAAGCAAGGTAAAAACTAATATTTAAAAACTTAAAAAATTCAAAAAATGTATTCTATAATACAGCATTATAAGTTATAATTTATTACTCTATAAAGTTTATGCGTTTATAATCGTTCAAATAAAACACAAGTATACATTTAAAAATAATTACAATGTATTTTTTACTATATACATATAATATTTCAATTTATTTTTACGCTTTAGATTCCATTGAACATATACTTAAAAAATTATTCGTGAAGCAAACGATCAATATTGGTTTTCATTGATGATTATTTTTTCTTTTTTTTACTTGTTACACTCACTCATTGGTTCATTCAATAATCTATTATCACTTCAGAAGATCAAAAGTTTTACCAAGTTGGAACTTCAATCAGTAATTTTTCGTATTCCCAAAATAATTGTTTACGGAATTTGAAAGAAAACACATTTGCAAATTTCAGCAAACCATTTAAAAGTGGGTTAGATAGGTACATACTCGTAGATATCGTTCACAATTTTTTAAGCTATTGCATAGCTTTAATCGCAGGTCTGGTGTAGTGACTGAAAAAAAATTTTTCGTAACGAAAAAGCGTGACCACTACCTGTGGAATCCCGTAATCCCCCTCTCTGTCTACCGCGCGGCGAACCGTATTGTCATAGCAACAAAACAAACTCATTTTATGAGAAAAAAAAACTTATATTTCATATTTTAGTTATCATAGGCCTATAGTTTCTATGATACAAATTCCTGAATAACTATACTAATAAAAAATTTTTAAATTATATCAACTTTTTATTTATTTAATATGCAATAGCTTTATCGTGGCAGTCCCCGAATACCACTTCTCTTTTTTTTTTAATCGATATAAATTTAGTTATTTGGCCATAAATTCAAAATTGACATAACAAATAACTTGCCATTTTCAAAAAATTTAATTACTCTCTAGTGACAGTTTTTACATCAATTCTCAACTTTATATCAACATATATAATTATTGATTGATTATATATTTATAAATTTCGCAACACTTTTTAATAACAAATATGTTTCAAATCTTTGGATCAAAGATTTTTTTTTTTTTTTTATATATTTGTATTTTTAAAATAATATTTTTCCCCGAAAGGCAGGTATTACCAAGTATTAAATGTATAGTGTTTAATGTTAAGTCGCAAGTGAAACGAGCGTCTTTAATAACTATTGTTCTAATGAGCATATTATCTATTTCTGGTTTGGCTAATACATTATTAAAATATTATAATGAACGTCAAAAATATTTAACTTATATTTTCATTATAATTATATAGATATCGAGTCGAATATAACATTGTCTCAATAACATTTTATTAAAAATGTAATAAAAATGATGATGAAATAAAGAAAAAAGGATGCCAACGGCACGTAGTGTTCCCAAGCGGTCACCCATCCAAGTACTAACTACGCCCGACGTTGCTTAACTTCAGTGATCGGACGAGAACTGGTGTATTCAACGTGGTATGGTCGTTGGCGTAAACCTCTTTGTAACTAAATATTTTTTAATAAAAAAACAAAAAGTACCTATAAATTTATAAGACATACGTACATTTCATTTCTACATTTTCTATGATTTAAGCATTAAAAAGATATTACACCTTTTAGAGTTCAATATTATTTCATCGGTATTTTCTTTGGTCCAAAGATTTTAAACATATTTGTTATTAAAAAGTGTTGCGAGATTTATAAATATATAATCAATCAATAATTATATATGTTGATTTAAATTTGAGAATTGATGTAAAAACTGCCACTTGAAAATAATTAAATTTTTTGAAAATGGCAAGTTATTTGTTATGTCAATTTTGAATTTATGGCCAAATAACTAAATTTATATCGATTAAAAAAAAAAAAAATTGTTAACGATATCTACGAGTATGTACCTACCTAACCCACTTTTAAATGTTTTGCTGAAATTTGCAATTGTGTTTTCTTTCAACAATTTTGGGAATACGAAAAATGACTGATTTAAGTTCCAACTTGGTAAAACTTTTGATCTTCTGAAGTGATAATAGATTATTGAATGCACCAATGAATTGCGATGTATTGTATTTTTCTACGCGAGTGTAGAGAAAATAACTTTAGTCAGATATGATAAAATAAATACGTCATCGAAATTTAAAACGGTCAGATTTGTTTAAACGATAATTTCAATATGAAGACTATGTAAACATGAAGCCAAATAATCGTATAATGTGTCAATGGTCATTAAGTTAAAATAAAAATATAACAAAAAGGATTAAAAAAAAAACAAATGCCAACGGCACGTAGTGTTCCCAAGCGGTCACCCATCCAAGTACTAACTACGCCCGACGTTGCTTAACTTCAGTGATCGGACGAGAACTGGTGTATTCAACGTGGTATGGTCGTTGGCGAGAATCAGGGTGAAACTACATATTTTTTTGTAAAACATAATTTATAAATCATAAGGCATACGTACATTTTATTCCTAAATTTTCTGTGATTTAAGCATTAAAATATGTTTCAGCATTGTCTTTAGTCAAAAGATTCGAAACAATTTTTCCAAGATATATAAACAAATAATTAATCAATAATTGTGTCTGTTGATTTAAAGTTGAAAAATGGTATGAAAACTGTTGATTTCATCCAAACTACCACTCGAAAGCAATTAAATTTTTTAAAAATGGCAAGTAATTAGCTATATTAATTTTGAATGTAAGGCTAAATAACTGAATTCGAGTGAACAATAATATTGTTTACGATTTCGATGTACCTAACCTACTTTTAAATGTTTTCACTCGGTTTTTTTTTTTTTTTTTTTTAAATAAACGCTTTTCACTTAGTACTTAGTAATACCTAACTTTCTTGGAAAAATATTTAAAAAAAAATACAAATATTAAAAAAAAAAATTAGTTTACTCTTTATTCATAATTTTATTCGATATATTTATAACATAAATCAACTTTCTTCATTTTTTTAATAAAATTCATTTAAAAATTTAAAACAAATAAACATAAGTACTCAGAACTTAATCACTTCAATATAATGTATTGATTTTTATTTGAGTGCCCATCAACTATGTCCTGAATATTTATCATTGTTGTCAAATCGATCTCAATACTTAATACAGAAATGTCGTTTGGAGGGGTTAAGACATCTTCTTTAAACGTTTGGGAGCCCTTTGTCCCCCCCCCCAATTTTCACCTAAGACACAAATGATCACTGTTTTAATCACACACGTATACTGATATATTCCCATATTTTCTTTAATTAAATATACTCAACGTATAATTGCATGTTACATTTATTCATAACCTTACCTTCCTTACTATATAAGGTTTATGATTGAAAATAAACCTACCCTAGTCCCTAATGGACACGAAACCGATGTTATTATTTTCACATATACCACGTACGTGGTCGTATAAGTATCGACCGTTTAATGTTGACTGTAATGTAATTATGCGTGATAGATACGCGAGCGAATATATTATATTATTTAAGTTCGTCCAATTTGTTATAGTCCGAAAATTCGCCGCTTGTTAATTGTAAATATGCAAACTTGGTCAAATTCGCGCCCTCAAATCTCAAGGCTTGTCGAAAAAATTCACGTGCTACATTAATTATTATTTTATAATGATTCCAAAGTATGTAAGTAAGTTTTGTGTGGTGTACCAAATCAACGAGTAAATTGTACAAATTCGCACCGCCCGCGCTACGAATGGTAAATGTGTTTTTACAAAAGTAATCAATTAAGATTGATTTTCGTATTAATTATTTCGTATTTTCAATATAGAATTTAAAAAGAGTTTGATTGCGATTTTCAATTTTGCAGCAATGCAATACAAATTAAATGTATTGTGAGTTATGACAGTATACGCGCAACCATACCGCACCACACCGTAATCGCAATATGATTTCTAAATACTTAAAACCACTGTCAAACTTAAGAATTTCGAGTCAATTAATGTTTCTTAATCACAAAAGTTTACTAAAAAAATAAATATAGATTCCCATTTGATTTTCAAAAGTTAACCATCAAAACTACCTCTTATGGGTAGTCAAAAAATATTGAATTTCCTTATAATTTTATATTTTCTTTATAAAGACATTTTCATAACATATATTTCATTCTATTTTGGATATTTATATGATAAAATTGCAGTAATCATATTGATGAATCACTTTATTTTTATATTTAGAAAACAATTCACGTGAAATGAAAGCAAATAAGGTAAGTAAAAAAATGAAATAGCTTTCGTAAATTCAGTGTATGCGGTGATGACAACAGTCAGTAGTAGTGTTATTTATTAAAACGTCTAATAGAAATTCGTGTACATGACGTTGATTACGATAGTCATAGTTTTAATTATTATTTCACACATCGTTTACATCCAACAATTTTATTCGACCCAAAGATAAAGTACGAACTCAGAGACAATTTATCTTTTTAGTATCATTGTTGTAGTTGTTATTGACGTTTAAGAACACCGACTAACCAGTTAAAACACTAACTTATTATAAAATATTGGATATACTATTTTTTTTATTGATTAACTACATTTTTTAATTATAACCTGTAACTATTCGAATAGATTGTATTTCTAGTTTGAAATATTACATTGGCTAATAATGAGTAAACTTCCAAGAAATATTTTTGAGCATAGATAATTCTAAAAGAGAATAATTGCGCTCACCCCTTTACCTTACCTGCGGATATCTTAGTTTATCATCGATGTCGAGTTTTTGGGATAGGTAATTATTATTTAACTTTCGCAACAAACTTCGTACGTGATAAAACTTCACCCAACAACTGTAAGAGTATAAAGATTACTGTACGTATATCACCTTATTATATCGCACTCATATTATATTATTATTAGTATAGCGTTTAGGCTATATAACATGAAATATATCTACCTACCACGGCCGCCACTAATCGATGTTTTGAAACTAATTTTGTTCTAATTTAAGTATGATTAACGGTGTTTTACCGACACGAAAAATATAGCTTCGTAGCCTTGTATATTTATTGGATTTGAAATTTGAAGTCATAGTTGAAATGCACGTGATAAATCATAAACATATTGTATCAACATCAAAAACTGATCGAATCAATTTCTCCCAATAGACATTAAGACCTACAAACGAAATATAACCTTACTCACCGTAAGTGATGTGAATGCGTAAGGTTAAATACAGTTTTTAAGATTTTTCACCAAGTGTTAAAAACATAAATAGAAATATACTTAAAAGAAACGTGGTGTCTTCAAAGTTCTATTTTTATTTCAATAGTTGTCAAATTTTGTTGAAACTCTTTTTTTTATTTGTAGTATAACGTCTATTATATATGGTGAAAAGTTTAAGTTTTTAGCAACTTTAATTTTGGAGTTACGATGAAATTACTTAATTCGATTAAATAATAGTGCCGTTTATGGCGAATTTCGTCGTTTTTACTCCCATTTTCGACAGTTTTTCCTTTCACCTGAAAAACTGTTGAAATGAGAGCTTAATTAACCCTCGAAATACTATCTACATAAAATGTCCTATCTGTATAGTAGGATGAAACTTTTAAACAAAGTTAAGGTAAGCAAAAAGTGTCTCCAGAAAAAAAAGAAAATATACATGTAATATAATATTATAAAAGTATGATATAAAGAGAACATCATTACAAAATCAGGTACCTAAATCAATTTTTTTTTTATTTGAATAAATGTGAAGAAAATATCATACTTATGTTCACTGTATCAAGAAAATACTTGAATAAAATACTTGAGTATCTTGTTACCTTTTCCTAAAATATATTAACTAACGGAGAAACAACAGCTTAAAAATATCTTCAAATACACTTACCCCTTATACATTAAAGCACGGGCATTGAAACCGAAACGCGACGATTGAATTACGACATATTGTAATTGTGTTATTTTTTCGTTTAATATTAGTGTTACATTTTTCAAGTTAAAACTTTTGAGTATTAAACGTATAAAAGTATAAAATATTAATCATATTTCAACTTTTTTTCGGACAAAAACATCGAGTCTTGAATTTCGAATTAAATGCATATATGATATAATGATGTGTACATATTATAATGTCTTCTCTTTAATACGTCACACCGTTCCGGACAGCCGTTCTTTCGTGTTCATCATCTCGTATTAAACAAAGACGGTACATGTTTATCAATTGTGAACATATAAAAGTTAAGCTCGTTTCTGGTAACAACGCATTTTGTATTTTTTTTTCCAAAATTAATTAACGTAAAAAAAATATTCGTTTATGCGTTTATTCTTATCGAAAACATGTTTTTAAAACGCGAAAAATCATTTGTATTACTACTAACTGCATGGTAAGAACCGGCCTGGAAATATTCATAAACGTCATTTTCGTAATAACATTATGGACATGATACCCGTAGCGACTAACTCATGAGAGGCGTGAGAAAAACTATGTCAATGGCACCCGACGCAGTTTTATAACACGAACTTCAAAAGAAGCGTTTGGCACACAATTTCCAAGCTCCGACTCCCAGCGAACCCTCATCGAGTACTGTTGCCGGGTGAAACTTTCGGCCAGAGCCGAGTGACAGAGCCGAAAAATAAATAACTATGCCGTTATCCATACACGGGCGGCAAGCGACCACGTCACATGGCATCCACCCACGGCCGTCCTCGGCAAGCTAAAATACCGCCAAGTCGAATTCTACAAGGAAGGGAACAGCGGGTCCCCAATGACAACTGTAATAAAGTACGCAACGGACAGCCTATATAATTCCTGTTGACGGTGCCGCCTAAACGGCAGTAGTAGAATGAAACTGGGTTTCCGACATTCACGGTGATAAGTTCCATCCCCCTACGTAAAGGACACTCGACGCGGGTCTCGCGAGTGAGGAATTCGGCCGAAAGGGTCGTGAGACACACCGAGGGTCCGCTGCTCTGTTCACGCAGAAAAGCCACCCGCGTTCGGCGGTTCAGTATTTTTTTTATTAATTTTTTTTTTTTATTTAAACAAATCATAATTAGTTACATAATTGACATTGTTAGTTAAATTATCGATTAACCTATCCCCTGTAAGCTTTGCAGCTTGTGTTTGAGATAGGGAGCTATGTGTACTGCTAAATATAATAATTAAGAACAAAATATAAATATAATGGTTGTCCGAATTCAATAGTACAAAATCGAAAAGATCGAAAAACTTGAATTTAAGATTACAAAAAATATTCTTAAAAGAGAAAAGCATTATTTCATACAGAACAATATTAATAATATATATTTGAATAAAATAAAATCACTTGAATAATATAGGTACAAGGTAGTCATACAAACTAGTCTATATTATATCTGTGTGTATTGTTGACAAAAATCCTTATAGAAATAACCATGAATACGTTTCGTTGGCTCACCATATTAACTTACATAGGTATATGTATTAATATACGTACCTATGCGGCAATGCCTATCAATTGTTAATTTAAAAACCATACTTATTTATGTTACACAATACAAACATCTTGAAATCCTTAGAATTAAATGTGTTAGCATTTTATGAGGAAATCGATTAATAATCAATATAAGCACAATAATTTATGATACATTGGTATTTCATACTACGTAACTTAACGTTTTTTTTCATACGGTTTGGCAAATACATTATTAAATTTTTTTTTAATTTTTTTTATTAAAGAAATAACCCTCGGCATTATTAAAATTATATGAACGTCAAAAATATTTAACATATGATATTTTCAATATGATTGTGTAGATATCGAGTCGAATAATCATATTATTATATTGTTTCAATGGCATTTGATTAAAAATGTAATACAAATGATAATAAAAAAAAAAGGATGCCAACGGCACGTAGTGTTTCCCAAGCGGTCACCCATCCAAGTACTAACTACGCCCGACGTTGCTTAACTTCAGTGATCGGACGAGAACTGGTGTATTCAACGTGGTATGGTCGTTGGCGGAAATCAACGTATAACTATTTTTTTATAAAACAAAATTTAAAATTTCATTAGGCATGTGTTCATTTTATTTCTAAATTTTCTATGATTTGGTCTCATAAAGATATTACAAATTTCAAAGCTCAAACCCAAAATCGTCGCGGCCAACCGAGTTTCATCGGTTAACGCGCCGTCGCGTCGGGTCGATCCTTGGCATTATTTTAATTTTTTTAGTCCTTTTTATTATATTTGTATTTAAATTTAATGTCTATTGAGACATTATACGATTTATTTGGCCTGATGTTTTACATAGTTATCATATTGAAATTATCGTTTAAACAAATCTGACCGTTTTAAATTTCGATGACGTATTTCTTTTATGATTTTATCATATTTGACTAAAGTTATTTTCTCTACACTCACGTAGAAAAATACAATACATCGCAATTCAATGGTGCATTCAATAATCTATTATCACTTCAGAAGATCAAAAGTTTTACCAAGTTGAAACTTAAATCAGTCATTTTTCGTATTCCCAAAATTGTTGAAAGAAAACACAATTGCAAATTTCAGCAAAACATTTAAAAGTGGGTTAGGTAGGTACATACTCGTAGAGTCGTAAAATATATCGTTAACATTTTTTTTTTTTTTTTAATCGATATAAATTAAGTTTTTTGGCCATAAATTCTAAATTGACATAACAAATAACTTGCTATTTTCAAAAAATTTAATTATTTTCGAGTGGCAGTTTTTACATCAATTCTCAACTTTAAATCAACATGTATAATTATTGATTGATTATATATTTATAAATCTCGCAACACTTTTTAATAAAAAATATGTTTAAAATCTTTGGACCAAAGAAAATACCGATGAAATAATATTGAACTCTAAAAGCTGATATATCTTTTAATGCCTAATTCATAGAAAATGTAGAAATGAAATGTACGTATGTCTTATAAATTTATAGGTACTTTTTGTTTTTTTATTAAAAAATATTTAGTTACAAAGAGGTTTACGCCAACGACCATACCACGTTGAATACACCAGTTCTCGTCCGATCACTGAAGTTAAGCAACGTCGGGCGTAGTTAGTACTTGGATGGGTGACCGCTTGGGAACACTACGTGCCGTTGG
Organism: Therioaphis trifolii; assembly: GCA_027580255.1. Lineage (NCBI taxonomy): Eukaryota > Metazoa > Arthropoda > Insecta > Hemiptera > Aphididae > Therioaphis > Therioaphis trifolii. Next base: position 2,585,354 of record CM050406.1, on the reverse strand, counting down.
CATTTTCTTTTTTTAATCCTTTTTGTTATATTTTTATTTTAACTTTATGATCATTGAGACATTATACGATTATTTGGCTTCATGTTTACATAGTCATCATATTCAAATTATCGTTTAAACAAATCTGACCGTTTTAAATTTCGATGACGTATTTATTTTATCATATCTGACTAAAGTTATTTTCTCTACACTCGCGTAGAAAAATACAATACATCGCAATTCATTGTGTCGTAATGGTTTAAAAGTCACATAACGTAATTACCGACAGCATGTACCATAGACTATACAATGTTTTAAAATTTTAATACATATTTATACTTTAGTCGTTGAACTTAAAGTAAACACGCCAGTAAATCGGCATTTCGTTTGTAAGAATACATTTACAAATTATTTCAATAACTTAAAAAAATTTAGTTAGGAAAATTCAAAAAACAGTCGTCGAGATTCGCCGTGGACGACATCTGTGCCATATCCGATGACGTGTTTCGAAATCCTAACACGATATCATAATGTAAAGCACATCATTTTAGTGGTGACGAATAATATTACATCATAGAGGTACGACTGTGCGAGCAAACCCAGCTCTCGCACGTTATTTTGACTTCAGACACGCACGCGACGTAGGTGGACATAAATATAAATAAACACACACACACAAACACGCTCAAATATATTATAGTGCGCGTTATGTATGTGTACGCATCAGTATATAGGCTTTGCCGAATATTCACACGTCCGGGACCGTTTTGAGAGCCGCTATCGGGTGAGAGGAGGGGTAGAGAACTCGCAAGGGGTGGATTACACGTCGCGCACGTTTAAATCGCGCGGCGGGCTTTGCTAATATACTTTCCCGTCCGTAACAACGTCGTAAGACTTCTGCAATCGCCCGATAAGAAAACTTACACAACTCCCTCGTCTACCGCCAGTGGTAGCAGCACACGACGATGATATATCACGGACCCGAGGCTGTTTTATTTATACTACCACGCCGCGCGACTATATATACATTCAGTCGAATTATATCGCAGCTGGATTTCCACCGCCGACGAGGAACGTACAAACACACACACACACACACACACACACACACACACACACACACACACACACACACACACACACACACACACGCGCACACACACACACACACACACACACACACACACACACACACACACACACGTAAATGCTCCCACCTAACGGTGCACACGCACACCGACAGACGTTATCGCCGAATTCGCATACACCGTGCGCGGCGGCCGACTTAGGGCGAATAATACAGTATAACGCGCATAAAGCTTATTTTTTACACGCGTCTCGCGTCGAGTCGCCGAGACGTATCCGCCCATACGTATTTCTCTTATTTCCCGTCGGTTCACCTAGAGCAAAGTTTTTCCCGAGACGCATTATGTATAAAAGTGAACCCGGCGTAGTGCGTGTATGTGTTTTTTTATTTTTATTTTTTCATTGCAAAGGGCCAAAGGGTGAGCGTGCGGAATTCACCGTACGAGGGTCAGAAGGAGCTCGGCCGTGTGCGTGCGTGCGTATGTGCGTGCGTGCGTGCGTGCGTGTTAGGGAAGAAAGAATATAGAGAGGAAGACCGTTGAAAAACATTGTTAAGTGATTCGGAAAATAAAGGAGAGAAAAGGGACTCGGCGCGGGAACGTGCAGAGGAGGTGCCGAGGCTTTTGCGCGAGAGAGTCTCGGGCGCGCGGCACCGGCCGGCGGCCCGCATTCGGTATGCCCGTGGCGTCTGTTGAAGTATGAAAAGGAAATCGGAGGAGAAAGGAGAGCGAGCGAGCCGAGCGGCGCGGCGGGGCCGCAGAGAGGGAAAACAGTCGATCGAACCGCCGCCGCCGCCGCCGCCACGGTCGCGGCATATTACGTTTTTAATGCGAAAAAATATATATTTATTTATTGGGACGAGGTTTTTTCCTTTTTTTCTCTCCTTTTATTTCCTTTTTTCTTTCTTTTTTTTCGTTTTTTTTTTTTTTTACATTCTCTTTCCGTTCTTTTTCACCCTCTGTCCGAGATCCTCTGATCGCGTGGACCGTCGTCGGCACGACGGCCCGGCCCGACGAGTGCGGCTCCGGAGATTATTCAAATTAATTTTCCACGGCCTCGGGGGTACGCGCGTGCTCGTATAACGATTAAAAAACGCCGCCGCGGAAAAGGGGAATCTCCGAGCCGGCGGCGAAGACGTCCTCCGGCCGGTACGCGAATTTCCGCGTCGTGTCGTATACGCACTACGCATTACGGCGCACGCTGCGCCACGCGGAACGATCGTATTGTTTACGATCGCGGCGAGCGCGTTCGCCCGGAGGTACCGGTGTCGCGAATGAAAATACGGTTACGATTGAAATACCGCGGGTCGTCGAACGGTCTGGAACGATTGCGTCGCCCTTTTGATCATCGCCACGAGATAACGATTTCAGCGAACTCTGTGAAAAGTGTTTTTTTTTTTTTAAAAAAAAGGCGAATGATCGAATGAGTATTATATAGATCAAAAAAAAAAATAAAAAATCGTGAGTTAGTGTATTAATCATAACGATATACGTACGTGCCGTGTGTATCTGCAGTAATCGTGCCCAGTGATGTTCTCGTCATTTTTCATGAGAGTATATACTGTGATAAACGAGGCCAAAATGAGGATATTAACTAATAAGAGGATTCTTAGATTCTTAAAAGTCTAAGTGCATAAACCATATTCCTAAGGCTAACTTGACGTTTATTTTTAAAGAGTGGACAAAGTTTTGGTACCTATTGGAAAAAAATAATACGGGTATCACAATAACGTCTACCTAGAGACGGGTAATATGTAATATTTTTACTTAGCTTTCTACGAGTTTTTCGCGAAAAATTAAGGCTAATTAATCGGCCATTGAATATGATTAAAATCATAACACAATTTAATTAGCAAGCGAAGTGGTCAATTTTTTTTTTTTTGTTAGTCATGTAGACCTATCAAAAAGTTTGCTCCATTCTAACAAAAACTGAAACTACGTCACTGTCGCCGACAGATCCGTAAATAACCACTATGATTTTATTTTTCATACGAGCCCCTATAATGTCAAACAGTATCTTTTATAATATTAAACTACAACAGTTTAGAACTATTAGGTAAAAATAAACCAAAATGAAAAAAACAAAAAAAAGTATTTTTTTCTTTTTTTAAGAAATTGTTAGAGAGTATACATAGTAGCATAGCCAAGCATTTTTATTAAAAGCCTGAGAGTGTACGACGCATAATATGTAATGTAGTATACCCAATGGGAACACTACTGATCGTGCCCACACGTGCGAGTCGTGTGACGGAATAATATGACACGACGACGAAGGATCTAAATCGACATGCGTCGGTGGTAAGTTCGTGTCGAGACCTAAACTTTAGATGACGTCATCAACAGGTACCGCGTGTGCACGGTTTTTAATGAATTTAATGACGAAAAAGAAGTCAAGTGTTGATGAAAAAAAAGCAATTCTTTGTTAGTTGGATTCTGTTACGAGACATATTATTATTGAAAATAAAAAAATAATTATAATTTCGCACTCTTATTTTTTAACATGTACCGCCATGATTTTGTTACTTGAAACATATATACTTAATTAATATAATTATTATTTATTTTTACATACAGTTTATATAGTCTGAAATAATCATATGTTTTTTTTATTTTATATTTTTCTAGAGACACTGTTTAGTACAATAATTATTTTTATATTTGAGTCATGCGCCACAACAAAGTTTCATTCTTTATTTTTAGAACTCAACTTTTACTATTTAAAATTTTATTTTACCGTCTGGTAAAAAGTTCGAAATTGCTATTATGTAACCTAACGGATTTTTAGAAAAATACTGATGCTTAAACCTCTAAATAAAAGGTTAATTCATTAATTTTCTACGATTTTTCGTTAGTTTGTGGAAAATTTAACAATCATGCTGTGTTTAACATAATTTTATCATAATGTATAATTGTATATCATAATTATTAATTGGATGGCTGAACGAAATTCAAACATTTAAGTAAATCACTGTAGGGTTTTTACGGAATAGATTGTTTTTATATCAATTTTCAGGTTTAAATGTTTATGTATAAAAATTGTTCCATCCAATCATAATTAAACTTTGGATATAGATATAGTACAACGTGTTTTGAATCTTTTGGTTAAGGAAAATGTATCTTTTGTCATACAAAAAAACTTTAAGCAACTTTGAAAACAAAAACCTTCCAACAATCAGACTAAATATAGTAAAATACACAACGATTTATTTATATACTGGAGCTTTACTAAGAATCGTTTAACTAAAGAAATGATTTATCGTTTCTTTAAAATTCTATACACCCATCACCGTTATCTTGCCCTAGCGGCGAAGAATATCTAATGGTGCGAAATACGCTCTTTTGTTAATTTCCATGTGACGTTTACAATATTTTAGTGCACAATCACAATTGGGATGTGCTTCTTTCAGAAAACGTATTATGCTCGGGGGAAAACTCGAAATAGTCTAACTCAAATAGATTATTTTAGAATACAAATATATTATAAATAATACATTTCCAACGACTAGTCACGTACTTGGGAATCCGTTCATTTTTCACTGGACTATAAATCGTATAATATAATGGTATACCATGTCATTTGCATAAAACGTATATTCGTCATGTGACGATAAGAGTAACCGAGTGTAACATTTAAAAATAAACCATAGTGTTAACCTTTGATTCATATTAAGTTCTCGTACTATTTTTTACCATTTCATGTGTAGTAAAAACAGCTTTGTTTCCGACAGTAAAAATGTATATTATGCAGTTGTTTACCATTTCTGTGCGATACGCAATCACGAAAATTCTCAGATTCGGTAAAAATGTTAAACCAAAAGTTACATAATAAATCACGAAGGTACTATACATGCGAAAGTTTACGAGGTAGCGTTAAAAAGTACCGACAAAGTTATTACCGTGGCGGAAATTTGTTAAAATACAACTTGCCTATAAAGGATCGTAAATAACATGTTATTAACTTGAAAACTAGAAAACTTCAGGAGTTTCCGAGTAATCATTTTTATTTATTTATTTATTTTTTTTTTTGTTAAGGTTTTGTCGCTCGGACAAATATTTAATAAATAATGTACATAACATAGTGACCGACGAGTGTACGGACTATTGAGTTCAATCGAAACGTGACGGACTTTATCGATCTCAGTGGGCTCTTCGGTTTATTCAGTACTCTAGTAGCGGTAAATATGTATGAGATACGATTGAATCGAATGAAATGTGCAAACGTATACATATCATAGGAACATTTTCGTCGAGACTGTTTATCTGCTCACAGCCTTTGGAACATATTATGATGAATTTTTATCGTACCAACGTATACGGATTTTGTAATTTATACAAACGTTTCTTTATACACATCATGTTACCAAATAATTCCACTTCAAAGTTAACTTAATGTTTTTTTTTCCCGGGAGATTATTTTTTGTCGACATTTATTTTACTCCGTGAGAATTTATTATTTATACGAGTTATTTCTGAAAAAACGGTCACTTCTAAAACGACATCGGTTTTTATCCGTCAGTCAAATATTTTTTTTATTTTTTTATATGCTGTGACAAAATTGCATTACGTTTATAATCTTCGGAAACGAATAGTATAACAACAACATTAGTAAATTATTTTTTAAAGTCTTTGTATTTTTCTGACGAATTTTGTTTTATAAAACTAATGTTGTTGAGACCTCGTGTGATATATGGTCTTAAAAAATCTATTCTTTATTATGACCTATGATGTTATATAGGATAGATAACGATGGCAGTGACGTGACATCATCTGTAAAGTACTGAAATAAATTCGAAATTCTATAAAATAATCAAATAGTGTGTGATAATAATATAGAAATGTAATTTAATATTCCTATCACGAAAATGCGCTGATGGAGAACACATAGGTATAACGATAAAAACGAGTATAGATAATATACTTGTACGTATTTCAGCGTTCTAATCATATCATACACTCACATACACACACTGGGCTTTGAGGTGCTCTTTTCCGTCGTTTACATCATCGGTTCTCATCCTTTTTGAGTTCGCGACTCCCTATAATGTCACCAAGATGTTTAACAACCCATTTGTAATGTAAGCATATATTAATTATAAGATTCAAGAAACAATTTGTTTTCCACATGAATCGGTGACCCTAAAATAATTGTTGGAGACCCCCAAGGGGGTTGAGACCCCCCGATTGAGAATCACTGGTTTACATCATTGCTTTAACTATTGTTTTGATAAATTTCACCGAGTGCGCGACTCTTGCCCTAATATTATATCGATAAAAGATAACCACGTGCCTACCACTGTCACTTGACGCTTATTTCGCGCGACTGTATGTGGCTTTTACACGGTGATCGGGTAAAAATCATCGGACGTGACAATAATCCTAGAAAAAGTGAACGTAATTTGTGTGTGTGTGTGTGTGTTCTGAAACGAGTAACAGAATAAAATAATATGATAAACAGTAATGATTCGTTCGGACTACGGTATGCTGCAGCTGGCGCGAAACCGCCGATACCAAAAGAACAGCGTGTGTACGAATACGCGTACGATATTACGTCGTATTGTGCAGTTGGATACGTGCGCGGCCGGCGGTCTCGGGTTTTACGGCGAAAACCGCTGAGTCGGGGCTGCACGCATGCAAAGCGACGCCGCGAGTCTCGGGGGACGTTATGTGGCGAATGATAAAATGCGTATTTTACATCGTACGTGCCGACCAGTTCGCCGTCGCGGCGTAGTAGTGACGTCATGATTAATGATCTGACCGCCAACTCGTGGCCGACATCGTGTCTACTGCGTTTGAACGACGTGCGATTTGTAGAGATGTAAAATTTACGTAATTTTTTTTTTTTTTTTGCTTATTTACCGAGGAAAATTTACGTAAATTTTCCGCAAATTCTGTAAATTTGGTAAATTTTGTTAATTTTTGTACGTCACATTTAGGACACCCCAAGGAACTCCACGCTTCCTCTTTTTCATGAACTCAGAATTATTGTAACGCTTATTATTATTATTATTATTATTTACTGGATAGTAGGGTGTTCAATGGTATTATAAATTTACATATTATGACTTTGTATGAGTACCTTGTAGTGTACTGCACTGTTATTGACTTTTTTTTTAATTTAAATTATTTTATATGAATATAAAAATTAAAAATATACCTATAAAATAAATTGTAAAACAATCAAATCAAATTCATTATAGGTACCTTGCAATAACATCAACAGCAATAAAAAAAAAAAAAAAAAAAAAATTAATTCTAGTTTTTTGGTTTTATGTGTCTTTTTCTCTATAGTTATAAATAGAACTTTGACGTTTAAAATTTTATAATATCAACTATTCCATTCTACTAATACGTTATGAATATTCAACTCATTAAGACGTTGGTTTAATTAAGGTGTCACACGATAATTTTTTCGGTAAAAAAATATTTACTAGTAAAAAAATAATTGATCAATTTACCGGTAATTTACCTTATACCGGTATAAATTAACGGGGTAAACATTTACCGAGTTTTACATCTCTTGAAATTTGCAAGTGCGGAAGAATCACGCGGTGGCGATCCGCGGTTGAAACCACCGAGAGCCGTCGTTATCGACTATCGTCAAGGTCTCACCTTATCGACCGCGCTTCAACAATAATACATTGTTATTTCTGCACGGCACAGCGTATACGACGACGCTTTTGTTCTCGCGTGACATAAATATTTTTCAATGACGCGGTGTTGTTACGAAAGCGAGGCCGTCGAATCCACGCAGGGTATCCTAAAACGATTTTCACAGAAAGACAATTACAGGATCCGCCGACCCTCGAGAGGCATCACTCAATACGACGGTGATTGTTGCGTCGACCGACGACGGATAAAATCAAAACCGTCGAATACGTTTCCGCATCAAAAGCCAATCACGGCATTTGATAAAACAAAAGTCGTGACGAAATAAAAATGCTACGTATTCTCTATTATGGGATATAGTTACCGAATTTTTTTCAAACGACAAATACTTAAGATAAACAAAAGTTAAGAACTTTTCAAAGTCGCGTTCACAATGATTAACGCTACAGGACGTTGTAAAAGTCACAATGTCAAAACTCGATAACCGTCACTCGACTGAAACGTTTGAAAATGTACGTGACGATCAAACGTTAATCTTTATAATATAGGAAGCTGGCTTTAGCGTTTAAGTTTTCTATAAATTTGTATTGTTTTATTTAATTTTATTATGATTGTTAAGCTATAATTGTTTTTACAAGAAGCTAAAAAAAAAAAAGGTTACACATTTTTTAGTGGATAGGTGTATCGCGTGTAACTCCTACACATACGGTACTAACCTAAATTAGGTATCATTTGAACAAACCAATAATCGTTTATGCGAACACTAAAGTAAATGAAATATTATGTTGTATAATGTATAATATATACAATGAGTATACATCAACTCACACGTCTCGACTAAATAACAAACGTCAACAATTGTTGTTACACGCATTAGCAATAGTATTTTTAATATTTGTTGTATTTCATTTTTGTTTTTTCATGATTAATTAGAGTAACGTGATATGACGAGACAGCGTTAATTCAATTTAATCCATAAGATACTTGTGAATCTCGCGTAGCGCGTGTGTTCTGGGAATTCGAAAATCAACGGCGAATGTCTTTATTTTTGATGATGAGAATTTACAGAGCTTTTAAAATATTTAATTATTTACGATTTCAATATTGATGTAGCTAAATCGTCCTTCTTGATTAAAATTGTTTTAATTTTAAAATGTTGAAGGTGAAATATGTTTTCAATACATAACTAACGCAATCTATGAGTGAAGTGAGATTTATTAGCAAATAAGAGGATACAAATAATGAATTGTACGTCTAAAATAAAATATTATTTTCAATGTCTGGGCATTCTATATAGCTATGTATATGCAGGTATTAATAAGATAAACTAAACAAAAGTTCTTTTATTTTCAGTAATAATATTTAAAAAATCAAAGAATACTTTAGAACTCAATTCAATTTTTAGACAAATAATGATCGGAAATAGAAATAAAATATTTGTAAGGAGGCGGGAAAATGCAGATATCAAAAAAAAAAAAAAAAGGAGATAAAATAAATGTTTTTTTGATGTAGGTAAATTTTCAAATTTTCTTATATTTTTCACCCATATTATTGTCAGTCAGAATACGTCTTTGCGCCCCTGAGCCACCACACACCGGAATGTCGAGGACCGATATCACAGCAAACGAACTTATAGATATACGAGTAAAGTAGTGGAAAGTGACATTTTTCCAAAATACTGACAACAGGATATCGGCAAGCAAATCATTAAACGATCGACGTCACTGCGCTTCCGTAGGTAATGTATTTTTTTCCAACGTGGCCGAAATACGTACTAGAAAAACCAATACGTTTCCTATGCCGTCCGCGGAAAAGCCAAACGCTGTGACATGTGTGTGTGTGTGTGTGTGTGTGTGTGTGTGTGTGTGTGTGTGTGTGTGTGTGTGTGTGTTGAAAAGGTCCCTCGTTCCGCTTAGCTGCTCATAGCTGTGTATCGGTATACAACGAATCGCAACATTATGGTAATCCGTCTCCGGAGAGTTTAAACGGAAATATTAAATCGAATCGCTCGACAAGCGTATTCTCTTTCATCCCTGCCCTCCTCTCGTATTACGTGACGTCGATAATCTACAAATAATGTTATCGTGGAAATCAATTCGAAAGCGATCCGGTGACACTCTATGTCGAGGGCGAGGACTTGTAGCTCCAGGAAACGCGGCCGATCTTCCACATGGACCAGTTCGTAGCTCTTCAGGGTATATGTGCGTGTCGACGTCCAAGACACGCCAATCGTCTCTTTATAGCAACGGTCGGCAACTGGCGGACCGCGGTTCAAATCCGGACCGCGGAAGGCACTGATCTGGACCGTCGACATATCTTTCTTTGGTAGTTTGATAAGTACGTTATTTCAATTTCCATCGTGATTATTTAAAAAAAGCGTCGTTTCGTAAAACAATTTTTTTCATAAACAAGTAGAGAACAAAGTTAACCTTGAGCCTTGAGGAGACGTATCTCGTATTAGATGTTCTACGAGAATTCCCGATTTCAAGTTACTAGCCATAGACGAGAAATGCGATTTCTCATATAACATTACGAGGCACGTTTACTATTCAAATAATTTTAACATTTTAGTAATAACTATAGAATAAAGTTAAAATTTTTTTTTTTCTACGGACCCCTCTTACGTATTATTTTAGTTTTCCGGACTCCAGTAGAAATCACTTGCCGACCCCTGCTTTATAGTTTGATGATTATTATCCTGTGGAACACGGCAACAGATTCATTCAATCAGTTAGAACCATATTATAGTTCGGTTCGTGTAAATGTTCGACAATTTGAAAACGGTTCAGTGACGTTTGTATCATTTTATTGACTTTATACCCCAGTCGATTCGTGTGGCGAGTCCACGGACTGTGGTAAACAGTCCCGCAACTCATTGAGCTTTGCGTACTATAGTTTTGTAAAATTTCAAAAAAAGAAATTAATATCTTTTCTCTTTGAAAAGGTCCCAAAAGGTTCTGCGATGGTGGGATCCAGATATTGTTCAATGGGTAGGGGTGCTTAAAATGTATACAATACTTAAATTAGTCGTGTTCAATAGGACGGTGCACTAGTACCTATTATAATACATTACTCAAGGGGAGTGTCTACCCTGTTACCCTCCCCCTTTTTGGATCCACCACTATAGAACCGAGTGTAAATGCCCACGCCAAATGTTCGATTATCTAAAACCCCGGATTTCCGTGAGCTCGCGACGTCACATTGGCGCGGTGAAGTGCTTTCGTAAAGAAGGGCCACGTAACGGTAATAAATTTGACGCCGTCATGAACGAGTCATGTCTTTGGCTCGCAGAAACGGTTCATGTGCCCAATCATGGGACTACGGTCTGTGCTGTCCCCGCGGTTCATTTGAATTTTCAAACCCGTAAACCGTTTCCAGTCAATTCGTTATTGCCACACGATCGATATCCGCGTGTCCGTGTATGCGTATACGTAGCAATTAATATAGTAAGTCTAGTACAATCAACCCAGTAATTTCCACGTAATTTTATCCATAATCTATATACATACGTATATCATTTATATACTTATGTATATATTGTTTTGTACATAGTATGTCACACAGAGACGTATTTACGGGAGAGGATCATTGGGTTTGATTCCCCCCCAAGATTTGAGATGAATGCTTTTTTTTTTTATTTAAATCTAAATTTATTTTAGCTCTATGGTTCTTTGACACTGGTAAATAGTAATTTGTGAAATATTCAGATTTTTCGACTAACGAATCGTGGACGAATTATCTAAAAAATCTAGGAAACTAAATTTTGTTACATAAAATAAAAATAAAATGTAATTCAGAATAAAATACATTGTTGCTTTTTAATATCTGTTAACTATTAAATATAAATTATATCAAGTTTTTCAAAACATATCTACTGTTTTTTTATATTTAATTATTTAAATGCAAAATGAGAGTAAAAAATAATCAAAGCTTTACGGGGTTTATTTGTAATTTATCTCATTTAAATATGTGATCTCGTACTTCCGTGTATTTTGTAACTCTTTTGTAACTTTGCTGTAGTGCCATGGAGCTAAGTCCTCAAATTTATACTAAAGCAGTAGGTATATAAATCATACATTTGTCCAGTATTCATTAAAGCGTAAGGTTAATACTAATTTAGGGGTCCCTATTAAATTTTTTATTTTGACTCCCCCCCCCATGAAAAAATCCTAAATACGCCACTGATGTCACATAGTATAACAACAATAGACGATGCCGCGATGGTCGAAATACGAAAGATAAGACGTATCAACATCGTGGTGTTGTACTGTTGTAATCTTTGTTTTTGAATTAGCTTGAAAACGTAATTCAAGTTAGTCGGTAGATTATTTATAAATAAAGTACTAAAAAGTAAATACTTACTAAATGCACACTGCATTATTAGTATCAATCGAAAGAACATTTTTTTTCATATTTTATATTATGATTATATGTTTGAAATAATAATAATAATAATAAACATGGACATAAAAAATCGGGCCGGGCCACCGGGAAATGTCCCGCCGGGCCAGTCCCCCCCTGAGTATGCGTTTATACTATGGCTTCATCAAATACGTTATCGGCCAAATAAATATGCATTTTTTATATATACTTACATAATATCGGTATAGTATTTATTATACAGTCATTAACGTCAAACTAAATATAGTTTAAACTCAATACACATCTGCTAAAATGGTTTCATAATATATATGGCTTTTTTTTCTTTTTTTTATAAAGAATGAAAGTATTTATACTGTTCTTTGTATAATATTATTCAAATGAGATGGTTCGTATGAGGAGTACCATTCGTTTTCACCAAAAGTGTACTTTTCCATTTTCCAACGATTTATTTTTCATAAAATGAAGAAAAAGTAAAACTCGCATCGGATGCTGCAGAACTGGTCGATAAACGCTACTAACGGACGTCTGGCGGACGACGAGCGTTTTACCTCCGACGACTCGTGACTCGGAACAATGCAGCTCCACTGTTACTTCCGATTGACGTAGCTATTATTATTTTTTATTTTTTTTTTTCATGCATTTTATGTAAATGAGTAAACTATATATTGAAGCATAGTGTTCATGACGTCATAAAAAAATTCAATCAAGCATCGCAGTTTTCAAAAGGTTATATTTTATAACATAATATGCCATGTTCATAGCACGCGTTTTATTATTGTTTAGTATGCGTCCAGAAAGTTTTTAAATTTTTTTTCTACTATTTCTTTTTCAATACTTGATAGTAAGTCAACAGGTACAGCAGCTTGGTAATATGTCAGAAAACTTAAAATTCTCACTGAGGATCCCTAGCTGTGATGACAATAATGACCACATGATACTAGACACTGTACGTAATATTATGTAAGCATGTATATGTACAACGCACGTATAAACATTGATCTGTATTAAATACGTGATTCATAGAATTTAAGTACATTAATTTTAAAAAAAAGTATTAATTTCAACCTAAAAATATATTTCAATATTGATAAATATTTGATTTAATGGCCTTTTATTTTGTTGTTTCTCGTGCTGGTTGCCCGAAACAGTAAAATGTTTTAAAAGATGACCACCTAGTAACTTTGAGTTACCTACTCCAGTCATATAATATATGAGATTTGTGTTTTTGAACAGTTTTTTTTTTTTTTTTTGAGTTCATAAGAGAAGAGAGAATTCTAGTTGGACAAATAACTACTGCATCGTCTTTATAGAGATATCGTAATAATATTATAATTCTAAAAATAGATGTTTTTATAACCTACATGAAATATTAACACGGCTTATAGTTCGTTAAACAATACCAAGGAAAATAAACATAAAAAACGTATGTTCAAGGAATACAATGAGCTTATTTTAGTTATCCTTAAATAATTATAAGACAGCAAGAAAATATAATAAAAATAACTGTGATAAAACACTTTAGGCATGATTAAGAACGGAGAAAATGCGTTGACACTTCTTCGAGATTTTATTTTGGATACTGAGTGAAGCGAAATATCTTATGATTTGACAATAATGTTTATTTTTAAATTTTTTTTATTTTTTATCTACATACCCTTTTTGCTCACCTTAACTTCGTTTTTAAGTTTTAACCAGCTATTCTATGAATGGGATATTTTTTGTAGATAATAATTTGAAGGCTTCTTAAGCTCTCACCTGAATATGATTTTCCAGGTGAGAGGAAAAACATCCGAAAATAAAGTGAAAACGGTGAAATTCGCCGTAAATGACACTTTTATTAAATCGGCTATAGTAATTTTCGTCAAAACTCCGATAGTCATGTTGCGACAACTTGAAATTTTCACCATATATTATTGACGTGTTACTACATACTTAAAAAAAAGTTTCAACTAAAATTTGACAACTTTTGGGCTAGTAATAGAACTTTAATAATACCTTGTTTATCTCTAATATAGTTTCAAACATTGAATGAAAACTTTTGAAAAATATGTAATATGACTTTATTCATACACTTCTCTAACGACGAAAAATTTTCACAAATCGTGACTCAGGTTTCCTTTGGTGTGCCTTCAAGTAAATTATTAAATCATTATACGATTTTTACGTAATACACTACTGTTTTTACGACAATTTTCAACTTTAAATATTTATTCCAAACGTTCCATCCAGCCGGTATATTTTAATTCTGAAGCTTTGCTCAGGACCGACCAACTAAAGAAATGACCAATCATTTATTTATAATTTAATACACTTGTTCCTGTTAACTTGTCCGGGGAGCTAAGACTACCCGATGGGGTGAAGTAATTACCTTTTTTTGTATATCTGGCTAAAACACGTAGGTTCATCACAACCGTCACTAAGCAATATTTAACGATTGAAATGTGTCCAATATATCAATTCAGTCACAAACACACTAATCGACTAATCGAATTTCGAATGAAATAATTTATTTAGAAGAGAAATTATTTTCACCGAGCCGCCTGTATTCGCGATGGCCACTCTCATAAGACCTGTTGACCATTTGGGTAATTCCAATTATAGATGGACGTCGAAGCGATTCGAACCGTCTTATTGCGGCGACAAGATCAACATGTTTGACTTGTTGTCCATGGAATACGCACGGAAATGGGACGTCGAAAAAGAACAGTATCAGAAGGAAACGCTCGTGGCCGCGGAGAAGAAGAAAGCGCTGTTGAGACGCCACGAATGGAAACACCAGCACAACATCCCACGGTTGCGCGTAATAGACACGAAAGCGTCGAAGAGGACGACGAAATATGACCACGTCAAGCCAAGATATTTGGACTACATGAACCGCTCGGGTAGAAAAGTGTGCGACTGAAAATCATTCGATCCGTTGCACCGCCGTGCGAAACCGTTGACGGCCGAGGACTTAATTTGAAGTTTGTAATAGAGTATAGACACACGCGTGCTCGTTGTCACACGGTGTTTTGCGCCGCCGCGTTTTCAATCGCCACTAGGGATGTAATGTGTATTCGAATAATCGAATTATTCGAATATTCGAATTCGAATAGTTCTGCCGTAAATAATTCGAATAATTCGAATATTCGAATATAATATAGATGCTACAATACCTAATCGGGATCCGTAATAATTGGATACCGGGAATAATAATAAATTAATAGGTAAGTGACTACGGGTTTAGTTAACAGGCCACTTTTTTGGGGATTTTTTGGTTTGAAATAATTAACGGACTTAGTTAATAGTAGAATTAAATAAATAGTGTAAAAGGCTTATCGTGGAAAAATAGATATAACAAATTAGGTATTGTAGCATCTATATATTCGAATATTCGAATTATTTACGGTAGAACTATTCGAATTCGAATATTCGAATAACTCCCATCACTAATCGCCACCCCACTTCCCGTCGTGGCAATTGGGTGACCACGGTGTATATATTTATATAAGTTAACAGTTATATACTCTCACGAATAATACGAATACATAGTCCTGGGCACCTCGTTGTCACACGGAGTTTTCCGCCGCCGCGTTTTCTGCCGCCGCCGCCGAATTTTTTTCTCGACGCCGTATTTTCTGCCGTCACCCGGTTAACACCATCCGGCATAGTAGTGTGTTTTCCCCGCGATTACCACCAGACCTTTTAAAGTGTACTATATATATATACGTGTGCTAACCCATACCGCTCATTGGTACATTCCTTTTTTGTATATTTCTTATTATTCATATATGTTAGGATAAACCGGTATAATTGTTAATCGATCACCTCTACTTTGTATTCAACTTCATGCAGTTATTGTATTTCCAATGTATTTATTATAATTGCTAATAAATTTCATATTCACAGCCGACCGAGCTAGTGAAGTTTATTACAAGTTTTTAACAAAATCCCCAGTGGCGTGTCCAGCATTATTTTTATGGATGGGCCACTATATTAAGTTCAAATATTGATTTTACCTCCTATTCATCCTATTTTTTAAACTAATCATATTTTATATTTTAATTTTGAATGACTAATTTTTATATTTTTATAAAAAAGGATAGCTTACCTTTTAATAGAACATAATAAATATGATATCGTCGTTGCCCCTTCATGTCACCTCAATACTACACATGAATACGACTAAAAATAACATTACTTTTGCAGCATATAATATTAGAATCATACCGCTATGAATTTTGATTGAAATACCTAATCGAAAAATTATTTCCTTTTTCGTAAAAACTCATTAATCATATTTTCATTGAGCACCGGTCTTACACGGGTCCAGTGCAGTAAGATGTGGGTGGGCACATGCCTACCGGGCCCACCCCTAAACACGCCACTGAAAATCCTTATTTCCATTTATGATCCAACAGAAATCTTTTGCCTTTCTTTTTGAATAAAACACATGTATAATTTCACAGTAAATTACGTAACTAATAATTTTGAAAAATTGTGTTGACGTAATAAGTTTTGTTTTTTAAATGTTTACAACAAAAAATTAATACACATTTTTAGGTTTTTAAAAAAAATTGTATATAGAGTAATTTTTTAAGCAACCTAATTTAATTTGTAACCCTGTATTTTTCTCGAATTTGGGTATATTTTTATGAACATTAAAAATCCATAGTCAATAAAGCCACCTAAAATTTTAAATGAAGAAATAATTTTTCTATTTTTAATTTACGTGATTTTTTATGTTTTTTTTAGTTTTAGATGATATTACTATTACTATTAACTTGATATTACTAAAGAAAATAATTTTCTTGGACAATTTGATAATTATAACTTCATTATTAGACCAATAATAGTTTTAGGAGTAAAAGCGTTTTATATCTCTACTAGCCGAGGTCCTGCAAAAGAAGTTTAGCTACTACTCTTTTTTATTAACTTAATCTACTTGTATTTATCAAACTATTGGTCCGGTTATAAAAACAAATATGTATATATATATATATATATATATATATATATTTATTTTTTAGTACTTTACTTCATATAACCATTGATTACAAATAGTATTACTATTTTATAGTCAATGATATATATGTATGGTCATAAATATTGGTTACCATTATATTTAACCAATAAGACTAAAAAATTTAAGAAATCACGGTACATAATGTATGAAATTCTAAATAGCTTTGGTTTTTTTCATGTTTATTTTCCCCTGGAGAATATATTGCTCTGGATCCGGGTGGATGTGAACAAACATCTTTGATAAATGTCGTATATGTGAGGACTACGATGAAAAACGTCTCCATGACAAAACTGCTGTAGCCTGTAATATTGTACCGCTTTCGGACGACTGAACGAGCGGAAAATAAATTAGAATGTATTATTATTTTGTTATTGGACCCGGTTATGGCCCGGAACCGGTATTTTGGCGCCGTACACGGTAAGAGAGATCTATTTTCGACGAAAATCGACCCCATGTTTTTTTTTTTTTTTTATGTGGAACGCGCACACGTCGTCTTGTATTTACATAGGCTTTATTAATTACAAAATGTAATGTAGATATAGATCATGCGACGCGTCTCACAGTAATACAATGTGCCTATACATCATCCCAACCACACTCGGTATAATAATTATTCGCGCTGAGTGCCTCTCTCATCATGGGAGTGTTTTATTATTATTATTATTATTATTATTATTATTATTATTTCTAAGATTATAACAATAATTTATTTCATCAAAAGAGGTCTCTCTCTATCTTATTGTATATAGCAGGGGTGGCCAAATTGCGGCTCGCGAGCCACATGCGGCTCTCGTCATAGTCGTATGCGGCTCATGGTCTTATTTACAAAAACCAAAATATTTTAATTTTTTTGTGTACATTAAAAAAAAAAAAATGTTTTTATTGTATAGATATAAGGCTATAGTTTACAGTTTAATAAACAAAAAAAAAAATAATTAATATGAATAGTAAATTAAAAAAATTAAACAGTAAGTTAAATTTGTTTGCGTGGTATTTTTTTTGGTTCTACTTTTTTATTAAGCTTCTTAAGATCTCGTTGAATTGATGTAAGAGCAGTTCCTAGCAATTCTATGAGATGATCATCAGTTAAATTTGAACGATATTTTGACTTGATTATTTTCACTGTTGAATAAAGTGATTCACATGAATACGTCGTTCAAAAAATTGTTATCAATTTTACCGAACAGTTTTTCAGAATATGGCTCTTTATAAAATCTTATCAATACATGTGGCTCGCGTACATAGTCATGTTGGCCACCCTTGGTATATAGTCAGCGGACCTATTATTTTTTTTAGATTTTGAGTGATGCGATAGGTCTATTGGTTTTTAAATGATGTTAATTACTTTGTTTTTTCTGGAGAAACTGTTTGGTACACTCAACCTTGCCTTCAAAGTTTCATTCGGCTACTCTATATAAAGGAAATCACCTTTGTATGGTACTTTTAAAGTTCATTTTTTTTCTCGATAATTTTTCCTGGCACGAGAAAAACTACTAAAAAAACCGAGTAAAAACGGTAAAATTTCCGTAAACAATTTTAGTGATATATACTCGTATGTTTTAGTTAGTTAAAAAATGAACCCTAAAAGTACCATATACAGATGACATTCTTTAAAGAGTGGCCTACACTTAGCTCAGAATCTAAAATTATTGAAGAATTAATAACGAGTTTACCAAATAATACGTCAAGAAACGGCTATATGTGTTAATCGTGTTCAGAAACAAATATAATATTTGCTATAGATTTGAATATTTTCCGAAAATAGTTTAAGAAATTACGATTTACAACATCCATAAGTACACAGTTATTTATTCGTTCAATAGGAGATTTATTCGATTAATATTTATTCAAACACTTTCACATTGCATAATTTCTGATCCCAACTGAATATCCCTTTTTGAATTATATGCGTATCGTGGTCTATTCTGTTCAGTCTGTTCTATGTCTATTAACTTTCATTGACTTTTCGTCGTTCAGCCAGACGAATCATTTTATCTCTCACTTCCTATAACATGCACTACACTATATCAAGTTTTATGTGCACTACTATACTTGGCCGAATGCCCAAGCGACACCCGGCTAAAAACACACATACACACTCTTGCCCGCTTGCTGCAGTGCCGATAAATCACTAGTATTTGCAATTGAAAACTAGTCCCGAGAAGATTTCTTCAGCATCTAGCAGTTATCGGACGACCATTGTACAACCTACTTGAATAAATGTACAAATATATTTCCTCCGAAGAGGGTGAGCAGTCAAGCCCAAAATGCCCCCCCCTTTTTTATTTTTGAACGCCGAGAGAAAAGTAAGCAGCATACCGTATTAATGTTACACGTATGCGGTGAATTTAATTTTTATTTTTTCAGGGGATTCGTTCTTTGATTCAAATTATCGGCGCTTTCTTAAGAGAAAACAAAAAACGTCACGTAACCCCAAGCACGGGTGTTTTTCAGCAATCTCACTACTATGATTCTATGTAATGGATTGCCACTGTTATTGTGTCATTATAAACAAACAAGTATGATTTACACTTCTAATAATTGTAAACTGTTATTTTATTTATCACGTCTTTAATTTTTAAAGTTTAATTAGCATATTTAAGTACTAAAATTCAAAATTTTTTGTTTTCTCATCGGTTCGATATCGAACAACGTACGCACGGATAAACCCGACGAAGCACGATTGAAAACTTCTCCAGTCTCACCGAATTCTACACTTGGATTGTACGTGTAAATCAACCGGCGGCGTGGTTTTTTCCACGTTCGACTCAGTATCCGTTTGCAGACAAGCACTCACGTCCGGTCAAGTTACCGTGTTTATACATATACATTACACACACACACACACACACACACACACACACACACACACACACACACACACATACATTGTGTTCTTTTTTTAACTCTATAATATTGCTCTCTTTACTACTCCCGAGACACGAGCGGCGGGGGACAATGTTCCACGGCATAACATGTAACACGGAGTACACGGATATACCGTGCGATGGAGGTGGTTATTACTCCGTCGCGCGCGTACAATACGCCTAAGTACGTTTACACTTCGAGCCGAAAGCTCGTTAAACGCGGACGAGAAGGGAAACGGGCGAGTGGGCTCGCGTTGCGCGGTAACGACGCCGTCGTAAAAGTCGTAGACCGCCGCCGCCTATAAACGTATTTTCTATACGAGAACGGCGAGGTAAAACCGCGAAGATTCGTTAGCCACGCCGACAACGGTCGGTCGTCGCGTGTTTGCGATTTATCGAATTACCGGAAGGCCGGATCCGCTGTCCGTAAAAAGCCGACGTGACGGACGCGATTCGTCGCGACGGTACCTGGGGGGCGATTCTCCTAAAGCGTGTTGGTCGCGTTGAACGTTATCGGCATGAATGTATAATATTTTACATTATCGGCGTAATCGGCGTTATCATTTAGTCCATTACATTTACTACGTAAATGACGTTAAATTTAAATTATTGTGATTTCGTATTTACGTACAAGATTTAAGGGAGAATGTCCGGTAATTTTTTATTTTTTTTTTAGCTTCAGTCGTTGAATTTATCACACCTATGATTAAAACTAGGTTTGAGATGAAATCAAAAAATATTTTTAAAAATTTTGCTGCTCTTGATCATATTGTATTTTTCTAACTTGTTCATCAAGCAACAATCGAAAATTAAATTTTTTTAATTGAAGATTATTCATTGCGATTGTAAAGGTAATAAAATCACGAATGAATTGCACTTGTAAATACTAGAAAGTACTTTGTAATTATTAATGTTACGATGAATTACCAATAACCAATATAATATTTTAGATAATGTAATGAACTAATTGATAACGTTATCAAATTATACGACATATCACGTTGTATACGCTCAAAACGACAGGCTTTCTAATCGTTTTCTGCGTAGATATTGAAGTCCATTCTGCCGCATCTGCTGAACACGCAGCAGCGGAATAGCAGTATTTACGTCTTTCATCCACATTGGTAATTGTGCGCGTTACGCTTAGTGCGGCGATCACGCGTTAATAGAATCGCCCCCAAGCCGTTGGCGGTGAACGCGATACGCGTAACGTACGTACGCATCATGGGGCCAGTCTTGGTGGCAGCCACGCAGGGACGCCCACAGATGTGTCACTCAGGGGGGGCAAAAAAAAAAATTTGTGACTCGTGAAGTACAAATATTAATTTTACGAGTAGGTACATTATAATATTATACTCGTAATTAATGGTACAATGATTGTTGGAGAGTCACTGAGTGCCCTAGTCGTGTGAGACCGACTTCATGTAAAAAAAAAAACTTCTTATTTTGTAACCAACATGATAAATTTCAGGGGAGGGGGCAATGGCCCCCACTGGCCCCTCCCTCCGGGCGTCCCTGCAGCCACGTGTCTTACACGGCAGTAGACTCCGCTCGTCGAGATCACGTCGTCTCGGCAAGATGATGATATTTCGATTCTGTTGACCGGGGCACTGAACACTGAACTACTTTGTCAAAACCAAAAAACGGGTACACACGTGCCACGGGCCAATGGGCTGCCTAAGTTCTATGAGCGTCATTTTAATTCGGTAGTTGGGACGAATGATTGTGTGTAGAGAACGGATTTCGTAGCTCTATAAAACTAGAAAAAAATCACAACAAAAGAAAAAAGTCTCGAAAAAAAAAAAATAAAACTTTGAAAATCCTTAAAACAATAACTTAAACTACCTATTAAAAATGAAAATTTAAAAATATTTTCCTCGAATTCCTTATCGAAATCGCGTAATCGAGAGGAACGAGGAGTTTTGATTTTTGGCATTTTTCTAAGAACTACAACGAAAATACGTACACATACGTTTGGCAAACACAACGCATTGACACACGACAAACGGTTGACGTGAAACGACTAAACAAGTACTTTCTGGTTTTGTAGTATCGTTTATTATCTAAGTTATCGATAAGACAAAACCATTAAATTATAGATACATAACGTGATTAAATCCATTGAGCGATATTCTTGAGACAATATTCTATAAAGTATATTGTATGAAAATAAATATTTACGTTTTAAATACGTTGATCTGTATCACATTTTTAAATAAAACTGTTAAATTAAAATTAAAAATAAGAAAAACACAAAAAAAAAACGCGTAGAAAAAAGCAAATAAAAAAGCTTGAAAATCATTCTAAGAAGTTTGAATCGGATTCATAGTTGAGATGGCATTGTTTTAGACCAGCTCCTAAATTTTTTTCGCGGTGCCCTTTTAGGGTCCCGAAGTAGGCCACGGTGTCCTGCTGTATATACCATGAAAGACAGAACAAAAAAAGTACTTGTTGATAACCAATTTTATTAATTTTATCAAACCTATATACAATCTTATACAATCTAAGCATTATATACTACACAGCTAATTTAATTATAAATGAATGGATTTTAAACTTTAAAAAAGATAAATAAATACAAATTTATTGTCATTATAATTATAATTATTACATAAAAATATTAAAAAGAAAAATATTCACATGATATGATTTTATCTGAAATTAAATTGACGAATTCACTTAGAAGGTTAAAATTAGAATGTCCGAATACACAAAAGAAAATATTACATTATTTGCTATAAAGTTTTTACGAAAACAATAACGAAAAATATCTATAAATTTTAAACTATTTGTTATGAACCCTAGATCGCGGTGCCCTTAGAAAATACTCGCGGTGCCTCATATACGCACCGTGGCCTAGGCGTTGGACCGAACCGTAGATACTCTTCACTCTCGGGAGAGCATTATTCCCTTCGCGCCATTCTCGTGTTACTCGTTCGCGTTTCACGAGTGAGTGTATTATGTAAATTGTAATATGTACACACGCGCGCGCGCGCATCGCATAGGCAATATCAACGACGTGCGTACAGTCCGCGAGCCGCGGAATTATACGTCCCTGGAGGTAGCCGAGTCGCCGGGTGCTATCGGCCCTCGACGACACGCGACGCCGCACCGTCCCTTCTTTTCGGAAAGACACCCCCGTCGCGATCCGTGCAAAAATGTAAGAACTTTTCCCGCCGCCTATAGTCGCATTTAATAATGTAAGCCGAATAACGAGTCGCGGACACGACCGTCGCGCCGACGAACGTACATTATTTAGGTACGGTTAAGTTTGCGAAAGTCATCCCCTCGGTGACTATATCATATATATACGTATACACCACCCATACCGTAACACTATACAGTATACTTCCACTACTACTACTACTACTTCTACTACTTCTACTACTACTACTACTACACTTCCACTGCTACCAGCGCAAAAGTAGCATACTACAGTCTATGACAACCGTTACGCGCGTATGCGTATACACACGGCACGAGGGGATAAAAACAAAGGAGTTTTTCCATTAAAGCGAATACGTGACCAGTCGACTCTAAATTAGCTATATAGGCGCGTCCCTGGGTCCCTGTGTACAGTCGTGGCGTACTTGTACGTGTATTGTACGTATATTATGTGTATATACTCGTATGATATATAGTACACAACATACACGCAGAGCATACGGTCACAATAGTTCATGTAGTGAGTGTGTGTGGGTGTGTGTGTGTGTGTGTGTGTGTGTGTGTGCGTGCGTGTGTGTGTATGCATAATATAATGGAATTGTGTATGAGGACGACGAGGGGGGACGGAGGAGGGAGGCCAGCCGAGAACTCTCGAAAACCTACACGCATAATATAAGAGCGGAGGGTGAAAAAATAAAACTTAAGTTGAAGATGACTAGACGGGGTTGTGGCGGGTGAAGAGTGGTCACGAAATATACGCGGGGCGCGTAATATGTTTACGCAGCGTGCACTTTTAGGTAATTTGACGTGCACTTCGCGAGTATTTGGTTTTTTTCTTATACACTACAGCGGATGTATCATAATGTGTGTGTGTGTGTGTGTGTGTGTGTGTGTGTGTGCGTGTGTGTCCAGTGTACAGTATACACTAAATGCATTACACCGGGTCTGTTCAATGACCGTCTGGCGCAGCTGTAACTATATAGTGAGATGACGACAACAAGGCGCCCAGGGAGGGATACATTTTTTTTTACAACCGTTTCTGTGTCTCGGTGTACTCTCGTTCGAAAAACTAGCTTCTTTCCTCCAATACCATTCCACGTAATCTACAACGCACGTCGGGTGTGTTGTACGCAGATAGTACGAGTAGAATATAATATTATAGTTATCGCGCGACACACCGGAACGTGTACGAAAAAAAAATATTTCCATTTCTTATGAAAATCAGTGCATGTCGGCACACACATCTTCTACGCGACAAGATACGAGCTCATCGACAAAAATGATTAATATGATCATTTGGTCCGTTTAGAATTTTACTGGTTGATATTATACGGACTTGTATTCATAACGAAAACACATAAACCACGTACGTGTTCGGACCTAATAGTTAATACCTTTTATGACTTTGGTTGACATTGAGTTTTACGACGAAATGACCCAACGTTGTAATATACTGAACGATAAAAACATCATATCATAATATGATCACATCAAAACAGCCGTGTAAAACAAGGATTGATTAGATTTTGCATATTATACTGTGGGAATGCCGTTCGTACAATGTGCCATCGTCACATTATAGATTGTGTCCGGTATTATGTTATATGTTAATAATCGAAAACGGATCAATACACGATATTAATGAAAATACAAAAATTCAGCCAAACTCATTATTTGAAAGTTTATTGTTGTTTTATGACTAAAAGTCAATTTATTGATTTTTGACGATAAAACCTCCGAAATGTCAATGAACGTCTTAAAAACAATATTTCATGACATACAGAATATAAAGGAAAATAAGTAATTAAAAAACTTTATACGTATTAGAGACGTATAGAAAGATGCTCTATACATACACTATAATATTATTATATAACGGTCTGTCAGAGTTAAAAAAGAAATAAGTGATAAAAACAATTTAATTTAATCGAACGAATAGTTTTTATTTATTATTATCATTGATTATTTATTATTATTATTATTATTTTTTTTTTTTGTAGACATAGTTATTCTATTTTTAACTGAATTTTATAATGGTATACGTTTTAATGACATCAATTTAATTTGAAAAAAGTTTTTTTTTATGAGTCCAAAATGTATGGAACATTTGCAAGAAAATAAAAAAATTATATAAAATACAATGTTTACACTTATATCATCATTTATATTACTTACTATCTATTTTTAACAATGGTCTATAACCCGAACAAGAGTTGATATGATTGATTATGTTAAAATCGCTAAATATTTCTGTCTGCCGGGACGTGTTTCAAGGTACAGACCCCAAGATAACGACGTATTATAGCGTTAATATTTCAGTAATTGATTACTTCTTGAAAATAACGATTTCGTGCGGTGTTATTTATTTTTATACAATAATTATACCCGGATTAGTTTTCCCAATACACACGCATTGGTAGTCTTCACATGTACACGTGGTCGACATTTACTTAAAAACTTGTTTTAAACCTTTTATAAGGGTTGACATGTCGTGAAAGAGTCTGAGCACGGTTCAAGTCTAGTTCAAAACCATCAAGTTAAATCCCCTTACATCAAACACTTTGATTTGTAGGCACCACGATGTGCACGAATTTCTACTTGAAACTTTTTTTTACCGGATTTATACGTGAACGTATGTGTGTGTGCGTGTGTGTATGCGCGTGTGTTTATGTAATAAATTTCGTACGTAAAAATTGTCTTCTCTTTTATATGTCAATATAATGAGAAAAGTAACAAAAAAAAAAAAAAAAAAATCCGGACATACTTCACACCATGGGCGTTCTTCGATACTGAGACATGCCAATGATGTTGTGCGTAGAGAATTTTTGAAAAGCCTTTTTAAGATAGGTGAATGTTACGTTTAGTATAATATATTAATTTGAAATTTGAAATCAATGATAAATCAATGTTTTCGGAAAACGATAATAAGCAAAACTCAAGTATTAACTTAGTATCAACTATAGTTGTTTTCGCAAAAAATTAAAAATCTCGTAGTAGACAATTGGCGCAATTTTCCAGTTTCAAGTAAAAAAAATGTACCATGTCGTATTTAACTATATTCATAAAAAAAAAAAAAAATGTAATTATAGCTTGGGCTACCAACAATGAAGCTTGACGTATAAAAATTTGAGACATTTTAACAAAAAATTACGAACTTTATGGAATAAAAATAAAATTAAATGTATATTTTGAGAAAAAAGAGTCACGCACTCACGCGTTCAATAATTTACCGTTATTTGGCTAGGGTTAGCATCGGTGGTGACAATGCGACACACTATATTGTTAGTGCAGGGTATGTATCTATGACGGTTTTTGTGCTGAATCCCGGCCGTGTACAGAGTGCTATTTATAAAAGAAAAAAAAGAGTTTTACGCACATAATAATATTTTGACGTACACATAAATAATACATTATCTCTAGCTTGATCTTTGTATTATTATCGTACGGCCTATAATATATACCTCCACACGCAGTGGAAACACTCTGTGTTTACACAGGGTTTTCTTACACTTTGCTCGACGCATCGTATGAGTGTCTGCGTACGTAGCGGCTTCTACGTCTTCCAGAAACCACCACAGTCATTATGATCTCACACACACACACACACACACACACACAAACACTCTCTCTCTCTCTCTCTCTCTCTCTCTCTCTCCTTCTCTCTCTCTCTCCCTCTCTCTCTTTTTCTCTCTCTCTATGCCTCTGTCCTTTTTCTTCTTTCTCTTCCGTCTTCGATCCTCTAATAATAATAATAATAATAATAATAATGACACGAGTACTGCTTTTCCGCACTCGTGTGTGCATCGTACTCATACACATAGACGCCATAGAACGCAGATATACTGTATACGTGCTGTTACATGCGATGCAACATTAATGCACGTCCACGCCGCCCCACGGCATGACCCATTTTTTTTTTCAGCCGTTTTCTCGTTGATCACCCCGTTCCGTTGTGCGATTACGATCAGCAATTATGTGTTTTTAAACAAAATCCTGTGTGACGTGACGATCCTTCAGCGTAGGCGGCGGGAAAATACCTTTAGAGCCAGTCACTACCACAAAGAAAAAAAAAAAAGGAAAAGAAAATCGAGTAAATAAATAATAACAATATCACAGCTAACCTATCCGGAAATCAGGTCAAAACATTTGACTCAATAGTTGTCTTTCTTTATTTTTTTCTTTCAAGTAAAAATAGGTCCTTCCTGCACTATAATTAGGTACCTGTTATATTTTATACGGAGGCTCGCGTTGACATTCGTGTCATGTTATCATTCCGACGATATATTATAAACATGATGCGTGCGAGTCGTGGAATAACTTTTTTCTTGAGAATAATAATTTTCTTTGATCGATAAATAATAAATATACCTATCTACGTCATAACTGTTATTATTATTATTATTATTCGCGTTTTAAACTCATTATTTTGTATTCCTATTAGGTTTTTTTTATTTATCACAAACAGTTCGAGTTCTAAGATATTTAAGATTTTTCAAGGATTATTTGAGAAATTGAGGTAATTTCTGATTATCCATTCTAACAAATAATATTTTTGAGTGTCCGCTTGAAAATTTTGATTTGGTCTTAATGTCAAAGTTACGCTGTTCAGTTCGATCGAACTGTAAAAAAAAAAAAAACGTCTCCACTATAAATTCATTTCGTACTCTTATGATAATATTAAAGTTTTACATTTAAAGGTACGCATACGCAAGAGGTTAAGGTTTTATTTTGTGTTACAAATCAGTGTTGATGCATAAATATTTACATTTTTGTGCAACGATGAAGTGGTTTCATTATTATATGAAATGAAATGAAAGAATTTGAAAAATACTAATGTCATTTATTAGTGTTTGTGTGTGGTAGTAGGTACCATTCAGTTAAGTTAATAATTTGAAATTAAGTGAATGAGTTATGATAAAAATATTGTGTGACATAACAGATAGTTTAATTAATTTAAAATAGGATTATATTTTAATTCATAGTGTACGAAAAAGAAATAATGCAGTGAAGAGTAAATAAAATATTTTGAATCCTTAAAAAATACGATCTGTAGCTTCTGAAAATAAATTAATGCATACATTTTTTCTAGATTAAATAATTCAAGCTATTTTTTTAGAAAGATCGTAGAATTATGTTAGTAATCAACAAATATGTTTCATAATACCAGCAAGTCATATTTAAAATTTTAATTTGCATATTTTTGAATATTTTGTCATATTAAATTTTGCATATAAAATATAAATGCATATTTGAGAATATTAGAAAAATCAAGATCATATTTGGTAATTTTGGATATAATTTTTTAAATTAGCTTAGATAAAAATAATTAATTGATACATTTTCTGTTTAAAAATAATATTTTTACTACCGTTTAGATAATTTACTATCTATCCGATAAAATCGAAATGTATATTAAAGGAAGTGCACTTCAGTTGATCGTCATTTTCGATGAATTTATTATAATTAACTTATCGAAATAATAATGCATATTGCTTTTTTTTCATATAAATATTATAAAATTATATGAATTAATAAAATAAAATACTGACTAAAATACAATTAGATTCTGAGTGAAGCGAAGGATCTTATGGTTTTACAATGATGTTTCTTTTTTTTTTTCTTTTTCTTTTTTTTTTCTGTAAACACTTTTTCGTATAGAAATCCTTGTCCAAAAGTTTCGTCCAGCAACTTTTTAGATTCGAAATTGAACTGAGATGGTACTTTAAAGAGGTCATTTTTCCAAAATCTCCATAGTTTTTCCAGTAATCAAGAATAACGGTAAAATCGGTAAACATCCGCCGTAAACGAGATTTTCACTGTTCAGATTTTAGGTATTTAGTCATAAATCGAAAAGTATTGAAGCTAGAAACTTGAAAATTTTATCCAATAGCAAATACATACTTTTTTATATTGAACAACATTTTCAGAACAATTATAGCACTTTTGACTTAAATATAGAACTTTTAATTTACCAAATTGTTTGAAAGTTTTTATGTAATATAATTTTAAATATTTGACAAAAAGTTCTGAAAATTTAATATGACCTTACTCATATACCTACCTAATTATCCTAACAAAAATTCAAAAATCGTCAATCAGGATTTTTTTTGATACACACTTTAATAAATTATTATACGATTTTTTACGATATTGTCTGATTTCTTTTAAGTTTATTTTTAATGAAATATTGAGTATTTGTTAGAAAGTTCTGAAATTTTAATACAAGTTTACTCTTATACTAAACTATCAATACCGAAAAAATATCAATAATCGTGACTCAAGATTTTTTTTCCAAGCATTTAAAAAATTATACAAATAACCGTAAAATACGTAAACAGTATTTAAATAATAATATATTATATTACACTGAAGCTTTGCTCAGAATCGTTTTATACTAAAGAAATGAGTCATCATTTCTTTAAAACTTAATACATTCATTACCAATATCTTGTCCGAGGACTGAAGGGACGAAGGACGAACTTGTACCACCATCATCTAACTTACCAGCTTTTTTAAGTACTAAAGTCCTCAGCCCTAATTATCACTAACAGAAAAGTGTTGACACACAAAAAAACATCATTATAAAACCAATTAATTCTTCGTTTCACTCAGAATCTGAAACTAAATGATTTATATTGATGTCACACACGCGCTAAATTAATTTATTTTGAAATCGTAATAATTGATAGTTATTGATTTAATACAAAAAAATCCAAAAGATAAGAGTAAAGAGCAATTTGCATCAAGAAACAACTTTTTCAGTAATTTTACACCGGTCATGTGTTGTTTTCGTTTCTTCGGATTTACTCAATCCTGGTTGATCTCGTTCAAAATTGAATATTTAAATTAGACATTGTGTAAACAATCTATAATTCGGTGAAAATATTTACTCAACTCTTCAGTGATGCGTAAGTAATTACCAAAAAACAATGTCGGTATATCTACATTAATAAATGGTTTGGCGGAGGCGTACAAAAGCCGAAAAACAATTCTTTATATACTTTTTCTCTTTTATGTTGCATTATGTTCAATGAACCGATCGATACCGTCTGGGATCTAATAGATTTAACTATCCACATCGTACGAACGCATCAGTGATCACAGGATTTATTTATCCCGCGGTGTTTGATCATAAACCCGTGATGCAATAAAAATGTTACTTAAATTGAATATTGCTCGCGCGCGTCTATGTGTGTGTGTGTGTGTGTGTGTGTGTGTGTGTGTGTGTGTGTGTGTGTGTGTGTGTGTGTGTGTGTGTGTGTGTGTGTGTGTGTGTGTGTGTGTGTGTGTGTGTGTGTGTGTTTGGGGGGGGGGGGTCTACGCGCGGTACGTTGCGGAGGCGTTAGCACACGGATGACACTGCAGAGCAGCCATACGAGATCGTTTTTCTTTGTGAGATCCACTGCTAGGATTTCACTTAATTTAGCATTTATAATAGGACAAATAAATGTTGTTCCCACTTGAAATCGTTTGGATCTCATTAGAACATATTTATGAGATTTCCGCAGTGTGTATGAGCGCACACGTTGCATGTTCGACGAACTTCACTAACTTTGTGATCTTTTATCTATCCAAAATGCAGGCGTTCTATGAGATCTGAATGAAGGAAACGTTACACTAGAATTTCAGAGTGACGAACTACCGATTATGAGACGTCCTCGGTTTTTTTTTTATTAATATTATTTTATATATTTTTACATATTATTTCATATTCATTTTTTACTTTTTGTCAAAGTTTTATATTATACTAAATCTCAACATTTTAAACCCTCCACCACAAGCTATGCTTAAAGGAGAGTAGCAAACATGATACTGCATACAAAAAAAAAAAAAAAAAAAAACATTTTATGTATATATATGTATCTAAGTTTTTTAAATAAATATATTATTATTATTAATATTTGTTTGTTTTATATGTTGTTGTTTTATAATTATTTTATTGGTCACCTACCCTTCAAGTTTTAATTGGTGTGAGTGGTTGAGGTCAACTGTTTGCTAACCGTAAGGTAGTCGTGGTGGACGCTCATTGCTCGTGGTCCATGGACGACAAGGATACCGATCGCCATGGTGTAGGAACACAGTGATGTTTAAACTTTAGATGACTTAAAGTCGACAACAGACAATATGAGCGATCTACTTGTTGAACTTCAAAGATCAAAATATATATCTTTGAACTTTCTTTCAATTGGTACTTTCGAATATCAACAAATATATTCGGCCTATGATACACTAAAGAAGCTAATAGGATTCATTTAAGTCTTAGTGCGATACTTATAGTGATGAGCTGATGACATATCCCAAAACATTTTTTTTACCTTAATCTTATTGAGGGTTAGAATTGAATGTTCCGTCACCGTACAACGTTTTCTTAAAAATGACCGTAATAACTATTAAGTTGGGTTACTCTATTTATTTATGATTATTACTATGGCTCTAAGATATTTTACAAAAATTGTAATATTACAGAAATATTTTCTTGTAAAATACTTGCTACTAATATATTCAGTGGCGGCTCGTGACTGTTGATGACGGGAGTGCGACTTAAGATATTAAATGCTACCACGTCTTAATAATATAAAATAGTATTAACAAGACAACTTCAACAAACTTCAATAAAAACTAAAATAAATTATATATTTGTCGTTATGTAACATTTATGTATAAATGCTTATGCTGAGTAGTTAATGTTAATTCCTCTTTAAATTTAAGTTGAATTAAAAACACATTTTTTAAAATTGTTTAACTCAACGAAATAGTTAAATAACTAATGTTGCCATTAAGACTTATGTTACTTAAATTAAAAACTCAACTCGAGAGAATTGTTAATGATTCAATTAAAATTTTTGGAATTAGAGTTTAGTAATCTTGTTCACAACTTTACAACGGAATCAGACACTCATTTACGTCAGACTAGTCTGACACTGTAGCGCTATCTGTTAGTTTATCGTCGAAGCGAAAGAAATGATCTTCAGATATTATGATTACTTCTCAGGCAGATGGCGCTAAAATAAATGTATTTTTGATTTAACATAATTGAAAATTTCAATATTTAATACTACCTAGTTATCTAAAATATTATTTACCTCTACTATTTAAGAATTATTAATAAAATTTGAAATTGTAGTATTTGGTGATATTTAGTGATTCAAATCACGATTAATATTTTAATAACCAATATGGAGGGTGAAACAGAATTGAAGTAATTACCTTGAAAAACGTGGCACGAATTCAAAATAAGATGAAAGTTTGGTTAATAGTTTATTTCGAAAATTTAGTTAACTCGGCCGGAAGATTTAGCCTAGACGTTCATAAAATCGAATTGAAAATTTTGATAACCCAATATCGTATTCCATAAACTGCGAATGAATATTTTAATGAAGGCTGGTATCCAATCGGTTCCCGGGTCTAAACTCCGTGTGCCGAAATGGTTCCCGTTACAAAAAGGTACTTTTTTGAGATATGCCGAATTGGTTCCCGTTAAATTACCCACATTTTAGATTCTGATTGAAGCGAAGGATCTTATGGTTTTACAATGATGTTTATTTTTTTTATTTTTTTTTTTCTGTAAACACTTTTTCGTATAGAATTCCTTGTCCTAAAGTTTCGTCCAGCAACTTTTTAGATTTGAAATTGAACTGAGATGGTACTTTAGAGAGGTCATTTTTCCAAAATCTCAATAGTTTTTCCAGTCATCAAGAATAACGATCGAAAAACTGAGTAAAAACGGTAAAATCGGTAAAAATCCGCCATAAACGAGATTTTCACTGTTCAGATTTTAGGTATTTAGTCATAAATCGAAAAGTATTGAAGCTAGAAACTTGAAAATTTTATCCAATATCAAATACATACTTTTTTATATTGGACAACATTTTCAGAACAATTAAAGCACTTTTGACTTAAATATAGATCTTTTAATTTACCAAATTGTTTGAAAGTTTTTATGTAATATAATTTTAAATATTTGACAAAAAGTTCTGAAAATTTAATATGACCTTACTCATATACCTACCTAATTATCCTAACCAAAATTCAAAAATCGTGAGTCGGGATTTTTTTTTATACACACTTTAATAAATTATTATAACTCACCAAAAATTATACAAATAACCGTAAAATACGTAAATAGTATTTAAATAATAATATATTATATTACACTGAAGCTTTGCTCAGAATCGTTTTATACTAAAGAAATGAGTCATCATTTCTTTAAAACTTAATACATTCATCACCAATATCTTGTCCGAGGACCGAAGGGACGAAGGACGAACTTGTACCACCATCATCTCACTTACCAGCTTTTTCTTCTCAATTCTACAAGCTTAGGACTGTCAACTATAAAGTAGGCTCGGTTAAAAATGTGCGTTAATTTGCGTTAAAAAAAATGATATGATGTATAAAATTTTAAATTGTTGAAATAATACTGTATATAAAATATACTGAACAAAGTTTTTAAAAACGTTGATTTGCAAATTTGAAACGAAATTTCTTTAAATATTCAATTCGCGTATGTTTTTTATTATAATGGACTCAGTCATACAATTTTCCAATTATTTGGTATTTCTTTCCTGTTTTCTAGTAAGTTTTCTTGTAAAATGACTTCGAAATTTAATATAATTTAATGTCTGAATGCTGTTTAAAGTTTCCATAATATGAAATATATTAGGATGGGCACTTGTAAATTCTTTATTAAGCTTCGAATGGAACGATTCGCAACGATTTGTAGTCGTATCAATATGTTTGTCAAATCTAGCCCGAATTTTCGTCGGCGCTATGTAAAATGAAAATTGTTGCGATTTTACCCGTACACCGATTTTACCGATTTTACCCGTACCGATTCGGCTCGACGTAATCAAATACCTTTTTTCAAACGGGAACCGATTCGACTAAATGGGAACGCGCATTCGGCTACTCCGGCTGAAGACCCGATACGAATAAATGCATCTGTTTTCGGCCCAGTGAATAAAATTTGGATTTGTTCATTGACGCGTTAAGAGAAAATCTATTTGTGTCGAGAAGAGCGTCTAGGTTTTAACCACGGCGCACGCTGAACCGCTGTGTTAACCACAACGTTATTCCGACGTTCAATAAACACTAACGTAACGGATAACGATAGACGTGCGTGGTTTTAAACCTCGGGGGTATTGTGACGGCAATCGTTACAGTCAGTGTCGGTGTACAGTTGACAGTGAACACGATCGAAACTTTGATGTGTATATTTGTTCCTGTCGAACGCGATTCTAATCACGACGAATAACAATCAACTACCGTGTCGCGTGCGTTGTGTACGCAGCGTACACCCACGCGTGTGCGGATAGAAGAGATAATATGGACAGGCTTTGATTAGGGCCGTGCTCCAGGAACATAAACGTTTGACGCGGTATACGGTTTATACGATTTGAAGTATATCGAATGAATATTCTTTAGAGACCCGATTTTTCGAAGAACACGATCGACGAAAAATTGTTCATTTATTTGATTTAAAAATACACAAGTCATTCAAATTTTGATTATTATTAAGTTCAAATTACTGGGCATTGCATTTTAGCCAATATTTACGTTTTTCCGACAGGAAAAAAAAACCGAAAAACGTGTGTTTTTCATTTCAAGTAAGTATAACTTTTCACAGATATCCGATAGAAACTTCATTAACACGTTAATAATTTAGATGCGTATTAATAACTTTTGAAAAAATAAGTAAATTTCAATTTACTAGACATTGCATTTTAGGCATTTTTTACGTTTTTCCGACAAAAAAACCGAATAAACGCGTGTTTTTAAATTTCGAGTATGTATAACTCTTCACATATTTCCGATAGATACGTTTTTTTGGTACAATCGAGTTTGTTTGCTGAAGTTGAAGTCATAATACTCTACAGTCCAATATTTTTTTTTATATTTTCAAATTTGGATGTTAATAAGTAAGTTCAAAATACCAGCTCAATTTTAATATGTATCATTTAACTAATATGTATTTACGGCTTCTGTCATGTGACCTAACGTATAGTGTTTTTGAATTTTAAACTTTTATTCTTTGTAGAACGATCATTAATACGATGATATAAATGTCTTTACCGTTTCCTTATAAATTACGATGGGATGGGTCCTTAAATCTAAAAAGGACGAATTATTACTTATAAACGATCAATTTTGTTGTCATCATCATTTGTTTAACTAGAATCTTACCAGTGCTATATTGGGGATGTGAAAACCCATCAATTTGTAACGGAATGGGGATACGATTTGTAGTTTCAGAAACATAATCATATTAAAATTAGAACAGTGAAGTAGTGATAGAACATCTTTGCGGGAACTTCTGATAAACTTCATCCCTATTACAAACTTGAAACGATTATATCTTTAAGACTTTTCGCCAAATTATATTAATTTTTAGTATATATATATATATATATATATATATATATATATATATATATATATTTTTTTTTTTTTTTAATAAATTAAAAAACACAACAGTGATTTTTAAATTTCAATCATTTTCATATGTAATGAACGAATACGTGTATACCAACTAGATGGAGCAGCTCGAATACGATTGATTTTAACGAACAAATTTGTATGAAAAATTAAAACTGTAGCTGATTCAGCGTCCAACTGAAAAATGAAAAATGAGACCAACTGAAATATTATAAGATATCACAGTGTATGTTTAAGACGAAGAAGTTTTCGTTTAAATCAAAAAATTAATTAATAAATAAATTAATAAAATGTAATTAAATTAATGATAAATTGACAGAAAAATGGATCGAGATCTACCCTGTCACATAATTTATTTAGTTGAAAATCTCTAACCTTACGATATTACAACGCGTGTTGAACCATTAATCATATTATACAGCAGTGGACTTTATGTCTCTGACAATTAAAACATTTTAATTTAAAACAATTATATAGCAAACGAGTCATTTGTGTTAGTGAAATTTACATTGCACAAAAATGTACATAGGACTTCAAACTATTGAGCATTTACAGGGTTAGAAATGAATTGTGAGTATGCTTAAAAATTATTTAGTACCTAATGTAATAAAACAATAAAGTAAAAATATAAATTTTTATTTTGAATTAAAAACCAAATGAATTTAACATTTTCGCGGTGAAAATGTATATATTTTGAATCAGATGACGGTTTTGCTTATTTATGTTATTTCTGCATGTTTTATAATAATTAAAAAAATTCAAGAGCATATTTAATGTATATTTTATGGTTTATTGATAGTTAAATTCATATTATTTTGGAATTTTAGAGCGCATACAGACCCTTTCTTTTGTATGTTTTGACCAGAGAAGTAAAACGTTGGTTAAATATAGTACATGACAGGTCAGAAAGTAATGGGGATGAACTAAATCATTACCTATCATTAATTGTCTTTATCTCTATGATACGGTAAAAATGATCTTGGCCATGATTTTTTTTAATAAATAAAGCCGAGATCGAACCTTATTCTTAGTCTTTGAAACATGTCGTGAAAATGACGTAAAATTTGAAAATGTTTTAGAATTAAAAAATTGTATCCATTGCACACCCTTAATAAATGGAGTAGATGAAGACAATAAATTATTCTTTTAAAATTTGAAATTTAAAATTTCTTTAAATTCTTTAAAGACTGATGCATACTTTGAGTTCAGCACCTTAAATGTGATAAGTTTGGTTTATCACACAGCCTTATTAATTAAAGAGATATTAATTTATGCAAATTAAATTTCGATTCGGATCACTGAACGCCGTCTCCGATGATGGCCAATCGATCGGAACCTAAGATTATATTAAATCTAAGATCAAAGCAGCTGAATCGCTATGAAAGAAAACTGGGCGAACTGGCGAACGCTCGGCCGTTTTTCATGTACGCAAAAACCGCACGTTCTCTCGTCAAACAGAGTATAGCATGAGTGTATCAAAATTAACCACAATGTTAGAGTGCGTACCTATATTTTGAGTTCTAATCAATGTATACTAGTTGTTTGTTTTAGCAAAAACCTGCATAAAACCTCTGTTATAACAGTATAACCACATAGAAAAGTGAATAAAACCAACACGCGGGACTAGCAGTAGCCAATAGGCGAATTAACAAATGTTGTGTCAAAATAGTTTATCGGTTTCGCAGAGCTCGGAATCACCCTAAATATTTTCAAGTAAAAAGTTTCCGAATTTAAACACAAGTCCACAACACGATATTTCAGATGTCAATATTTATATTTTACAGTATTATTTGTTAATTTATTTTATAATTATACAAAGTGAATATTTACATTAAAATCATAATAATTATTTAAAGGTAATAGTTATAACATAACACATAGTAATAATAATAATAATAATAATAACAATCATAATAAATAATAATAATAAATAATAATAATTATAATAATATATCTAACATATCATCGCATACACCTTCGTATACTATATGCATAGATGTATAATGTTATACAAATGTCAATACAAATATATATATATATATATATATACCTATATTAAGTATATATAAAGAGCGTTCAGTGATAAAGGTTAACATGGAATATGACTAGGTATATTGAAATTGAGAACTTGAGAACATTTTTAATTGTCAGTTATTTCAGTGTGCTCATGCACAACTTGTGATTAAACAAAATGATAACCCCGAACACAAAATTCGAATAGAAAAATGCCTTTGACTTACTTTGATGAGTCAAATGACTCTAAGCTCAAAACTCATTGAGCTCTGATTGAAAAATGAAACCGTTTTGTTAAAAGTGTAATCAACGAATTTCTTCGAAAATTTTAAGGTAAGTGATTTTCAATCGTTCTCTGGTTGATGTCTTGACCAGGTATCTTATAATTTTTGTGAAAACCAAACACAACAAATGTGGAGCTCAGTAATGGATTTTAAATCGGTCATAATATCAAATTATTTGGTCAATATGTACCAATCACGATTTTATATAAAGCATTGAGAATCAGCATTTTCAAATGTCAAAATAGTCTAGTTTAAGACGACAATAAAAAGGAAAACGATCGTAAACATAATATAATACCCAAGTGCAGTAAAAAATGTTAAGATAATCATTTTTAATTGTAAGGTGTTTTGGACATAGAAACAGCTAAAGTCATAGTGAACTTATCAAAGTGTTTTGATATTTCCCTTCGTTCATCGTGATACAATTCCGTTTTTGGCAGAAATATATCATGTTACCATTATCAATCAACACTCTGTATACAGATGTATATTAATAAATAATATTACCACAAACTACTCTGAAAATAGAGTTGACGAATACGCATGAATTTCGGCATGATTATAAACATTGGAACAAAATCAACAATAAAAGTACAATGTTCTTAAAAATGTGTTATGAATAAAAAAAAAAAAAAAAAATGAATAAAAATAAGTCTTATTATATAAATTTATTAACATTAATAATATATAATAAATATGGTAAATAACAAATGACAGAATAAAAAAAAGCCAAAGTATTAGTTTGTTTTTCAACATTTAATTAGCAATAAATCAACGCAATAAATAGATATCATAAATTGCAATAACAACACAGGTAAAAATAACCAATTTTTCACAATTGATCGACGATAACGATTTTATTTGTGAACGAATATTATATTAATTAATGAGTTAACATTTTCATTTAAATTGTTTCTGTCAAAAACTTCAATAAACACAGTGTTTCATTAAAATTTGAAATATATTATGGAACAGCAATAATAAATTTAAAAAGGAAACTAATTTTTTTAGATTTTTTAAATTTTTAATCCTTCAATAAATTGAAAATCATGGACTAGACAAGTATATCATTATATTGAAAAATAATGATATTATGAATCATGTTATTTCACTGTTTTTAACTTTTATAATTTAAATTTATTTAAAAATACAATTTTTCCTTATTATTACATTAGTTAAAATACAGAGTAAATTTATAACCAAAAATAATAATAATGCGATTATAACAGTAATGTGTTTTGATTATTTACCGAGATGATAATATGAAATGAAATAATACAAATAATACATAACTGATATATGTACTTATGCACTTACACATCATTAGGTAATGTGTGGCTTACATTTCATTAAAATTCATTATACAGTTATAAAAATTCAAATTAAGTATGTTAAATTTAGAATCTGAAAGTTATATAAGTATCGAGATTTTGAAATGTTGAATAGAATGCAATTTATTTTATAAAAAAAAAAAAAAAAAAAACACTTAAAAACAAATTTATTGAAATTGGTAGGAACGGAAAATATTCCTGCCTTGGACAGAGTAATTAATTTACTTTTGATTTCTGTCTATATAGTCAATATATTATTTTCGAGTTGATTCCTATGAATAGAGGTTTTGTGGAAGGGTATTTCGAGTAAAATTATTTACTTTCGACGAATGCATTACACTATAATAATTTTCAAATATATTGTAATATCAAAACATTAAAATACGTCATGGTGTTATTATTTCACAGAACTCCAATGTTTTGCTAAACTAAATGGACATTAATCAGCAGTGGACGCAGTGGGGTTTAAACCTCCTCCGAAAATTCTAAGATCAATCATTTCAAACATATAATAAATGCATCTTAAAACATGAAAATTTTATTAGGAAGTTAAATCGTTATTTTTTCAACCCTCATCATCTTCACCGACATATTTCACTGTGTCCGCCACTGATATTTTAATCAAAGAAAAACATTGTTTTTTTTTTTTTTTTACATTTTTTTGAGCAATAATTATCAACCAGACCCTAAAATTGTAATAGATATATTTTCGATCAAATACGTATTGGAAAATTTAAGTATGTAGGTGACGTATGTATATTAAGACGAAATGTGTTTTTCTCTCAAAAAAAAAAAAAAAACTGCGTGATCGTATTCTTAAAATTATCTGGTTCGCTACGCTAAAAAAAAGTAAACGTAATTCGTATATTCAACATTAAGATTTGATTATCGACTTGTTGGAATGTAACTCTGAGTCGTTGTTGGTTTAATGCAAATTTCAACACAAGATATCTGAATTCTAGAAACAATTTTCCGATTAATTCACGATGGGAGCTTTAAAATTTAAATTTAATTGATTATTAATGCTTTCGGATAAGTATACATGTTGTTATTTTAGTAGATAATAAGATACAATCAATGCACGTGATTCAAACTTCCTTAAACTTTGAATATTAAAAATGACCTTTGAAACTTCTTCTGGCCGTAGAACCAAATGAAAATTGTATTGAAATATTATTACGTTTTATTTTGAATTGAACGTAAAGTATGCTTAATATTCAAATCAAATTTTCGGATATCCGAATTACTTCATTCGCTCTTTAAATACGATTTTGCGTATCATACGTATATTATATTTTTTCTAGTATTTCACAAACGATTAAAAACTTAATACATAATTATGCATAATATGTATTATTACAGGTATTAGTGTGAGTGCCGACTTTCGAAGACAACAAGAGCTCTGGCCTTCGTGTTATTCGATTAACGGAACAACAAAAATATCGTTTTACCACCATTGATGAATTCTGAAAATAATTGGTTTTAATGAGTATTTACAATTGAAAGTGTACACAATTTTTAATCATTAAAATGCCATCGTTGATGATTGTTTAAAAGTGAATAGATTCTGTATACGTAGATAATTCTTGTTCAGCTCAGTGTTTATTTATGATAATTTGTTCTAAGTTAACAATTAATTATCCGTTTTCTTCTATATTTTAGTCATGACGGAAATATATTGAATTAAACGTAAATCATATGATCAAAGAAAGATTTTTTATGCTATGAATTGCATCTATTTGACTCCTTATCTTAATGTACAAGATAACGCTTATGTGTATTAGTGAAATAACTAAAAAAAATACACATTATCTTGAGGTGTGAAACGGAATTAAGTCGCCTAATATCATATTTTATTATAGTAAAACATAAATACGTTCAAGACTATATTTTCATATTTTGTCATTATTTTTGGTGAAGTCTTTCATATGATATGAGAATAATAAATTATAAAAGCACATAAAACAGTTTTTGCTTTTTTAACTCGATACCGTTTAAAAATAGTCTTCATAATTTAAAGGTAAATGTAGGTATTTGTATAAATTATTTTCTTGAATATGTTGGAGGAATAATGACACAAAACATTTATAATTTGTTCGATACCAAGTTTTGATTTTTTCGTTTGGTGAAATTCAAAAACGAAAATCGATGGGGAAAACATTTTAGATTATTCCATAAAATCCACTAGAATTTTTCACCTTAAATTAAACTTCCACGTGAGGCTATACTTTCTTGCGCATAAAAATATCATATTACTACACAATAACACTAAACATATGAAAGTTTAAATAAATAAACATTTTTACGTGTTAAAATTTTCATTATTTTAAGACAATTATTATTAAATGTAATAATAAGCTACATAAAAATCCATGTGACGAATACAAGTGTCGTCTACGAGTTGAAACGATAAAAATAACAGTAATTGAAAATTAATTAAATTTATAACCTACGCTCAAACTAATTTCATATCATTATTATTATTATTATTATTATTATTTTGATGATGATGAACAAAACTGTAAGACATCTTGTTGTCTTATTGTAGTTATTGCACATTTCCGTTAACTAATTAATAAAACCTATTTTTAAGAATATTCAGTCGTCAATATGCATAATAATAAATCAGTAGACAAGTATTAAATTACCAACGAGAACGTTATACATTTCCGTTTTTAAATGTAAAAATATTTTTTTTAAATAACTTGCAGAATCGAAACGTGTAAATTACACACAAGAATGGAGATTGGTTAAATTGAATAACGCGTTCTGTTTAGTTGTTATTCAAACGGATTTCGGTAAAACGTAAGAGCACGTAGACAGGAGACGATCGCGAACTTTTTACAAAATACAATATTTCCGTCAGTCGAATCTCGTATGATCGTTAACAATGATATGAATAACGCCAGAGAGAGAAAAAAAAGGATTTACCGTAGATTTTATTGCACAGGACAAACAAAATTAATACTTTTCAAAAGTTCCCGAAAAACGTGTCGTCCTGAGATTCATCTTCAGTCGGAAAAATACGCGCACGCACACACACACACACACGTATTCGTGTATTTGTGTGCGCGCGTCACGTTGATACGTACACAACGGTTTGATATTGTGAAAAAAAAAAAAAATCGATTTTAATCGTTAACAATGATAACGGGCGATGTCGTTATACAAAAGTTATCGGCTGTACACGCCGAGAGTGTCGATGAACTCCCCCGGGTCAGTTGTCACAGACGTTTGTGACGTGACTCTTGCCGGTGCCGTCGGCCACGGGTCAGGTGCCTATCCGCATGAGCTTTTTGAACGCTTTCCGGAACTCTGGGTTGAATATCGTGTAGATCACGGGATTGACGAAGCTGTTCATGTAGCCCAGCCACGTGGTCAGGATGAACATTCGGACGCCGGGCGAACAGTTCTTGTCCAGTTTGGTGCAGATCGCGTCCAGGATGTTGCACGTGAAAAACGGCACCCAACAGAATAAAAACACTCCTGAAACACAAAACGGATCGGTTTTATTTACGAACACGACTATGATGACTACTGCAGATAGCATTACACGTTTTATTCACTCTCGCGATAAAGACGAGACGCGAAATTTGGCGATTAATATTTATTCGTCAATAAAATTGTTATGATTCACAGAATATTGTTTAAATATTAAACTGAAAAAAATATATACGCGTATATCCATACCCCTACGGGTCACTTATGACTAGGTATGCGTACAATATGTATTATATAATATCAAGTCCTTAGGTGAATAAACGTTCGGTTTATCAGGTGCAGTCTTGTAAAGTATTTGAGTAAAAGTATTTGAGTAAATGTATTTAAATACTTTTATAGTATTTAGAATACTTTTTAAATACTTTTTAGTTTAAGTATTTGGAAAGTATTTTAAATACTGTCTTGGACGTATTTGTATTTGGAAATCAAATACTTACAAAAATTCAAACAAATTAATCGTCAGTCGTCATTTTTTTTTTTCTTTGAAAATTATACTATTTTATTTATAATAATATTTTTCTTTCATAATAATTATTGACTATTGTTGAGAACCCATGTCCCCTATGCCGATGTCTCGTGTGACACCACTGTGTGATATCATAATATTTCTGTTTCTGTTGGCAACAAAATATGCAGTAAAGATATTTTGAATCGTTGGTCAATACTGAGAAGATGTCTCTATAAATAGTTGGGGCCAAACCTAGTTTTCGATTAGTCTGTAGCTAAAATCGAATGATAATACAGATAAACATCAATAATATTATTACCTATATTTATATATCTCTATTCTACGATTAATGATTATTATATATTATAATATAATAATTATTATATATTAGGAAAAATGAGCGATGAACATTTTGAAAAAACCATGTTACTTAAATGCAACAAATTTTTTTGGGAATGATTTATTTTAATTGCTCTGTATGACTGTATACATAATTTATATTTCATTAACAACTTTTTAATTAATAATTAAGTACCTATTATTAAAGAATTACTATTTCTAACAAGTTTTATTTATTTTCATTTTCCAGTATATAATTGAAAGTGGTACACAAAGATCTAATAATACCTTGTTGAATGTATCATGACAATTTTAAATTATTAATAATTACAAAATTAATTTAGCAAACTAACAATTTGAAAAGTGACCTAGAAAAAAAAAGTATTTGAAAAGTATTTAAATACATGGCAAGTATTTATATTTTGTTCTTAAATACTTTTACTTAAAAGTATTTGAAATGTATTTTAAATACTTTCTGAATGGATGTATTTGTATCTGTATTTAAATACAATTTTAAAAGTATCTTTTACAAGACTGATCAGGTGTCGTATTGTTATAAAATTAGACGATGTATTTTTATATCATCCAATAACCGCTCGTAATTCAATACCTCTCATACTGTTTCTTTTTTTTCGTATGGCATGATTATCCGGGGGTCCAGCTGATGTTTTTTTTTTGCTTATTAATAATTTTAACGTTTTTTTTTTCTTTTTTTTTATATGACGTATAGAGTTTAATTAATTAGAAACTACAAAATTTTGAAAATATAAGTATTGAATGCACGAAAAGAAATTAAATTACAAATGTAGGTACAAATCTTATCATTATTATTATGGTTTACTTTATAATTCAGTACGGCGGTTGGTGTTGTATTGAACGGACGATGACGTCTATATATCGGGCTCCATATTGGTAACTCAAAGCCTTAAATCACTTTATACGTTTGATTTATTTCCATATTTATTTTTTGTGTACAATAAGCGGAAAAATGTATTTTCCCACATATTAGTTGACATAAAAGAGATTAGAAACCGTAGAACTTGTGAATAATGATTCATTCTAATTTTTTTTTTATAAAAGGAGATTTCCATCGCATACCACTTATGAGCTTTCCACGTACAACTAGTGGTACGCGTACCATAGTTTGAGAACCACTGCTCTAGGGTCTACAGCTCGGATGCCGGCTTCGCAGAATTTCTATTGGGGCACCCGTAGGTTTCTGCCATGCCCCGGAGTGGGGGATGGCAGTCTCTCTCCGAAGACAGTTGTCCAAGTAGAGAGACTGCCCGAGGCCACTCCGTCCCCACCTCTCATACTTAAGATTACAATCGACGTCAAAAT
Source organism: Therioaphis trifolii (assembly GCA_027580255.1). NCBI lineage: Eukaryota > Metazoa > Arthropoda > Insecta > Hemiptera > Aphididae > Therioaphis > Therioaphis trifolii. The sequence continues at coordinate 2,540,572 of CM050406.1, read as the reverse complement.
TTGGATTAACTTGGTCTTGAGCAAAAATAACTCTGGAATAAAAACGTAGTAATTTGTATCAATATTGATCAATAGTATTTGTGAAATTGTAAAAACATAACAATATGTTAAATCTCTGTTTTTAATCGGAATTGTAAAGTTTTTGAATACACATAGTAATTATTATTATTTTTTTTTATGCTAAGAACTTGTGCCTAAAACCATGAAATGCTTACATTAACAAATATTATTGTAAAAATTGAAATATGTTTTATAACAGAGTTTAGAGAAAAACAAATAAACCAAAATAGAAGTGAAAACAGAAAAAAAATGCACTAAAAAGAGAAAAATAAAATGTTCACACTCTTTTGGAAATAATCATGAATTAAATATCTTTACGACTATAATTGTGAACGGAAAAAATGTTTATTTTAGAATATATTATTATACATGATTAAAATTAGAAAAAAGAAATGGAATTAATTAATTCCACGGTTTAAATTTGTATAAGCTTGGACTTACGACAATTACAATTCGAGTAAAATTAAGTCATGAAAAAAAAAATTACCCTTAAAATGGTAGGTACTCGTAAAATATATAATTTATAAATACACATTTTTATGACTGTAATTATAGAAGGAAAAACTGTTTATTTTAGAATACATTATGTATAGCTGAAATTAGAAGAAAAAAAATAGAACTAATTAATTCTATGGTTCAAATTTATATACACTAGGACTTAAAACAATAATAACTCGAGTAAAATTAGCTCATAAAAAAAAAAAAAAAAAATATGCTGAAAAGTTTAGGCATTCATAAAATATAAAATTTTTTAAATATACATGTTTTATTATAATTATATGTATATAATATGTATTACGTTATAGAATAAAATATGTGTATTAATACTCATATCGTCCAACGGCAAAATGCACCGACTTACTCTCGGAAGATTTCAATGGATTTCACTAAAGGTTCACATTATCGTTGATAAAATCATATAACATAATATTTATTTCTTATTCTTAGTATTATTATTATTATTTTTTTTTTTTTGTATACATCAACCGTATCTATTTCGATAAAACTGTTATTATTTCGTGTGGACAAAATGTCATGAGTATTCGTTGTACCGGTTCGCATGATCAATAGCAAAAACCTAATACGTTGGAGTTTCGATCCTTTGAGTGCGTTCTTAGGATCTCTGGCGACTTCCTATGCCTGAGTAAGTAAATTCATATACAGTATGGTTACAATGATATTCTTATATTTATATTAAACAGTGTCTTTGAGCGAAACAAAAATATTTATGATTGTTTATTAAGCTCAAATATTGTATTGTCGTCGTCGGAACTCTACATGTATGCCGAATTTCAGCGTTTGCCGAAATAGTTTTTAATTGACTTGCGCGATTTGATTTCAGACAGATGTGACAGCAAACAAAAGCAAAGCGTGTGATACCAGCACGTTTTTCCCTACGGTCATTTTCCAAATAGAAATATCTGTACGTTTAAAATGACACATCTAATAATATGTGCTTATTCGTTTTGAATTTCACTCCTCAGCTCAAATTTTTTGAGTTGCTCCATGATCGATTTTAATTTTGTACGCTTCGTCGTGAATATTATTGTTATAACTCATTTATTTTAGTTCGTTTTCAACTCGTTTCATTAATATTAATGAGATTCCGTTTTAACGCGTTTGCGTCGCCTCTTATTAAAATCAAACATTTATAGAGCAATATCCACATTATATTATAAATCACGCATTGCACCAACTCTATTTGATGATTTGATAGCGCCACGAGAGTACAGTATTATATTATATTTTAATTTCTTTTTCACCAATAAATGAATAATTTCAATGTATATTTAAGTATCAACATTCAAAAAGATGTATATTTTTCATTGCTCTTCATTTTTTTTAACTCTTATATTCATACGATATTAAGAAAGGATTTTTAATTAAATTAATTGAATAAAAAAAAAAATAACACTACCTAGCAATTTGACCTAGATTTTGAGATATTTTACTCTGAAACAACTTTAAGATTTAATCAAAACAAAATGTAGGCGTAGAAGTTATCTTTTCTTTGATTTTACTCTTTTTATAATATTGATGAAGACAACAAAGAAATTGAAAAAGAAATTCCCATAAATAAAGCATACCTATGTTCAATTCAATGGAAGAATTTGTAACGCCATTAACTTATTGCTTTTAGTGTTTGAATGGAGAAAAACAGTGGAGCGAAATAGCCATTAGTTTTACAACGATGTTTGTGTGTTTATTTTTTATTTTTTTGAGACAATTTTTGGATTTAGTAAATGTTTTCCAAAAATGTTATAGATCAGAAATCGGGCTAAGATGGAACCTTGAGGTTCCATTTTTATTTTTTCTAAATAATTTTCCAAATGAGTAAAATGAGAAAAAATGAGTAAAATTTGCCGTTAACGAGAATTTCATTAATTTATTTTAGTTAACTAAGCATAAACACAAAAAAATTATTGTTAGAAAATTGGTATCTTGACCGATATATCAATAATATATGATGGTTACATATTTGATAAAAATAAAAATAAATAAAACTGATTTCAGTCAAAAATATTACTTTGAAAATACCTAATTTTTCTATAGTTTATTTATAATATAATTTTTGATATTTATACTAGATAATTTAATATGAACTTATTTATACGCCCGCAAAAAGAAACTAAATAATTTTTGTAATTTATTATTAACTCTGCAGGACTCTTTTTATGAGCGTACAGCTAAATATTGATTCGATTTTCACGGAATATACTGTATTCAAATCCATTTTCAACTTTAAATATTTATGAAAAATAATTTGACCATCGAATCGTTATGATACTTGGTACATAGATCGAAAACATATTTTAAATCTTGAGGTGTAAAAATGTTTTTTACGTCAAAAAATAAAAATTAAAAATTTTGATAAAACAAAAAATGTATAAAAAATATGCCGGTAATAAAAAATAAACCGGTAAAATATGTGAACAGTACCTATATATTACAATGAAGTTTTGCGCATAATTGTTTTACTAAGGAAATGATTAATCGTTTCTTTAATATTCAAAATTCTCGTCACCATTACTTGTCCGGGGGCTGAAGCGGCAAAGGACGAACTTCCACCACCCCACCACCGCCGTTATCTTACCATTTTTTGCTTCTCCTAATTTTTTGTCTGTAATTACTTTTTTGGACAGTAAACTTCATCCAAAATGTTTGTTCAGCCCTTCTGTATAATATGAAACATTTAATTTTCCGTGTGCTTTAAAGAAATAATTTTTTCCATTCTAAAGTTTTCAAATATATATAAAAAAAAAAAAAAAAAAAAAACATTGACAAATTGTTTAAAAATGGTAAAATGCACTAAAACCTAATTGTTGCTCGACCAAAAGTCGCAAACTTAATTGCATGTGGGGTTAAGTTCTTTGCAGAAGATCGTTCACAAATAACTAATTTTACTCTACAAAATAAAATTAGTATGGCAGATAGGTAAATAAACTATTTTTGAGTAATATAGTTTACAAATGACTTACACGCATTTTTTATTTTGTTTGTTGAAATTTTAAATTCTAAGTGAATCTACTGGTTTTATGATAATTTTTACATTTTTTTTTTGGTTCATTGTAAAAGTTTCAAGCAACATCATTTTTGGAATTATTACTAAATAACTAAAAGTACTTTAGTGAAATTCTCGTTTACGGCAATTTTTACCATTTTTATATGAGTTTTCAAAAATCATTCCTTACGCTTGGAAAATCTATTGAGAAATGAATCGAATGTAACTCAAAAGTTTAATCTGAATCCAATTGTTGATCTATAGAGTTTCCTGACAACATTTTTGGACCGGAATTAACTGCCTCAAAAAGTGTCTTGAGAGTAGAAGAAATAAAAAATTAACATCATTGAATATTATTATCATCAATAGATCATAATATTCTTTACTCGGAATCTAAAATCTACCAAAATTAGATATTTAAAAGTTAAATATTGACACGGACACGTCGAAACCGTCTATTTTATCGACGCACTTCTAACACCGATAGGAACATTTGTGCGGAAACGTCCCAAAAAATTAAGGGTAGTGGCCCGTCTTAGAGCCGCAAAAGCCACATAATGTCTAACGTAGTAACGTCTAATGTGTTTCGCAACGATTACACGAACGACGCGTCCGTCCAATGATTGTAATCTCGCAGTGCGAAACACGTATTATATACATGTACTAACTAAATTACTCGGTTTAACCCGTGCGAAATAAAATCGTGAAAAAAACAATAGTGTCAAACAGGCGAAAATTGTGGGGATTTAAGGGAATTAAGCCCACGAATTTTCAAAAGTCCCCAAACATTTCATTACTTTTTTTTTTTTTTTACTTATTGAATATGATTGTAGTTTATAATGCAGAATAAATAATTCATTTAAAATAAAATATTATCGAATATTTGTTTCGTATTGATATAATTTGTTTCTTTTTGCTTCAAAGTCATTCATGTAAATACTACTCTTATCGATAATTATTTATGTAGTGTGTCATGTATATTATACACTTATTATACATATAATATAATTACGATAATACATATTTTACGAAAATTAAATAGTAAATCAAAGAAAGAGTGAGATACGTTTCCTTGGAAAAATATATACCTACGTGTTATATTAAATCAAGAGTCATAGTATATAAAATACCAAGTAATTTATTTGTTTTTCGTTTTAGGTGGATTCGCCCGTTTTTAGCCAATATATATAGAGTGTTTCAGTATATTAATTTTAAATATTCAAATTTAGTTACTTTGTATTTTCTTATATTACTTCTTAAACAATATCATTATTCATTCGTGTTGTACCAATGATAGATATTCCGTTATCATCATATTATGTGAATTATCTTAAAAATGATTTTTTCGGTATTTTAAATCTAAATTTCCTCTCTTTCTTCCTCCGAAATCCTTTCTTTGAGTGCTCTTACTTTATGATATAAAAGTTTTGTCAAAATGTAATGTCTCTCAGCATTAGAGTTTAGGCTATATGTTACTTCTTTGTCAGCCAAGAATTGTACAACTATCGTGCGAATATATCGGTATATATTTATTATATTATCAACATATTGGTTATATTTCAACTTACAGAAAAAAAAAAAAAGATAAAAGTTTTTTCACATTTAAAAATAATTTGATTATTATTTGACCCGGCTGAATTAGTAATTGAATGCATTTATATCTCGGAAGCAAACACACACACACACACACACACACACACACACACACACACACACACACACACACACACACACACACACACACACACACACACACTTTACCTTATTTAACATTAATTATTTATTACAAATTTTAATTATTGGTTGTGGTAACGTTCTCACAAACATGTCATGCGCACACAATACGGTTTAAGTGAAAAGTTGCGGTTTTTAGAAATGTTTTTTTCGGTACATTTTGTATAAATTCGTACGTGCATATGAGTTTATATAATTTCACACAGGTAAGTTCAATGTTGCTTTTCCACTTAATTAAGTTCAGTCCGTCAATTTTGTTTTTTGTTTTTATTATTAAGTAAGCAATAAAGTCAATAGAGGTGTTTTATATATCAATCAGATTAATAACAAAGTTAAAACATTTTTACTAACCTAAATTGATTTCATTTATTTTTCCGTCCTTTATAATAAACGAAATAATAATGGAAATACTTTTATGACAGTTATTCATAGCGAAAAGCTAAAAGTATCTTAGCTTTTTTAAATTCACATTAATACATTAATTTATTAGTTCCCACGCTTGATCCGATGTAACTATAGGAAGACGTAAATTATATTTTAAACGTGCATAACAGTTTTTCACCACGGTATAAGCACGGTCTTTTGACAGCCCTTACTGACGTGAGTCGAATGATGTGAACATGTTTTAATTGCATTTTATAATAAAATTTATTATTGACGAACCCAAAATATGTGGTTGAGTATACGTGTGAGATAATAAACCCGTATATCTGTGGACATTATTTAACTCGGTGTAATCAAGAATGTACCTATGGTATGAGTGAATGTTATTTCGTTTAAATACCTACTCATCAGTAAACGAAAATTAATTTATACATACTCAAAATATCATACATTTACGTATACTGCGTTATAAATTACAAAATAAACTCCGTGTTTCATAGCCGACCAAAATATATTACAAATAATATTTCAGTTTGATTATTCTATGATTTTGAACATTATGATGTATGTATTTATGATTTTGAATGAAGCGAATAATGTAATGCTTTTACAATGGTGTTTTTTTTATGCATGTTGCCATATTTAAGGTGAGAAATATTGGCCCGAAACGTATGTCTAGAAAGTTTATAGATATGGAAATGTATCATGTTGGTACTTAAGAGAAGTAATTGTTCTTTAATTCCAATAGTTTTTTCAAGAGGAAGAATTACCTGAAAATTGAGTGAAAACAATAACATTGGCTGTATACGAGATTTCCATAAAATCCATTTATTAAATTTAGCCATAAATCCAAAAATAATGATTCTAAACACTTAAAATGTTCCAACAAATATCGAAAATGCTCTTTTTTATACCTGGTGAAAATGTCAAACTGATTACCACTTTCGAGCTAAATATTCAATTTTTAAGTTATTAGAAATATCTCGTTTTCGAAAGTTTTTATCCAACAATAATTTTGATTTTTTGATAGGAAAAAGTGAAATTTAATATATTTGACTAGTACAATTAACAGAACATTTATCAGGGGTTTTTTTTTATTTTGATAAATTATTACTGTACAATTTTAAATCATTAATCCAGTAATAACTGCTTCATTGATATAATTATATAATAAATATATGTAATTGTAAATTCATTATACCCTTCGCTTTACTTAAAAATTAAAATCTACAATATTTATTTGCATTAAAGTAATAATTTTTGCCAACATGTTTTGTTTAAACTTTGAACCCTTGATACTGAATGAGCAATAAATTGATTTGTTTCAAATTATTTTTCACGATTATCTTGAAATTTGAAGAAATTACCTTTTGTGTATTACCCAGGAATAAATCGAAGAAATAGTCTCACCAAATAATACACTATACGCCTTTTACCAATAACCTTTTTCCAAGAGAAATGATAAAAAAAAAACGATTGTCACCTATAATATAACCTTACTTAACTTGACTCTTGGCTCATAATTTCAAATTATATTAACCGACAGATATAAAATATTGATGAACAGGTTAAAGATATAATTTGTATGAAATATAGTTTGTGTAATTTTATAAATTATCTTCTGGTTAAATTTGACTGTAGAAAATGTGAACGATACGAATTCCGCTAATTGTTGAATGGCTCGAATTTAAGTTCACCACCGTAGGTATCGTTTCACTTCCCAAGTAATATACCTGTTTCTGCCACGAAACTTGTAATCCCGAAACATCTCGAATAGAGCATATTATAATCGTACTCTAGATGTTTTCAAAACAAAACTATTCTACGTAGTTTATATGTCTTGAAGCTTTTACTCATCAATAAACTTGATTTTTGATAAATTTTAACATGACGTACATTAATTAATTCTCTTTAATATTTTTGTGTTTTCGATTTTCAGTTTACCAAAAAAATCATTCTCATAAACTAATAAAATAATACAATTATTAATCCGGAATGTTTTCAATTTATCTGTAAGTTTTTACGTGGAAAATCATTACAGTGTTAACATTCAGATAGAAAATTCTATTAAAGAAAAATGTTTTGAATAATTGAATTTACATTGTAAATGACTCAAAACATTCATTTATTTTATGTTGTTTAAAAATAAATATCCTTAGTGATTCAAAATAACTTGACATATTATTTTTCAAATATAATTAACAATGATATAAAACACATTAAAATATGAATAATTTAAATTCACGGATAACAAATAATCTATTATAAGAATAAAATAATTTTTTGTCATCGTTTTCATAAAAATACAGGCTTAAAAAATGAAAGTAATTTTGCAATAAGGATTAAAAATTGAAACTAAAAAAACTGACAATTTTGAGAATATTTGTTCAATATTTTAAAAACATTAAATATTCTAATACCTATAGAATTATACGTAGTTCGAGTTAACAAAACAAAAAAGATAAAAAATTAAATACTACGTTGTACAAAACTTTAATAAAGTTTCAAAATCTTTTTTTCCCGGGTACCTGAAAATAACATGGAAAGTAATGTTGCTAGAAACTTGAAATTTTCAGTATATGTTAATGACATACTTAACGCAAGTTAAAAAAATCGACAACTTTTGGGCTTAATTTTAGTAAAATCTTGTTTTTTAAAGTTTATCTCTAATCAAATTTTTAACTTGTGACTAAAATTTCTGAAAAATTAATATGACCTCTGTTAAATAATTAATATTAATATACTAATAAGATAAAATAAAATGTTATTTATAATTAATGCATTTAAAAATAATATCATTTATACAGAAAAACGTTTACGAAATTTTATTTTGAAACTATTTAGTTCTTTAGTTTAACGTTTTTAGTTTATCATTACAGAAACAGAATATTTTATAAATGTTCATAAACGTTCATTTATTGTTGAAAATAAATTATCAAGTATTTTATTTCAACTCAATTTCACGGAACTGCACATAAGTACTGAAATAAAGTATCTTTTTAAAGAACAGTTTCAAAAAATGAATGTATTATACATTATAAATTTCACATTTCAGTAACGAGCCGGTTAACAAAATGTTCAAAGTATTATTTATATTTATGGAATTGTAACATATTTAAGTACATCTTTAGTTAAATTATTTATTTTTATCAATTAATGTTGATTATTCAGTGAAAATTAATGCAAAATCATATAAATATAGGTATTTAGTTTGCGTAATTTTCATTGTGTGTGTGTGTGTGTGTGTGTGTGTGTGTGTGTGTGTGTGTGTGTGTGTGTGTGTGTGTGTTGTACGTGTAAATACAATATAATGCTTTAAACGAAATTGTGTATAATATGTGTATATATATATATATATTTATAGGTGAGTATATATCTTGCGATTCTACACTAGTGTTGTACAAACAGTTCATTTATATTGATTTTTGGTGTTCGTTTGAGTATACTTGATACATGGGTAAATATATTGCGTATTTAAATACAAAACATTGCTACTAGAATAATATTGTTTTTAGTTTCCCCGTATTTTTCTCTTGAGTTGAGTAATTTACAAACATTACTTGGAAATCATTACGTACATATGAAACTAATTGTGATAAACTATATTATCCTTATAGAGAATGTTTTATGATTAAGTTCAATTAAGGTGCTAAAAAAAGAATTATAGGAATAGAATTTTATCAACATGTAAATATTTCTAGAGCAACGGACAATTGAAAACATTTTGATTAGAAAGTATTATTATAAATCTGAAAACTTATCAGCAAGGTTAGATAATCACAACACAAATTGGTTTTTCATCCCTTCGGTTTTCGTATGAGATAATAGTGGTGAGTGTAAAAATTCTGATGATCAATCAATACGATTGAATAATCTATCAAAGAATATAGTGGTACTTGTTCAAAAATGTAAACCAATGATAAACTACTTTTCATGTTTTAACTGAATATAGCTAATAAGATACACAAAGGAGGGAAAACAACATACTCGTTCAACTACGCTAAATTCAAAGACCACAGTTAAAAGCCACCGACAATATAATCATTTTTTTCAAACATACAGGTTTACGTAAATTAATTTTATTTTAAAAATTAAGAAGAGAACATTGTGAAAAAAAATGTTGTAAAAAAGTAGAATTATCATCATATTATTAGCTAATAATATTTGTAGTTGAAGTTTAAATATCAATAAAAGAAAAACAAAATTGGTTCGTGAAAATTTAACCTGAAAGATACCCAGTTAATAAATTGTGTATCAACTAGTACAGATTTTGAGAGAATAAAGAATGATACGCAATTAGTACAAGTTGTATGTTTTAAGGGAAAAAAGTCCTGTAACCTAATCTTGAGTTACGATTTTTAAAATTTTTCTATTATCGTGAGTTTGGTATACAAATATGGTCATATTACATTTTTAGAGCTTAAATTAAATATTAAAAGTTATATTACAGATTATCTTTAAAAAAACAGGTCTTTTGAACTTGGATTTTTAGACCAAATATCGTACACTTTTTTTGAAACTTTTGTCGAGAGTATGTATCAAAGTGTCAATGATATTAGGTGAACATTTCAAGGTTCAAGTAACATTATTTTTTGAGTAATGACTAAATAACTATAACCAAATTAGCGAAAATCTCGTTTTCCATAAAATTAACAATATCTAAACGGTTTTTCGGCAGTTTTACATTATTCATGGAAAAACTATCAAGAAGAGGTGAAAATGAAATGAAAATTAAAAAAAAAAAATCACAATTAACCTCATTGTAAAACCAATAGATGGGTCGCTCCATTCCTAATCTAAAATCTTTACAAATATAATGAAAAATACTTGTCGATTTTTTTGGTTTTTTATGAATTATTTCATTCGTAAATAATTCAACCTAACCCAACAAATTTACCAAGTGAGGAGGAAAGAATTTTCTCTTTGAGTTATCATCTATAAAGAGGGCACAGTAACACAGTAGCACTACAAAACACGCGGGGGCGTGCAACCAGTCGAAATGTTCCATTGGCATGGATAATGCCTCGGGACGTCAAACGCTGTCAGTCGCATGCGCAAAACGATTTTATTCTTTCGTGGGCCTTAGTGAAGATCACATTTTTGATTTATTAAGCGGCTGGACATCATTTTTGAATAATGAAAAAAAAAAAATTAAAATAATCGTAAAACCAACAGATTCTTCGTTCCGCTCTGAATCTAAAGTATGTTTTTTATAAACTTTTATAAATTGTCCACGGTTTCTTAAAATCAATTTTTACCTTAAACTAATTCAAAATTATCTATCTCATCAATTACTAAAATTCTAAATTATAATTTAATAAGAAAACCTTGATTCTTAAATCTAATCGAGTTAATATATTCTTTGATAACGTATTTCATCATTTTTGTTTAAATTCTTCAAGATTTTACTATGGTTTATTTTTTCAACATGATTAATCTAAAAATTATTATTTTTGAAAACTTTGTGTACTTACATAATTATTAACTACTAATAAATGTTGAATAAAATAATACTTTTAAATAATAACATGTTGTGACAACGTGTAAGTATTACGTTGAATATTACACAAATGTATTCAACAAGATTTTTTATTAAAAGGTCTATGGTAACAATAGTTGTTATTCAAACTTTGAACATATCTACGATGTCTTTTGAAAGATGAATTTTCCTTAACATATATTATGTTATTGAGCTGAATACATATTTTTTCGTGACCGATTTCACATAGTCTATTTCGTATAGCGTTGTTGTTGTTGCCTAGTAACCTACCTATTTATTATTATTTATATTCTTTTTAAACGTAATGTCCTAGTAACGCTATAGGTTGCCAAGCAACTATTAATTATTTATATATTTTATTTATTTGGCCAAACTCAAAAAATTGTTTATGATTCAATGTTTTTGCGTGAAGCGGAAAAAATATGCAGTTCTTTTCATTATTAAATCACTCGAGTATAAATAAAATCCAGTAAAAATGGCACTGATTTAAGTAATTTAACAAATTCGTATTTAAAGATGTGTTTTTAAACTTTAACTCCAGTGTTTAATTTTTAATTACAGTTTATGATGAATTATAATATGAAATAAATTTATAATATAAAACATTTCTATTGAATACACTGTATACATTTAGTCGTGAAATTAATGTTCTTGAGTTTAATATTATGTTTAATTTTTTTTTTTACTTTATTTCGTCATTTTCAAATAACTCAAAGAGAAATTGTATCAAGATCTGTGATTGTGTGTATTAAAGCGATTTCACTGATAACATTTACCTAACGTATCATATTAACGTTTCGATTCAAAACATTTTATTTGAAAATCATTTATCAATGAAATGGTGTTCATATTTGTATGATTCGTCTTATTTAAAATTCAATCACGGTGAATCATATATTTTGATTGTTAGTGTTTATGTATTATCGAAACAATGCGTCAATCAGTAATTTCTGGTCGTCTAAAATGAATAAATCGATCTAATAATAACTTACCTAAAACGATGGCCAATGTTTTTGTAGCTTTCCTCTCTTTTCTCGCTGAAGATTTTTCTCGTTTTTTCCTACTGGCTTTGTTAACTTTGTAAATGGTAAAACGGCTATTACTCTCCGTCGAAGTCTTGTAATCTTTTTTCGAACATCTCGAACTGTCCTCTTCGGAACCATTTCGAAGCATCGACGACAATGAACGTTTCACCAGTGATTGCGCTGACCGGTTCGATCGGTCGATGGGCTGTGGTGTAGACGACGTTATCGTGGCCACCGCAGTTGGCGTCATCATTGTTGACGACGTCGTTGAGGAGTCTTTGCGTTTGACCGATACCTTTAAATGTGAAGGATTGACAATATTACTCACTAGATTTCAATAATAATAATTGTAATATCGTGTAATGATTTCTAAATATCAATGGAACAGTAATATTACATTAGAACAATTTATAAACATAAGATAATAAAATAAAAACACATAACTAGTTAGTGAATTTAAAATAAATAGGAAAAATATTATTATACGAATCACATAAAGTTAAAATGATTTATTTCCGTTGTGAATAAAACAAAATAAACACAGTTCAAAAAAGTTTTCGATCCAAAGTTATTGTATAACGTACTTGTGAAATAAAAAAATATTAAAAACTAAATTTTGACTGTAGCGAAAAATATATTGATTTTAGCATAATACAAATGTATATTGGTTTTACTGCTCTTAGAATCTAAAAGAGGATTTTTTTTTTTTTACTCAAGCGAACACGTTTTGGGAGTTTCAAAACCCTCGACGGATCAGAAAGTTATATTACTTGGTTGGACACTTGGATAGGGGGGCCATGTTTCAAAATAGTCAACAGTTTTTGATTATTCATTCAATATCACGAACCTGAATTGTTTATTCTTTATGTTACGTTGAACAAATAAATAAAATAATTATAATCTAACATTTTTTTGCGCAAAAAAAGTTATTATTTTAAATATTTAACTTTTTAATAGTTATCGAGCTTTCACATTAAATTCGTACATCAGCAAATCGGTCTAGATTTATTTAACCTCATAACATTAACATACCCATAATGTCAGTAAATTTAGAATTTTTTTTTAAGCCTTAAAAAACCGGTATATTTGTCAACAAAACGGGATTAGAATACACGGGTGTACGACATTAAAATGTACCTAATAGTTAAAAACCGTTATCCGGTGTAAATGATTTTCGTTTAAATCGGAATACGGCCAATTCTTGTTTTTATTCGTATGAATCGTTTTAAAAAATTAATTTTGAATACAATTTTTTAAATGTTGACACTAAACAAAATTACATGAACGGGCGTTTTATAACACTTATCAATATTAAATGTGACTCACGTGATAAAATGTAATATTATGTCATTTTACCTTGTATAACATAATATATGACGACACTTTTACTAAAGAAATGATTAATCGTTTCTTTAAAATGTAATGCATTCATCACCGTTATTTTGTCCAAGGATCGAAGAATACACGCGATTATTATAATCGGCCTATTTTAGTAATTTGAAATAAGAAAATTCATAATTTGCGATTTATTATTTAGCACATATTATGGGTGCAAAAATATTTAATACTTTAGAGTTATCGTTCAAAAACGCTCGTACAAGATGATACCTTAAATATTATTTATGATCTATGAGTCTCCCCCAAAGTTAGATTAAATGATTTACATTTTACCACCAATACTTGTCTGAAGAGTGAACTGACGAGGGGTGAACTTTTAAAGCATCATTTAAAGCACCATTACCGTATCGACACTCATTGTGTATAATTTTATCAACTCTAATTATTTCCATATAAAATAATGACTTTTTTTCAATCTTTACTTTATGTTTTTTTCTTAACATAATTTGGTAGAAACCTAATACATATTTCTTATCGAAAGAAATTCCATAATATTTTTATTGTTTATTTTCAATGTTTCGTAAATATTGGTTCGTTGAATAATTATTTATATATAATATAAATTTTAATGACGGTTTAATTTACTGTTGCTCAGATAAACCATAGGAAAATATTTTTATTCTTTATTTTTGAATTTTAATTATGGCAAGTGTGACAGTAAGACGAGTATTGTAGTCATGTACGTATTATTATTATTATAGTTAAGTATGTGTTGAGTAATTATAGTTATCGATTGAAATAAATAAATAAAAAATCATTCGACCGGCTGTTAAAATGTCTGGTCAAGCAGAACAATGTACTAACACTCTAGTAGTCCTCGGACTCGAGCGAGATTAAATCGATCACGACCGGTTAGGACCAGCGACCAACAATCGTATTTGAAATGACTCTCAAGCGGGTATTATACTGTCAAAAGGGTCAAATGTTCGGCAAGTAAATCAGTTGAGTGGGGAACTACCTTAAATCGTACATTTTTTTGTTTACATTGCATAAAATTTAAAATTATCTTTTTATAAACTCCATTGTAACCGTTTGATAATATAGTCGTTAGTACTTTTAACAGCTATGTATACAATTTTTTTATAGTCTGTTGAAGAAGTATTTTATCACGGAATTATCTGTTGTCACTTTTATTCATTTTTTAACCTGTTAAATTATTTTCTGAAATTTGATATTTCGTAGTTCATATTTTTTTTTTCCTTTTTACACTCAATCATTAATAAAACAAATGACAAAAGAAGAATTTAAACGATCATTAAATAACCAGCTGTTAAATTTTACATTTGTACTAAAAACTTACACATTTTTATCGGCAAATGATACGGGTGATTTTTATTTATTTATTTTTAATGGTTAATAATCATTGAATACTTTAAAAGTTCAATAAATTTGGAAAAAACTGGAGGATTCCGACAAAATAATTGTACGTGTCATTATGATTATAGGTACGTTGTACAATGAGAATGTTATATTCAGTAGAGTGGCGCATTCTAAGCGTTACTTACCTTGACATTTTGATTACATTTATCAAATATTTAGACTTGACAGTATATATTATAAGATCACACACACACACACACACACACACACACACACACACACACACACACACACACACACACACACACACACACACACACACACACACAACACATATTAGAAAAATATCAAACAACAGAGTTTTAAGGAAACAATAGAGATAATAATTTGCATTTAAAGGAATATCTCAAAAACATGGGTAATTATTATAAAATTAAAAATGCACACAAACGTCCTAAGATTATTAACTGTAGAGACAATTCAACGAAATAAAAAGTTACGCTGCCAGCTGGTATCGTTGCCGCACTCAAAGATCAAATACTTAATTGTGGTAGCTTTTGTGAATAATTTAAATAATTAACAAATATTCTGTAGTTTATAAAAGAATAACTAATTTAATTTATAATAATTGATTAACAAGCGAGTAATGATTATAGATCATGTATTAAAAAAAAAAAAAACTAGCAGTATTTTTTATAATTTCCATCAGTTTGGTTGAACAGTTTACATTATTAGTGTAGGTAGTATAAATAGTTGTGGATCTATCGTTGGTAAAACATAATTTCAGGATCACTTTTACAAATTTTAAATGTGAATGGGAAAATAATTTTATTTTGAGCAATATAATAAATTCGCCAATTTATTCCTATGTGATACCAATGTGCGTTGATCAATGTGAAACATTATATAAAGTCACTAGAACTGGCATACTAAAACGCAACAATTAAAAGATTTCGATAAACACGTTTAAGCGGGAATGCAGATTATACGAATATTGTCTATGATCGTCGGATACTCGGATACTTCACAGATGAGAACCATAAATAATTTAATAACCTTCTCAGAAGTACGAAACCCATAGATAACCTGGAGGAATGTGGAGATACGGGTAAGCAGCTGAAAACAAACCAATATCCAAAATTAATAGGTCAGTTTTAGCGAGCATATAACCATTGTGCTCTGCAACACGGTTTTCAGACGATTCCGAACGATTCGAGGGTAGTCAAAAACAAGGTTTATTGCTTTGATGTGGTAAAATCGACAATTATTCTACGAATTGATGCTTCTACTTTTTATTATAACAACACGTTCTATTTAAAATAACTATCGAATTGTTTTAGATTCTGTATGATCAAATAAATAAAACATTTTTAAACATTCTTTTCGGGGTTTTTTTGGGGGAAGGGGGGTAAGATGGTCTACAACAAAAGGTATAGAAATGGGGCGTCACACGAGTGCGTTCAGTCTCTAAAATTGTACCTTTTTATATCCCCTGTGCGTCAACAATATCACCACTAAAGCCCAGGTTGGTATGTTTTTGCATATTATGATTTCCTTTTCGTATTTTTGGATTTTCGTTTCTTTACGAATCACGAGAATTGGAATTTACAACCAAAATTTTACTTTGCATGTATCTGCATATTCGACGTTAAATGCATATTTATTGCACATTTCAATGATACTTATGTAATATCACGAAAAAAAAAATAACGGTTGACCTGCGCCGAAGTCAGTGATAAAGTTCAAGCGGTCTTTATTTAAAATACGTGAACACATGTATTGACTTTGTAACTTATTTGACATTTTCAATTAAAATAATTAAAAAACTAGTAACTAAGAACATGCCTTTATTATAAAATATTTAACGAATAAATTAGAAGAAAAAATTAACATTATTCTTGAACTGTAAAGGACAACATTAAATTATATATTCTCTAAAAACAAAGCCCTTAAAATACTATGTAAAATTAATAAAGTATTATTATACAAAGATGTGCAACTAGACTATGTAGTGATTATAAGCTCTTTTAAATATGCCCCAACAACTTAAGTTAATGTTAAACGACCTTTTTCGATGAGAAATACATTTAAAATAGTATTTACTTATACCGCCTTTGAAATTTGAATTTTATTTACTATACTTTTTGACAGAAATCATAAAATGTATTTATTTATCGTCGGTTATATTAATATTTTTTTATGCCTCATTACTATAATTTTTAATATTTAAATATTATGAAATAAAATGGAATTTTATTTACTTAAGTTTTAAATAGAAATTAATTAAAATAAATTTACTTATCATAGTTTTCTCCATAATATTTATATATTTTTTTAAATATACTCAATTTGTAATTTTTAATTATTAATTTCTGTACTGCATATTTCTTGTATATTTTACATTTTTTTATTGTATAACACGATATATTTTAATACTCTTAAGTAGGTACAAAAAAATCGGTGCTTAGTTATCACTAATATTTCTAATATAGTCCGATTGCGTCCGCTTTAAAATTATCAATAATTTTGCTATAATCCAACTGTATCTAAAATAATTTCAGTATGACTGTAATTCCATTTGGACACTCATTACATTATTGACAGCAAATTCAATAAATTTTTGTGCCACGTTACTACTATTAGTTGAAATAGTGAAAGTGAAAGAACCACAAATGCGTACAAAGCTACCGTTTAAAATGTATTCTTCATTTTATATACTTCATCCAGGTATTCATTCATTTTTAGAAGTTTAAATCAAAATTCAAACCTCAACTAATACACCCGAATAAATAAAATCCATAAAAAAAAATAATAATAATACAAAATAAATAAATTCACCGAAGAAAACATTACTTAGAATTTGAAGTAACAAAAAACCATTTTTGGACAATAATTCTGTACGACCGTTCGAGGTTCATCTTTTTTTCTCGCTATTGAATCGAAGATCGGGCAGGAAATGTTTTCGCAGTACTTATTCCCTAAGGTACATCCTGGGTAACGCGTAAATGAACTAGGATGAAGACGTATTTTGCAATAAAATTATTAAGTAATAACTTTTTCCTGGGATGCACTCAGGAGTTTCCTCAAAAATGGTAAATTAATTTAACAGTAAATATATGTGTATATTTATAAATTAATATATAAGTTTATATTGATATGAGCCATAAATATCCAAAATAATAGTAATAATCAACAAAACACTAGTTCATACTAAGTCGTAACTTAAGGAGAAAAATAAAATCAACAATGATCCCTTAAAATTTGCCTCTTTTACATGACGATAACTAAAAATAAAAATAAAATGTATTAAATTTCTGATCTTAAAGGAGGCTATACGTAGCTTTTTGGTGAGATATAAGGCCCAAAACAATGATGGTAACGAAAATAATGAATAATTACATTGATGTAAAGCTAATACACTGTCCACTTTACTCAGTAAATAAACGAATAAATATTAAATTTTATTTATTGCTCTATAAATAAATATTTCATCATCATCATAAGGGTTTTATACGTTTTCGGTCCTTAATTTAGATATTACTTTACTTCGAAAAAAATAAAAAGTGTACTGCATGCCAATATTTGAAAATGGTATTTTCGCCTTATTTCACGATTTAGTAAAAAAAATAATATGTCGACATTGCAAGAATATTGAAACAAGCTTATGGACATAATCTTTTTTTAAGCACTTTACCTTATCACTGATTTTATCACTTATAGAGCTGACAGTTTGATTTGGATTTAGAGCTCTTGTTACAAGATCCATATCTTGATGTCTGGAACCCAAATTTCCGTTTGGATCGGCAGTAAGGTTTGATGGCGTTGCTAAAGTTGCCACCATCCTGAAAAAAAAACTCATTTACTACATAATATACAGATAAAATCAAAAGCACCGTGTTGTATTCAAGACCAGATAAGAGGAAATATGGGAGAAAATCGAAATATATCGACCAAGTGATAATCAAACAAACAATACATATAATGAGATAAGTTTAAGAAAAATATTTAGACAATACACTTGTAATTGGACAAATGTTAAAAATATTTGGGAATTAAATCAAACCCTAGTTAAGTATTTATGAAAAAATTGGCGTTGAGATAATATCAATTAAATTTGGTGTGTTCTTATGAATCACGAAAAACGAAAACGATATTCATTTAGTTGACTGTAATTTTAATAATACATATATATTAATAATCAGCCGTAAGTTAATTATCTGGTGGGTGAGATACATATATGGTATGAAATAACGGAAAAGTAAAATAAATAAACGATACGTAATATCATTTAATCAGTATCTAGATGACTCCAATGAAAAAAAAAAAACAATTAATAATAATTTTTTAGAAATTAGTATTTTAGTTAATGTATATAAATGTAAAGTCGATATGTCGGGAGTGTATATGGAAGAGGATAAGTTTTGAGAGTATATTTCAAACGGCGGTAAGATGTAAACCTAACTGTGTTCAACGAAATATACAGATTCTAAATTATATACATATTGTATATTTACATATTTACAAAAGTAAATAAACGTAAACATTTGGAGTTGCAATAATATGATTTAATCTAGTAACGGCAAAGCGTTTCCGGATCAGCCAGCGTCTAATATTTTGAAATGATATTTTAAAACTTCTGTAGGTGCAACGGCGTAAATAGAATTTACGGCTCTCGCGCGGCGAACAAAAAGCAAGAGTGGTTTACTAGGGCTCTCCCGTTCCTCCGAGAGGGATAAAGGACAGACATATTTCTCTCTCGCCGCCGCACACTCTATAGGTCTCGGGGCCGGCGTAAAGCGTGCACGGTAAATGCACAATCAGTGTTATTGTTTGTTTTTATGCGCATTCATAATATGCGTTTCTATAGAAGCGTAGAACAGTCCGATTAATAGAATATATTTTCCCACTTATGGAAACAATATAATATAATAAATAATTTATAGGGAAATCGTGATACGACGTCAGTAATAAATAATACATTTGCAATATTTACAATTGTTAAAATAATGAAAATATACAAATAACCATTTATAGTGTTATGATTTATATTGTCTTTCGGCTGTGAAAAAATGGAAAACTCAAATACAAAATATAGTAATGTACAAAACAGCTGATAAATTTGACGGGCATACGCCAAGGTATCTGTGATCCGTCCGTGACCATAGAGTAATTTTAATATTATCATTTAGATTCGGGTATATAACATCACGTATTTTTAAAATTGTCTTATTAATCATGGTTTTCAAACCACTGCTCGTAAGCAATATGATTTAAAGTATTATATTATTGTAGTTCGCATGCTTCTCATTACTTTCATTATTAAACACGAAATTTAATAAATCTTTGAAATATTTCGAGTGTCTGAGAGGTTGAAATAATACGTTCCGCTATCCATTCATTTGTGACACCAAGTGAGATGTAAATTATGATTTATTTAATGATTTCGACTCTCGTCTAAACTGCAATGTCATTTGTAAATAACTCACGAAGTTAATTAGTAGTTTTCATATTCAAGTCATTCCTAGCCTGAGAAATGAGAACTCAATTATTAATGATAACGGTGAAATACAAAATTGCTCTACTACAAGCCCAAATATGAACAATATTGAATCGAATGGTATTTCCGAAATACAAATGACACCTCGAAGTACAACGTAAAAGTTTATAATATTTTTATAATAGAAAATATGTCTTCTACTGAACTGTTAATACAAACGGATGACATAACAATCACCTTGTTTTCGTATACTGAAATGTTATTAAAAATTACGCACTATGAAAATAAAAAAATGTGAAAATAAAACTACTATACCGAGTAAAAATAATACTAAGTTCTAAAAAAAGGCAAAAAGGTGACAATTTTAAGTTTTTCATTTCATTTTCGATCTCATAATGCCAAACATATTATACGATTCGACAAACCCAACGAATTCAAAAGACGTTTCACATCTCATGCGTATAATCGTAACACACGTCAGTTTTTTTTTTCATATTTATAATTCGAATTTATAACGATATTCGCATACAGAAATATTGTATTCGTATGTATTACTGTGATGAAAGTACAAGGATATTAAAAAAAAAAAAAAAACCCCGATTTATAAGAGTATTGTATAGAATTTAAGACATTATAAATATATTGTTTTATAATATAATATGGATAATTTGAGGGCTGAGGTTCATTTGACTTGCATTCGCTCACGTTCTCCTCGTGTCTTCGATTAAACTTCAACGTAACATTTGATATATGCTCCGATGTGAAACGAAATGAAAGACAATAAACTGCGAATGTAAAAATGTCTACGTCTCTGTCTTCCCAATGGTACGACAACGGCGTGAATCCTCAAACTAACACCATTGTGGACACGGCTCGGTGAGCGATTATGCAACAATTATTATTATTATTATTATTATTATTGGAAATGTCAGTACTCCCTAGATAGGCAATTACTGCTCATAAATCTGCCGATTAAATGGGACGCCGTGATGTTTCATCAAAACATTCGATCCAAGTCGTTCTGCGCCGACTGTCCCGTTAATGTTGCACGTTTACAGTTCGACGGGTATCATCCGTTTAAACGTCTCCGGGAAATTTAGTTTAAGCGTCGACCCATTTAAATGGCAACAATCCCAACTGCGGGGCTCAATACAAAGTTTCAACTTTACGTTTATTTCGCCACGTCGGCAAATATGAATTGCTTTGCAAATTTAAATAATGTTTGGTTGTTAATAAAGTATTAATAACATTTCCTACAACAAAATGGCGTTAAATATTTATTTTTTATTAACGAAGTTTTTTTTTTTCAAACGAAATATTTCGTATTTAAAAAAAAAATATAATTGTATTCATTTTTTTATCGACAGCACCTGTATTTTAAAAGTTAAGACTAAATCACTGTTATTTTAATATACAATATGAGAAGAGATGCTGATTTTTTAACTGAAAGTTTTCTGTTGGATTTCACGTTCAACATAAAATAATACTGTATAAAACAATAAAACATTGGTTTAATTTTAAAGAAGCCATTTATCTAATTTTTTCAGAACTTCTTGAATTAATTTAAATAATAACAAAAAAAAAATACAAGTAATAAGATTTTTTGGTTAACTCGTAAACTTGGTATTATGTCATACTGTTTGTAATAATTATAAACACACATAACATCCTAGGAATATGAATGATCGATATTTTTCATAATATGTATGTCATAATTTTCTCAATTCAGATACCTCATAAATCATAATATCGTAAACAATAGACATTTATTAGATCTTCCCCTTGAATCGAGACAATTTATAGCTGAGAAACATAGATCGAGATGGCAAAGATCTCGTCACCGCATCATCATTGTAAAACAAATGTATCATTTGCTTCACTCAGAATATAAAATATGTATGATATTATTATTTCGTACTTAACTTAGTCAAATAATAATTATTGGTCACGGTATGGGTACTACGGAACCTATAGGCTTAATACTGAAAGTCGACTTATCCGATTCGGGTCTCAGGCAATAGGGTAAACCACGGGTATTATACCCGGAGTGTTTTAAGTACCGCACCAATGGGGTCCCGGAATATTTTTGGTGTTTCACAAATCGGGGCTTAGTGTTTCACTACGAATCGAAGGTCGTTATCGACGTGATTGGACTCGTGCTGCGATTCCTCCCCCGAACGAGCGTAGCGAACGAGTGTGGCTTTCCGAGTTAGCATCACCCGTCTCGGTTTTTATTTGCGCAGTCTTTATGCAATAACGATTTGAAGAGGTGCTAAACTAGATTAATTCCTGTTTTTTTTTCTTCAAAATCTGTATGAAAAAAAAAACAAAAATTGATAAATACATTTTTAACTATACCAATAATCAAAAATTCTGGAACAGTTTTAAGTCCGTGAAAATGATAATGGAAATATTAGTGTGATATTGTATGTGTATCAGTGTTTGTACATAGAATTTAACGAAAAATATTCAGGACTCAACGAGTATAGTATCTTTCGAAATTCAGAACCTAAATAGTATTACAATATTTTTATTTCACGACTCAACTCGGATGCAGTCCTAAAGACAAATATTTCAAAGAACTGCTATCGAAAATGATCGAATGTGACAAAACGACATCGGGCATTGAAATATTATTGAAAAAATTCAACCTAAATGATGATGAATTACCTGTACAATTACAATCATTGATAACAATTCTAAGAAATTATAAAAAAAAATAATAATAACAACAACTAAAATAGTACATATTTAGAATTTAGATACAACAATTCAAAACAAATCAAACAGAAACAGTTTTCTGAAAATCGTAAATCATAATTTTATTATAATTTTTTTTTTGCAGATAATGTTCTATGAAAAAATATATAATTTCGGTATCCAAATATTTTACTTGCACCTCTTGCTAAATCAGTTTTTCACGCCAATAGCCATCGGTATAATAGTTGTGGAAGGACGAGAACATTTGACCAAACCGTAAAATAATCGGTCTCCTCATTTAAATCAATATTTTTAATATAAATGAACGTGCTCATTATGTTTAATTACCAATTATTATTTATTGTATCACTGTATCTATCATAATGTAATTGTCGAACTATAATAGTTTATACTGAAAGTTCTTAAAATAAAAAAAAAAAAAATAAAAAAAAAAAAATATATATATAAATGGACCATAGTTATAAATAACAAGTCGAGAATGTATGAAGACGGCATTTTTTATGAGTATTAAAAGTCTCGATTTTTATGTTTATCAATATTATTAACAAATTATGAATATATAATTGTTATTAAAAAAAAAAAAAAAAAATAGAAAGTTTTCAATCTGTATACACAAATAATAAAATTGGTAACAATTTTACTAGACAGTGATGGAATGAGAGAAGGTAAGAATCCATTGACACAACTTTCAAAAATGGATTAAAATTTAATTTTTAAGAGCAAAACTCTTTATTAGATGGGACGGCGAGAATCAACGGGAAAAATTCGTTACCGACCCGTCACTGACGTCGACCATTACGTTAAGGGTGGAATAGTGCGTGACGGAGTTCTAATCAGTATCGAGTTAAAATGTCGACCTAGGAGAAAAAATAATGTACAGTTTTTCAAAGCTTTTTATTTATGTTTGTAGTTATTGAGTACTTTTCTCGTTGATAAAATAAAATTAATCCGACTTGATTTGTGGTCCAAAATCTCTTAAAACTAACAATATTTAGTGCACATGAATATTAAAACATTCTTCGTTTAAATATTTTGGTTATACAATTTTTGTTTACACATATTCATTATAGTTGTACTGTATTTGTTGATTTAATGAAAAAAAAAAATTTTTTTTCAAAAAATGTTATTCATGTTATATGTATTACGTATTTAATGTCTAAGTATTTTTAATAAGATCACGTAGCCACTTTCGTTTAAAATTGGTGAGAAGGGTCTCAGACCCTAGCTTAGAGATGGGAAGATTTTAGTAACTTAAGATATTTTTATGGAATGATTTATAGTTAAACGATTCTTGGTATCGTCGGAATGCCGAGATCACGATGTAAGGATGAATCGCTGACAAACTATGAGGCATTAGCAAGGAGTTGGAGATTTATTGATTGAAAAGATTAAAATATGTTCAGATTAAACATTTCTTGAGTGTCGTTAGTCTTTGTATGATGTATAAATGTATTAATTGTTTATAACATGTTGGTATTTTGTTTTTAATGAGATATTTGACAGTTGAAGTTGCTTTAATTTACGGAGTCTGGGGTTTAAAGATTTCCTTTTTGTTTAATGTGGTATTTCCAGGTCAGACTTTTGTCTAGATTATCTAAGTATTCGACAAAAGTATTTATAAGGATTATTTTGTCATTGAGAAAAATCGGGGAGTATTTTTTGAACTGACGTTTGATGAAAAGTGACGCATGAGAGTTTAAATCAATCTATTTTAATTTTCCAAAAGTTAAGTCAGTTTTCTAATTTTAATAAATGATCTTGCGGAGTTTTCGTGGAAAAGTCTGGTAGAGCTACATCAGATTATTTCTCCACGGCAAACGCGATAAAATCAATGGTACTAGACTATTGTGGGTGTGCTGTATATGAATTATATATGATGTCTAGGCAAGGTCGCATAGAAAATGTGATGCACCACCATCTGCTGTTGTTCAACATAGCACCAGAAAAAGTGATTTTTAGTGTACGAAATAATAAGATTGGTATTGATGTAGACAAAATCACGCTTGATGTAATCGATTCGACAGATGATCTACAATTAGATGATGGAAAAAACAAGCAAACGATAGCGCAAAATGAAATAACACACACAAAGCAAAAAAAAAAAAAAATATATTAAAAATAGCCAATGAGTAAACGAGGAAAATTATTATGAACATAAAATAAATAACGTGCAGAGTACTAGATGCGTTTCAAATGAAATCAATCATTTAAACGAATTAAGATAAAATGTTTACTAACGCTGTTTCCTCCATGACTGTGGATAGGATAAAGTCGGTTGATTTGTCGTTGTGTATGATGTGACAGTCATCTGATCCAGGTGACCCACCTTCTTCTTCGTCGTCCTATTAACAAAAAATATCCGTTAAATATTCCAAAAGCATATATCGTATTATTGTTATATCAAAGAACAAAACGTGATCTTAGGTACAAATGTGTTATGAGTAGGAACAAATGTTACATTACATGAACTATAAACTATAACGTAATGATTTCAGCTTATCCGTAATGTGTCGCACCGTGCGTGTTTCAAATCACATCCGACACAGCGCGATTGTCTAAAAATGTATACACGATTGAACGTTTTTAGTAATGGATAAAAATCGTGTCATTTAGCAGGTTGTCGGTACGGATCGCGTATGAACTCCACGTATGGGTATCGTGTTAAAAAGTGAATAAATACGAGGAAATAAAATAAAATACCTTTAATCATTTCATGAGCATAATTCAACGTTTTTAATTAAAATTCCGTAGATAAATCGTTCGTATTATTTATAATATTTATTATGTATATTGTGCGTAGAGCATTCACGCGCGAATATCAAACTGACTGAATGTTGTTACGCGTACACAATTCTGCGACCTATTTAAAAACATTTTTTTTTTTTTTTTTTTGGTCTGTTTCGTTAAACAAAATCCAATCCTTTGGAGTCGTTTTAGATTCCAGGCAAAGTGAAGAATATATCAGTTTTATAAATGTATAATGTTTTTGGTCCTGAGTGAAACGAAAGCTAAATTAGTTGTATGATGATGTTTATTTTTTCGGAGACAATTTTTCTGATTGTAAAATTTATTCGAATATTTCGTCCAGCAGCTTTATAAATCAGACATTGGATGTAGATGGTAATTTGAGAGAGAAAATTTTTCTCCGTTCTTAATTGTTTTTCGAAGCGTAAAGAAAAACTGCCGAAAATTGGAGTAAAATATGCCATAAATGAGATTTCAATTAGATTGATTTGGTTGGTTCGTCGAACCGCCAAAAGTAATTACAATAAAAATTCGAAACTTTTAACATAATATCAATAACATATTTTTACATATTTTAAAATCGTTTCAAAAAAGTTCAATACCTTTGAGATAAATATGAAAATACCTTGACTTTTTTTTCTTATAACGTTTAACATTACTTTACGCATGTGCTCATCTAACGTAACTAAACAAATTGAAAAATCATTACCAATTCACCTTTTTGTTTTATAAACGTCAGGTAACTAATAAACTCTTACCTATACAATTTTTACGGAATCGACTGTTTTTTACATTTTCGTTTTACATTAAATTTGTTTGAAAACAATCGATTGATCTAATCTTTATACAATTTCCTATATATTTAAAGAAAATATGTTTTCAATCTTTCGGTTTTTTTTTTTTTTTTTTTAATTAAACCATCCATCAGTATTATCTTGTCTGAGGACTAAAAGGATAAAGAACTCATTTCTACCACCAATATTGTCTAGGCTTATAATTTAATTGATGACGATCAACTATTGAAGTATAACAATATTTGATAGAGCAGATATAATATGTAAAAATAAATTTGTCACCTTTATTTACAGTAAAATGGATAAGAATGATTGTTTGCCAATTAAATTCCGTAATTATTATATTGTTCAGCCTAAAACTAATCTTTAATGAATTGAATACTGAAAAACGAAATTCGTTTAAAAAAGAAACGTTTGTTTGTTCGCGATCACGGTATTTAAATTATGGATCAAGTTCTGTTGTGTATGGTTTGGTTTGGGCATCAATTTTGAAAAATGTCATCTGCATTGTGACATTGTGTACTTAGGTAGAGCAAAGAAATCACGGTTCCATATCACGGAACGGGAATAAATGGTTATTTTACGAAATGCATAATAACGAGATATGGATACACGATATAAAAATACCCTAAACTATTTACAAAAAGATTTGCCTTATATTTTCAATCAATTTTCAAAATGGATCATTTTTATAAATAAAAAACTTACCAAGATTATTTAGTTATTATTTTGAACCCAATAGTATTTCAAACTTAAATTATTCATCAATAATAATAAAATTTATCAACGGGTTTTAAAATGTATTACCTTTAAAGTAATTATTTATTTTAGTGATGATTATAGTTTTTGTTCAAATTTTAATTTTAATGATTTTAAAATGAAGAGTTATTTAGCAAACCTGCACGTATTCAAACGATTTTATTTGATTTTCATTCTATGTTGAAATTAATATGACATTTACATTTGCATAAAAAAACTATTATTCTAATATACTCATTTACAATTTACTTTCAGTATTGATGTTAAAAATTACTATCGTTATTATTATAATTATTTATTTTTTATGTCCGCAAAGCAATTTTGTTAAAATAACCAACTGAAATCATTAGTACAATGCATATAGTAATCTACGTGCATACAAATTAACATTTATCGTACAACTTTCAACAAACGAGTTTTACTTCTAATTGGATGTTTCCAAACTTTAACTTAAGATGCTTATGTCAAATTATAGGATTCAAAACGTTTGAATCATTCGATGGGTTTTAGATTTGTTTAGCAGTTGAAAACCAGTAGCTGAACTGATGTGAATCTCTTCGTAATTATTTTATTTTTTTATTACGTATTTACTTGTGAATTTCTCTGTCATTATGAGTTACAACATCGGCATGTATTGTCATTTCTAAGTAAGACTTGCTGTTACAACACCATAATTATTTAACTTAAAGTTCAAATCGGTTTAATAATAGCTAAGAACTTAAGACGTTTGTTTTCAATGGATAATTTTCAGAGTTTCATCTAAATAATCAATAAAGTTTTCGTATTTTCTCTTTTATAAGCTGTATTTTCTTAAGAGTTGATATTGATTCCTAGGTACTTAAAAGAATCCTATAAAAACTAATCTGCTGATTTCGTTGTTGTAAAATATATTCAGTATTTGATTAATCTGCAATCGTGATCGATAAATATTAATTTAAAGTTGATAAATAGAAGTCTGATTGTTTTTAAAACTACCGAGTCTCCAACGAACATAATATAATAATTGAAATTGTAAAATAAACAACACAGTTGTTTTCAAAACACTTCCTTGTCATACTTTTTCGGCTGTCCTTTCGACTTATAATAATTTCTTTATGTACGCATAAATTGGAAACACTTCACAGTAATACTTTTCTTCGACGAAAAAATGCTTGCTTTAATTACTTGTAACGAGAGAGTAATCAATCTATGGACCATGTCTTATTACTTTTGTAGACAAAATTCTTTTAATAATGCTGCAAAATTTATATTTGAAAATGTAATTATTAAATAGGGTGTGATTTTGAAAATTTGTTGTATTGATGTGATCGTATTTAATTGAAATTTTAATTTAAGATTTTATTCTGAGGGTACTGTCACTGGACAGCCTCCCTCCTCATAATAGTCATGTGATGTAAATACTATTCTATTTTAAACTTATTTGCTTATTGTACATATGTTACAGATTGTAAATTTTTCTATTTTAATAAACAAAAAATATAATTAAAGATTTTATTATCTTATTTCAAATGCGATTGCATGTGGTGTCTAATATTCTAGCCTATAATAATGATCAAAATTAATATAAATGTAGAGATGAAATTTAATTCCTCGAATATTCAATAACAATCCAGAACCTTTTTTTTTCGTCTATTAGCTGAAATATATTTCTTATTATACAATTCAATGCGTAGGTCTGATTTCGCTAGTTATCCCTGCTCCGTACTTAACTGATTTTTGATGAAATAATTATTTTGGAATCCAAATTATGTTATAGAATTAGTCACGAAATTACGATATTTCCTTGAAAATTTCAATTTTAGAATTTTCTGATCGTCTGAAATTTCCAGAAGAAGTTTCATATCAAAAACATAGAACCAAAAAAATAATGAAACTGAAAAGGTAATTGAAATTCAAAGTAATTACGAATATTCGTTAGAAGGAAATTATATATTAAACCTGTTAGAAGAAAATGAAGATATTTCAACATCATATTCTGATTTTTAGTTAAATTTTTGAGATAAATAAGTTAAAGCACATTTTATAAGGGTATTAAAATTATGAAGTTTTCAATTTTAACCGTTCTCTTTTTCGTATTATATTTTATTCAATATCAATTAATATTCAGCATTAAAATGAAAGATATACTGTATAAAAGTTGTGTTAATTTGCTAAGTCCAAATTATTATATTAATTATATAGATGGTGAAAAATTATTTATATATATATTCTATATTCAGTAATAATATGAAGTTAATAATGACTGTTAAACATAAAGGAATTGAGTTAATTTAATGGGTACGAGTAATATAGTTATTTGTTTTTTATGCAATTGAGAAGTTCTTGCAGTAATAGCTGATGTAGAAATCTTTGAAGTATTAAAAGAACTTATAGAGTTTACTATATCATACAAGATCATGGCATCTCTTTGCTGTTCAAATAGCGTTATGTTAGTTGATGAAAATCACGAAATAAGTGATTATGATTTAGAAGTGGTAACAGCACGGTTGATGAAAAAATGTTCTCGAATTTGTTGTCAATAAAATAAAATATAACTCTTTTGATCCGTGTAAATTATAAGGTATTTCAAAAAACAATGGTCGGTTTATTTTATGTGCATTTTCTACACTATACAAGTATTATTACTGCACGGGATCTTCTTCCGTCTCCGTGAACTTATACAAAGTATATAAAACAGTTATGACATTAGCTTGCACGCAAGTTAATCGTGAGAGAGCATTCTCTAAATTGAAAATCATAAAAACTCATATAAGATAAGCAATCAATCAAGAAAATCTTGAAGCTTTGACGATGTTACCCATAGAGAAATATGTCCTCTCAAGTTGCGATGAAACTATAAATTTATTAGGTGAAAGTTCCGAGGAGCTAAGTAGATTACTCTTATATTAAACTTCATTTATGTATTTGATATTTATATATTTTTATGTCACGTTTATATGGTTTACTCCCATGTACAAACATATTTAAGCCAATAAAATTTAAATAATTTATTATGCATTACCTAACTACACATAACATATACGTTTTATTTTTGATACGGTAAATTGAATGCATTTGTTAAAAACTATACTATGATGGTTTTATAGGACATTTTTCACATTGAATAGGCATTTCGTAACTCATTATGTAGATTAAAATATTTATAATTTTTAGAATGGGATTTTAAATAGGTATTCAAAAAAAATTTACTGTTTTATATTAATAAATAATAAATGGAAAAAATTATTTATTTCATCCTAATCGGAGAAAATCAATTAAGTAGGAATATTTTTTTAATATTCAAAGTATTTTCTTATCCTAGAAAATTTAAAAATATGTACGAGCTCTAAATAAATTTGCACTCTAAGCCAAAAATTGCCAGTCATACCCTGTAAAAGTATGATAGCAAGATGTGCTCGGAGAGTATTTTATTTTTATTATAATTTGTTGGGTTGTATATACTATATTTACGTATGTTCTATATTTGATGCTTCCCTAGTATGTTATACTATTTGAGAATCACAATGCCATCTAAAATTGTATGACTGACTTATACAGAAAACTGATTTCGAAAAATAGAATAGTTTACCTCTTAGTTTAATTTTTAATATTTTCTATATCATATCACAATGTACTGACAATATCGGATCAAAATCTATTGTCACTTTTAAATATTTTCATGACGATATCATTTTAAATGATTTACACTAGTAGCTGGTCATTAGTATTGTATATATTATGTAACACTAAATATTAACGTTTTTAAACAATTGTGTATACATGTAATTCATTTAATTCTGTGTGCGCATTAATCTAACTAAAAATTAGTCAAACCGGTTTCAAAAAGTATAATTTTAGAAAATAAAGAAGTCACACAAATAAACGTTTAAGTATAATTCACGATGAAAATAAAAAGATTATTGAATATCATTAATTGAATACCTATAAATTGTTTATTTTACAATACCTACTTGTATAATTACGCGCGAATGACGATTTTATATCCAATATAAGTACCTGACTTCCACTTCCTGTATTAGTCGGCCCTTCATCAACGATGGAAGAACTTCCCGGCGCTAATGATGCTGTGGCCAGTAATGTGGTTTCAGCCAATCTTCTCC
Source organism: Therioaphis trifolii (assembly GCA_027580255.1). Lineage (NCBI taxonomy): Eukaryota > Metazoa > Arthropoda > Insecta > Hemiptera > Aphididae > Therioaphis > Therioaphis trifolii. Next base: position 2,509,033 of record CM050406.1, on the reverse strand, counting down.
TGGTCTGAGCAACGTTTTCGATGATGATACCGGGTTTCATATCTCTGCTCAGCTGAGGTCTTCTGGCTGCCTTGGCTTTTCTCGCCCTAAGGTTTAATGCCTGTAACAATAAATAAAATACAACATTGTTAGGTAGTGTAAAACATTAAATTTCTCAAAAATGTTCTCAGACGTGATATTAAATGGTTTCATAATTAAATGAAACAACACTTCCAAATTCGTCAAAAATATTTATAGAATATAAATACGTAAATAATATATTTTAATAAAATATGTATTTGAATGTGTAGATTATATATCAATAGTAATATTAAGTGCTGAGGCACTGAATACTGTGTATACCAAAATGTCTATACAGTATTACATTTTAAACAATATACTATGGGTAACAAAAACAAACGATTTTCATGTCTCCAGAAAGTGCTGATTCAATTAAAAATGAAAGCTATATTATAAAACTGGAAAATAACACATTAGCGTCAATAAAAAAATCTACATAAGAGTTTAGCTAAGTACTTAGTTTAAATAATTTAAAACCTAATGATAAATTAAAAAGTAATTTTCAAGTCTTAGGTGAATATTGTTTTGGAATAATAACAGTTGTTATATTATCCATATCTATTGAATTACGTGTTCGTAAAAATGATCTAATTTACACTCTTTAAGTATTTACAAAAAAAATGTAGTTTGAATTTCGATTAATGGTGGTGAACACTTAAATGTAGCAAGGGCTATAAATAAAAAAAAACTTATCTAAAAATATAAAATCTTAAAAACTGAAAATTTCAAGTTTTATGAAATATGAAAGAGAAGGAATTTGACATTTAATGAAAAGAAAAATTCTGTTTAAACCGTACTTCCGCGTACTTTTAAGTTTAAACTAAAATAAACAATATGTGACCATATAATTTGAAACATTGATATAGTAAATATATGAAAGATTCTGGTAAATGCAAATTTTTATCAAAATAAGAATTCAAAATTGTATAGCACGTCTTTAGCTGAGCAAATTCGTTCTTTACCAATTTTACGTGAAAATAATTTATGCATGTTGCTAGTTACGTATATAAGTAAGATTATATTAAAATTTTAAGTCTTTGTATCAAGAATTCAAATATAATAGAACTAACTTTTTTCAAAAAATGAGAAATTCCCAATAAATAAAAAGTTTGAAATTAAGCACATCAAATATGCCGAAATCTTAGAAAATATGTATTAGGTAAACTTTTCTATTGATATAAATATTAAATTTATAACATTTTGTAGAAATATCTCCTTTCTAGCTTAAATAATTTTGAAGTGACAATTAAATAACTAAAAAACATTTCATGAATATCTTATTTACAACAAATTTCACTATTTTTTACTCAGTTGCTAAAGTAGTTTATCCTTTAATTTACCGATATTATAGAGAAATTTGAAAATGGTATCTTTGAAGTACCGATCTGATATTATTTCTGATCTTTAGAGAGATCAAATGTAACTTAGACCATATTTACTAACAGGAAATATAATATTATTGATAAAAAATAAAACACATTCATAAAACCTTAACGTTCTTTGTTATTTACTAGAATGCCAAAATGAGATTAAGATATTTATAGTTATTACAATTAAATAATATAAATAATATGCTCAGTGGTCTTTTTTTTAAATACACCAAAAATACTTTTATTTTCAGTATTTGAACAATTATATATACTGAAAACAACATCTGATCCATAAAAATCTTTATGATTTGTAAATTGTTACATTCAGTGTTGTTATAAATAAGATAAGTGTATAAAAGTCATAATGACAAATATAAATTATAAAATATTACTGATTTTGTGTGAGGTAGACAAATATAAATTGGTTAGTACTTATTCAACTAAATGTGAAATTTGAAACTATTTATGATCACATAAATTAAACAAAGCTAATGGAAATTGTTGAAAATTATACGTAAGCATGAAAATGTCAAACGAAAACATAAAATATGGATATTTTGCGTACCTGCGTTTATAATAAAGCACATACATTATTTTAACCCCATTATTATTGTTTTATTCAACCGAAAATATGTTACCCTACTAACTATAATAATGATTACTGTATATTTAATTTCGTAAAATGTAAGTATTGAAGTACCATTGTGTATTTTTGTGTCACATTTACTCGACGATTCTATTATACCGACATGGCTACATATTAAATATAGTTTTATTACGGATTAAATACTTGTGTAGATGAAAAATTAATTAAAATAAATATTTTATCATAATATTTTACTGGTTTCAATTGTACATTAATAATATTTGAAATTTCACATTATAAATAAAACATAGGAGTATAATACGAATAAACACATTTTCGGTTAATAACATAACAACAAAATAAATATTACTTTATGAAAATGTGTATTATTTAAAACAAAAGTTGGTAAGGTAATGAGTGGTGGAAGTTTTTCCATTGTCCTTAGTAATCTCGAACAAGACAATGGCGTTCAACGTAGATAACCTTAGGTGAGACATTTTTATGACATATGTAATATGATGTTATTCTGAATTTGAAACCAATGATAAATGGTTGTTTTCAAAAAACGATACTGAGTTAAACTCAAATAAACATTGTATTATAAACTAGTTAAGTTTTTGAAAAAATGAAAAATCCTTTGATGATCAAATGACGCTATTTTCAAGTTTTAAGTTGAAAAAAAAAGGACGTACTCTTCACCATGAAAAGTCTTAACTCCTTGGACAAGATTGTTTACACAAAACATGTATTGAATATTAAAAAAAAACGATAAATCATTCATTTAATTAAACGATTATTATAAAAGTTTCAATATAAAACATACCGTATATACACAAATATATTGCCGTTTGTAGTCTTATAATAGGTTCTTTTTTTTCTTATTAATAAATATTATTGTTAACCAAAAGAGAATAATATAATTTTTTTCATTAAAACATTCAAAATAGTATGTTTGACCTGTGCTAAACGATTCAAAATGATGAGATAGTCAAATTATATTTGAAACTCATTTAAATTCGGAAATTAATGTAAAATGTAGGTGTTTAATAAGCTATGCGTGCACGCCCATTATGAACCGGCCCACATCATTATTTTTTTTTCATTCGTTCTCGTGATTTATCGGTCACTTTAAATACAAAGTTTATACTAATAAATAAAACGAAAACAGAGGCAGGTACATAATATCAATTTATGAATGCAATCACGGCCGAATATAAATGTGGGGAACAAGAACGCAGTTACCGTCGGCGTACATGGAGCGGCAAATCAAAACGCACGGGCGTAGGCGTTGGCGGAGACGACGACGACAACGACGACAATGGCGGCGGAAAACGTAACGACTTGGGCCGAGTGAAAAGCGCGAGAGACGAGTGAAAAAGTGGCGATATAAATCAAAATCGTAAAACATAAAACGATGTTATTTGTTCGCTCGTGTATGACGTTAATAGGCTCAGTCCATGTGTTGACGTAAGTTCATTCGTGTGCGACCGGGCACCTATATTATGTACCCATACGAACGATGAACACGGTTACGGCGCCTCGGTACGATTTTACCGGTGCCGCTCGAGACCAGTGTGCAAATAGAAAATTTCAGGCTTCTTATCCGGCATATCATTATGTCTTATTAAACAGTTGCCATGGAAACTCGATTTCGAACGTGGGAGAGGGGCATAAAATAAAGCACAATTTACCATCGTAATTAATAATATACTCGAAACCATATTATATAGTTATACTCCAGGTAGGTATATGCGAAATTTCAACATAACCGTTGTATGATGATACACTCATAGTATACGAGCAGGTTATGTTGTTTAACAAAACAATCTCAGTTGAATAATGTTAAAAAAAAATAAAAAAATACAATAATACGTATTAAGAACATCGACGAACAAATATTATATTTCAAAACAACTATATTTCACAGTATTTATCATTCGTATAAAATCGTAAATCAGTTAATACAACTCGCTAACATTTTAAAAACGTTATCGATATTACAATACTAAACTGAATTTCATTCGCTCGATTTAAGAACGTTGAATACAAATATATTATAAAATACTCACATTATTCACGAGTTTCCATGAACTGACAACAGTATTAATAAATAATCATGCCGTATAAATAATACATATTATCCCTATACAATTAAATAACGTTTGATGTTTTCGAATATTTCATTTCCAAATCAATAGCATTATTGGATAAAAGTCAATACAGATTTTCAAGCCCCATAATATAGTACGTATTTAAGGCCCGTGGTCTATGTACAATGAACACTATGCATACCTACCTAGTAAATAGGTAGTGTAAAAAATTGAACGGAATTCATCAAAATACAACATTTTTTCAACGTGAAAACAATAGGTCATCACCGTATTTCACCTCAATAATAGGATTAACACTGTTCTAATAAACTTTTCCTTGCACGATGCTTTTACTTCATCCGTGCTTCGCTATTACTCTATAGTAGACATTTAAAAACTATGATCTTAATTCACGGTTAAAAAAAATGTTATAAAATGATTATATTGCAATCCGTGTTGTTAAAACAAAAAAATATTTAATGTGGATACTCAAATGATGATAAAAAGTTAAATATAAATTAATCAATTCGATTAGAGCCCTATCACACGTGTAATACATTTTATAGGGCCATAATGTTCTGACGGATGTATTGGACTTATGTTTTTAATATAGGCACACTGTTAGAGATTAACTGCAGTAGGTATCCGTTTGTTTTATGTTATTCGAACAAAGAAGAAGAGTAAACAGTTGCGGTTTTTATGAAACACATTACCTCGCGTACGTATGTAAAATATAATATCAAAGCACAGGAAAAAATATATATTAAATAATAAAAATGTTTGCGCTGCGAATTAGCATAATACATTCCGATGTAATTCAAATGTAATTTTTATAATATCATTATTTTGTTGTTTTTCGTTGCTCCACCACGGTCTGCATCGCCGTCACTCCAGCGCGGTTGACATAAACGTCAGCTGTGTCATGATATGCTAACTGCCGGGTGCGCGTTTGGGGCCGTTACGTATTTGATTTTCGTAAAACGCGGTGACCGGGTGACATGAATGGTTCTCAGTAAAGTCCGGCTATGTACTACGTGAATTTCTTCTAGTCGTTTCCGTACAAGTCACTGAAAGTTTCACGATTTCATCTGTTTTCAATTTGTGTGTGTGTGTGTGTGTGTGTGTGTGTGTGTGTGTGTGTGTGTGTGTGTGTGTGTGTGTGTATGTGTGTGTATGTGTGTGATACCGGGATCCTATTTAAGTAAGGGCATTACGGGTATTTTTCCAAGGCCCATGTGATCCAAAAGCTTACCGGTTCGGTTTAAATTAAAAATGGTCACAGTGAGCATTGATTTCAAGGTTTTATTTATTGAACAAAGAGCATGTAAAACATCGTGAAGGATTTACAACGCCTACATTCAAACGTTTTACTATTTACTATCAGCTGCTTATCACATTTACTAATTACAACTCAATTTCCAGTTCATAGTAATATACCGATTGTTATTCTTGGTCCTGGGCTTGAAAAATCGTGAAAACCGATTTTTATATATAACTCAGACTCTGGGCGACACTGAGGATTCGTTTGATAGTTCATTAAGTTATCGCGTCCGATTGATTGAAACCGGTGGGCAAATCAGTTGGTGATCCTTTTTCAATTTTTTTTTTTTTTTTTTTTGCTATGTGTTTATATTAATGCGTAAAACTTTTATGTTTTGTCTTATATTAGCTATAGCTTCTGTTCAAAACACGTTTTTGTCAATCGACTGTTTGGTAGAAAAGCATGTTTCAAGGTATTTGAAGTTCTACTAAAATCGTTTCGATCGTCCTTTTCCCATTTCGGACGGTTATTTGACACCGGCAGACACTGTAAATAAACCTTATTTTCCGTGTTCATCTTGGCGGGCGAGTGCTGCAATCACACGTGTACGACATGTGGATGAGAGTTGTTCGTTTCGTCTAATACGACTAGTATGTAGTTCTGTTGTGTGTTTGCGAGGTCTGCAGCCTGTGATTTTTACACTAGGTATCGAATTAAGCGAATAACAAACTTTTGCACCGCACAGCATCGTAATGGCATTAAAAGTAATAAGTGACGCACCGTAAATCGATTAGCCGTCTGGCCATAATAATATTATTATTATTATTCTAGTTATGTCACCGCAGTTTTGTTGAATTATTATTTCCATACCATAATATTATTGCATAGTTACCGTTTGTGTTTATTTACATTTATCATCTCCGTACACGACTAGTGTTCACATATATTCTAACCTATATTGTAACCTAACACATATATTCTACACGTTCAATTATTTACGCATTTATTTCAGTCACATACGCATATTTATTCAATTTACACACTACCTGATCCTTGCACATTTACCATTTATATTTATGCAGACGTTTATTTATTATCGCGCGCATTCATCTAGTCACACATACGTATTACAAAAAACATCGGTAAACACATTTTGTCACTATTTAACTGTAAATCATAGCTCCTATATTTTGTATTGCATATTATGTTACCGTCGGCTGTCGAGCTGTATGAGCGTACCGCGCGTATCGTCGTATATTTCGTAGGTATTGTAATGATTATTGTTGTTTCTGTTGTATTATAAATGTCATCAGTGTTATAAAACAACAAGTCGATGAAAACAAAGGGACGGTTTATTTATGAATCGTTATAAAGTGAACAGCACAGAAAAGATTGTCGCCTATCGTTTCTGGTCTTTAGGGAACCCTTAATGTTTTGTTTAAGAGCCGAATGTGAAAACAATAACAATAAATTATCGAAAAATCATTGTTGAGAACAAAATTATGAACAAAGCGGCCGAATCAGTTTCATTGAACAGTTATAACTTCTCACAGAATTCTTTTGAATGTTAAAAAACGTGCAGAGGCAATTATTCAACTACGGTCTATCGATGGCAGTAAATTCGGTAATAATAATTATGACGAGCATGTAAAAAGAAATAAAACGCTACCTACATGTCATGGGAGCGCGACTTAAGGGAATTTCTCAGTATACTCTCGTATGTAGGCGAGTACGTCCGAATTCTTCTAGATGCAGTTTTTTCACTTTGTATGCCATAGGGGGAATGCCCTTTGTTGGCAGGTAAGAGTTAAGGATTTCATCAATTTTTCATCGGCCAGATAAATTGAATTACAGACCAGCCATCCCCTTGTCCACATCTGACACCTGAAGAATTACTCGAAATGAACACGGTGGCGTCGGTTGCGAACGACGTGAGGTCTTTCAAAAATAATTTCTGTGAAAACTTTTACACCACTAGCGGCACAAGCAATCCTTAAACTCAACTGCCACGGAAGCATATATGCGCACGCGTGTGTGTTGTGTAGTATGTGTGTGTCTTTGGGTGTGTGTGTGTGTGTGTGTGTGTGTGTGTGTGTGTGTGTGTGTGTGTGTGTGTGTGTGTGTGTGTGTGTGTGTGTGTGTGTGTGTGAGTGTGTGAGTGGGTGGATGAGTAAGTATGCACATAGTTTCAGACAAAGAAAAAAAAAATGCTACAAATCGAAAAGTTTTCCATGACTATACCAAAAGCTATAGAATAGTCTATTCAATGTGTACATTGTAAATCATGTGATTTCGATCTCATTATTGGTCTTTAATTAGTTTTATAAAATTACACCACTAAAAAAGACTTGCAAGTATAATCTAATGGTAGTTTTAACTTTAAAATATATCACGTCATTAAATAAATTATTTTGGTTGTTTGTAGATAGTTTCTTACGTGATTCACTGTGAATTGAATGTCAGTACGAAAATCTAGTCAGAAAAGGTCTGATACAAATACAATTTACTTTAAAATATGTATAATATGAATGGTATTAATTTAAATACATACACAGTAAGTGACTAATAAGTATTTAGTCTACTGATGGAATATAAACTACCGATCTTTAAAATAGTACGGATTAAAATTATAATGAAAATAAGACGCTTGATGCTTACTTAGTAGGTTACTACACTTATACTTTTTGAAGTATAAATTCATATCGTTAAGACATTTTGTCACTATGATAAGATTACGGTAAGTTACTGTGCAAAGTGGCATTATATAAATATACGCCTACCATTTGACATGAGTCACTTATTATTGAATCATTTGGATGCCCTAGATGTAAAATTACAGATCAGACGAGTTACCAGAAATTAAAATATTATAGTTAACCATATTTTTCTTTTTTAACTTTTAAATTTAACAGATACATCTATGTGACCTTCCTTAATATATTTAAAACATTATAGGTTTTTGATCTTTATGCCTAAAAAGAAACTAACTTTCTTAACTTGGGTGGTTTTTAATTGTTCAAGTATAGTATTTCCTGAAACATTTTCTTCCTAAACCATTATTTAATTATAATTAAATATTCAATTATATTTTTCTCTGTTTTTCTTGTTATGTTGTCACTTGTTTCAATGATTATGTACAAGTCGCATCTTAAACAAAATTGCCATTTAAAGGTTTTAACTTAGGTATAAACATTTTGGATGTGCTTTGCTATTGCTAGATTTCAGTACCCATATCACACACACACACACACACACACACACACACACACACACACACACACACACACACACACACACACACACACACACACACACACACACACACACACACGCATACACTTGTGTGTATAATGGTCGCTATGCCAATAAATAGATGACGCGTTTGTTTTAGATTTTTAATTCTCGTGTAATTCTTTCGGGACTACGATGTTCAAAATAAAATGTCTTTAGCCAGAGACACGCGTATATTTATATAGTATTGTATAATGATTTACGAATTATTTAGATATAATAATATATAAATATAGATATCGGCCTAATCGTCATTCACAGTTGTAATCACATCAATTGGTTCATGTACTTTTGTATGTGCAAGGTCCATGGCATTTCCACACTTCAATGCATTAAGATCGTCATCTTGACGCAGAGGTTCGTGAAACGAACACAACTGATCTGTATAAAATGTCTTTTATGGATTCATTAAAGATTTATGCGAATCAGTAATACGTTTTATTTGTTCATTATCGCACGCCAACGTGTCTCGCTCGTCTGCCAGTATTTTTCCTGTAGAGTAAACATTCCGTTTTGTAACAATGATAATTTAAATTACGAACGGCTACTGTTTCGCACAATAGGTCTATCGGCCCGAATAAAAATAGAGCACAATTGGTTTATTGACGTACAATAAAGAAATCGTGCGATATTAATTGCCCGGTCTAGAATGTACTTGCGCCATGTGTGCACAATAAGTGTGTGGAAAAGGCGATCGCGCACAATTTATAAGCACCCGTATAAATGTGTTTTGCTTTGCTTGGACCTGTCGGCCGAGGGCCAAATAAAGGAACACCGGGTTCGCATCTTTTATCTTGTGTGCGATATTAAAGAGGCTTAAATAGGTATTCGGCGTATTGATGTTGTCGACGTATATTGTGTACGTTGTCGGCGTTGATTTTTAATGAGGTCGATCCGACGACGACGTTCTAATTAGATTGCTTGGGTTCGAGCAGAATGAATTTACGTGCGGGCAGACTGATTGGTCAGCACGACCGAATGTTGCGTTTGTAGCGTTGTCCGTCTCGTTCCACACTGTTTGCATTTCAGCCGATCGGCGGATAATGTGATTTCGGATAGACTGTGTTGTGATCTTGTTTCGGGTCCTGTTGCTATATTATGTCGAACGACTTCGAACATTGTGTGTTTTTCCTATTAACATTGCTCAACTGACAGCTCTTAACGACTATATCAGGTAACTGCTTTTTTTAGTAGATTCAAGTTATTAGTTGGCAATCGGATTATCCGGGGACCCATACGAGTGGTCTTGGTCTTAATTCGTATTACCGTTGTTCGTTTGGACGATGAACCAAAGACTCTGTATACTTCGTATGCGCTGTAACTTGGTTACTGTGACGTCATTGTGTTGTGGAGCGTGGCCGTTGCCAGAGCCTGGATAGTGTTTTTCGTCGCATCTAGACCGGCCTTACACGGTATTTTTTGCCAATGTCGGCAGACCCGTTATCGTCGGTGCACCTATCGTCCGTTCCGCTTCCAATGCCCGTAATTGTGTTCTCGATATAAAGGAAGCCCGTGTTGCTTCAGTGTAAGCAATGATTGGTTGAGTGGATTTAGAATGGACGTCCGGGAATCAGATTGCGATTGACCTTTTTTAAAAAAGGGCATACGGTAACTAGACCACTTAAGTCTTACATTTATAAAAGTTGTATCCGATGCCCGGGTCACTACTTATCTATCTTAGGAGCAAAAGAGTCCAAAAGTGATTACGTTAGAAACGTAACATTTTTATTGTATATACAACAACTATAGTCCTCATGTTTGTGAAAAGAGACCTATTGATACTAGATTCTAGTAGAATATTCAATGCTAAACCATAGCTATCGTTGTCGTAGTTTGTAAAAATTTCAGAAATTATATGTACGCAAAATTGGATGCTTTGTAGTAACTATAGGAAGTTTACAATTTAAACCTTTATGTAAAATATCACTCAGTTGGCGGCTAACAACGATATACGATATTCACTGTGGGATGCATATAGCATACGAAAAAGGGCAACAGTTGTTAATTTAAAACGAGTGAAAATATTATTTTACACACCAAAGCAAATTCGACGAAATGGTATACGGATGAATATGTCTCGTGAAAATTCGAAAAATGTAAACTTGTTGTACGATTACAACCGATACGAAGGCAACAAGTCAGTCGACGATAAAATACGAGTATAATATTAAGTGTGGGTATGTAATAAATTCGTGGTCTGATATAAGGGTAATAAAATATAAAACTATTTCGTATACAAAGCAGGTGGATAAAATCTGGCCCGATTGCCGACCATTCAAATTTATCATCATCCATTAATTCGAATAAAGAAAATGACATAGTTGGTACAACTATGTACGTTACATGGTTAAGAATCACTAATTATATTATACAAAGGTATTTCGTTTTAACTGTATACAAAATATATGAAATGTAATTTTGATTAATCTAATGCACTCGATTAAATAACCTCTAGACGGTCTTGTTGGTAAAATCACGAGGTTATTAGACAAATACGCTTAGTAATAAATAAACTAAATCACGTAGAAACGATAAATTTGAAAAAAAAAGTGTAATGAGAATACATAATATCCTCTAAATCTGTTCGAAAAATAATAATGTGTTGTTTGTCATTTATTTAAAATTACATTTATCACTAGTCATATTTTATTGAATCGTCAATCAACATTTAAAATAACTCTTTACTCTAGTTTTTGTATTCTAACTTAATTATTTCAAATAAATTTAATATTAACACTCTAATTTATTCATTTAGTCTGATGTGTATTACTAACGTGAACACGTAAAATATCATAATTTTATCGATTTTAAATTCTCTAAATGCAATTCAAATAAAGCGTTACATTTTTTTCATTAAAATACATTTGATTATTTGGTATTTACAGATAGATACTTTATTTGATTCTTCCCATACTTACAAGTATACGATGAACATAAACAAGAACTTAATTTTAAATACGTGGAATTGAATACTCATAAAAATTCAATTGACATAAAACAAAGAAAAAAAAAGTTAAATACCTTCAATACACACGAAAAAATTTACTTATTGTGAATGACATTATATATTTATAATAAATAATAGCATACATTTTAAAACAAATAAGATAAAATTAAAATTGAATATCACAGCGCAAGTCATAACAGTATACACAGACATACTTTAAAACAAAAGGAGGTGCTGCACTTGGAATAGGGGTTTCAATGAAAATGTATTTGTTTATTTTAAAATGTGCTTTGTCAAATATATATGAAAAGATATGGAATGGACGATACACGGTTTAATTAAGTAACATAAACTTATTAGTATTTTATGTTTTATTCTTATTATTATGAAAATAAATATAAGAAATTATACTCAAAACATTATTGAATAAATGAAATAAATTGTGAATACTGATCGAAAAAAAATATAAAGCTGTTGACACTTATTATTGAGATGATAAAAAAACAAAATATTTTTTTGGAGAGTTTAAACTTATGGTGAACATTATTTAGTATAATTCAACAAAGTATCTATAGTCAACCAAATCAAAAAAAAAAAAAAAAATCATGATTTCGTTTATTTTGACGGTTTAAAACTGCTAAGTACATATTTATTTTAAATGTAGTTATCAACACAATTTTACGTTAGATTCTTTCAATGTGTTAGTTTTTTAGATTCAGTGAAGCGAATGACCTTATGGTTATACAATGTTGTTTTTGTTCACCATAACTTTGTCCAAAAGTTTCATCCATCAACTCTATACTTCGAACATTTTATGTAGATTGTACTTTGAGGGTTTATTAAACTCTCATCTCAATAGTTTTTCCAAGTGAAAAGATGAACAGTCGAAAATGGAGTAAAAATGGTCAAATTTTCAGTAAACGATACCTTTACCGTAATATTATACATAAATCGAGAATAGTAATTTCGTCATTACTCCAAAAACAATATCGCTAGAAACTTAAAACTTTCACCATATCTTATAGACGTATGATTACACTCTGGAAAAAAGTTTCAACAAAATTTGACATTCAGGTTAAAAATAGAACATTGAAAATACCTTGTTTTTAAGTTTATCCGTAATAAAATTTGAAATATTTGATGAATACTTCTAAAAATGTAATATATGACCTTCCTCGTAATCTTCTCCAACAATAATACAATAATTTCAAAAATTGCGACTCAGGATTTTTTTTCATAAGCGTTGAAGTATATTATTTCACGATTTTCACGTCAATTTTTCAATTTAAATATTTATTTAAAGATATTGTTCTATCCAAACCGCATATTTTAATTCTGAAGCTTTGCTCAAAATCGTTTAGTAAAAGAAATGACCTATCATTTCTTTAAAATTCAATACATCCACCTCCATCAACTTGTCCGATGAGCGAAGTGCGTATTTTTTGTTAACTGACGTTTGAATTTTTTCCCTATTTTTTTCTCAGGTTTCCAAGGATTACCTAAAATGGTATTTAGATCAAAGCATAAACTAAAGGGTATGAGTGATTTTGATAGACAGAAACAAAAGCGATTATATTGAATTTTAGCCATCTTTCAATAATGTCTTCTTTATATCATGATCACGGCTATAGATATAGATGTTTAAACGTCAAAAAAAAATTAAATTATCTGACTAGGTGTATAATGTTCTTATTTAAAACCTCCGGAGCTACAGAATGATCTGATTGTGAACAATAATATATTGTAGTTACTTCCCCTTTATTTAAATCCTCATTTCGTGGTATTAGATATTTCGGGGTAAAGATAATTGTATATAATACAACAATAAGTCGAATTATTTATTTTTGAATGAAATACTTTAATATTACACATTTGTCAAAATAAAAAAAAGTAACTAAATTATAATTATTATTTCGTAAATTATTCAAACAAAAATAATACGCTTTAATTAAAAATGCTCATTTATTTGCTGCAAATATAATCAGTAGTCAACAAATAATAAAAAGTATTTGATTATGAAATTACCACCAACAATAATTGTAATGCAAATGTGTGTAATAATCATAGCTACAAACAAATATATTATATAATCGTAATATTACTGGGGCAGTGATACCATTTTGTCGACATTATCTGATGATGTTCTCCATGGTTATAAATGAATTATATATAAAAAAAAAAAAAAAGCGTGTAATGTAATGTTAAAAATATTGTGTTCAACCAAATTATAAAAGATATACTTTAAAAGCAAGGGATACAGGTTAATATCAATGAAACAAACAAAAATGTATACAGTTTATAATATTATAATTTAAAACATATAACTTTTATTTGTTATATATAATTAAAACATTTTTTTTTTTTTTTTACAAAAAAAGCATGAATCGTAGAATTGTATTAAGGTTTTCGATAAGGACTTTCGGCTCCGCATTCCGCCTTAGACCACGTAAGCCATCGCGCAACCATTTATATCTATAGCCGTGAGTATGTTGTGTATGTTTAGAGATTTATATAGAAGCATTTGTAATCGTATGGACTTTTTATCAAGTGAAATATTTGGATTTTGTTTGTTCTTGATTTCAAATTCTGAGTGAAACGAATGATGTTTATTTGTTTTTTCCGTAAACACTTTTTGGTACACTTAACCTTCTCCAAAAATGTCATCCACCATCTTTACAGATTAAAAATTGTTTCTAGTCGATACTTAAAGAAATCATTTTTCTCAATTATCTTTAGTGTTTCAATGCGCAGTGAAAAACTTACGAAAAATCGAACAAAAACGGTTAAAATTACCTTAAATGAAACGTTTACTAAATTTATTTTAGTTATTTAGTCATAACTTTAAGTATAGTATTGCAAGAAATTTGCAATTTTCATTACATATTATGAAAATACTATTTCATGTTTTATGTAAATTTAAAAAAAATGATTACTTTTGAGCTAAATATAGAATTATAATATTATTTTTTATATTTGACTTAAGTCCCGAATATGGAATATGATTCTACTCATAAATTTAACCAGGATACTAAAAAATATTTCAAAAATCATGACAAGGGATTTTTTGTATAAGTGCTTAGTTAAATTATTATACATTTTTTACGTAATTAACTGTTTTTACATACATTTTCAACTTTAAATATTTATTCAACAATATTAGTTCACCAAATCATAATGAAACTTTGGATAACGATATAACAAAATGCTTTCCATATTTTGAATAGAAAAATGTCTCCTTTGTAAAATAAGAAAACTTTAAAAGTATTAAAAAAAACCCCCATGAAAATTTAGACTGAAATTGATACGATTTATAAACAATATATTTGTATACTAAAACTTTCTTCAGAATCGTAATGAAATCATCTATTGTTTCTTAAAATTCAAAAGACCCATCCGCATATTTTATCTGACGATCGAAGAATACCCTTGGAGTGAAGTATATCTGGTTTTTTCAAACCGTGACTGAAACAGTGCGGTGATACACACCGTTCTATTTTTAGATTCAAAGTAAAGCGAAAGATTTATTGGTTTTACGATTATGTTTATTTTTTTTTCTAGAAACATTTTTTGGTTCACTCATTTCTGTCAAAAAGTCTTTTTTTTTTTTTTTTTTTTTTTATTTAGAACTTTCAGCTACAGCTATTATAGTTCGACAATTACAAGTATACAATTAAATTAATAATATTAAACATGATAATAATAAATCTGATTAATACAAATAATGATAGACGGTAGAAAATGATATCGTATCCAATTAAGATTAAAATAACATAATCACAGAATATTTAATAACAACAGTTTAGATATTTATGGTTTCGCGAAGACTGCAATTAAGGAGATAAGATCAAAAAGTCTTATTTAGTTACTCTATAGGTCGGAAATCGAATGTAGATGGTACCTTGAGGGTCTCTCTCGATATATTTTCTTCCAGACATGAGGAATTATAATAACCAAATATTTTATAATTTATATTATGAAAATTATAAATTTCATGATAAAATATGAAATACATGCATTCCAAATCCACACGTGACCCACCTGATATATAATCGTGAGTCGTGACCCACATTTTGGCCACGACCCAAAGTTTGGGTTTCTATGTAGTATAGGTTTAATGTCGAGCTTTGTGGTTTTGACTATGTAAATAAACTACGTTGTATATGCTCATCTGTGCATGTTTGGTCACATTCTGGAGTATTACGTTTTGTGATTTGAGGTGACTTTTGCCCTCTACACTATTCCTATAAGCCGCTAAAACACAATTATTTATTAAATATTAGACACTGAAATGATTTCGAATTACACAAAAATCGTCTATTCAAGTCCCAAAACATTTATCATTGGAATCAATTTTCTTGGTAAGAATCTTTTTAACGAGGTATTTAATTGACTATTTGGAGTATCTCAAAAATGTAAAATTAACTAATCACAAGTTAATTGCTTAATAATTAATGAACATGACTATATAAAAATTGGGCGGGACCATTTTCCTCCAAAAACGAGATACCGTTTTCCTCCACTGTCCATTTTCCGCCAAAAACAAAAAAGGTTGGTTTCCATTTTCCTCCACATTATTTTTGACTAAAATAATGTCTATTTTCCTCCAAATTTTAGTCAGTGTTGTAGTGTTGTGTTTCGTATTATAAAAATAGAGTATGGCTAGGATCACCATTTTGCGCGTATATTTTGGTCGCGTTCTTATCGGCTAAGGAAAAATGCTATTCCAAGTGTCCGACAGCACACGCAGTTTATAACAGTCGATTGTAACTTTAATTAAGCCTAATAAAGATAAGTACATATACAACATACGGTCATATACGTATATACATTTTACTTTTGCCTATAGTGTGCCTATAGTGTGTTTTAAAGTTTAGCAAACTTTAATTTTTAACATGTCTGAAAAAGCGACGTTTATTGAAAGTTCTTGAGGAAAACCTTTGATAATTCGTGATAGTTATACATATTTCTTAGCATATTAGTTAACATCTGAATTATTTTACATATTATATTATTAACTAATTTATTGTTATTCTTCTGTTATTATTTATTCTGATAACGAATGACGATTTTATTATTTTATTTATTGGAGGAAAATGGAAAGTGGAGGAAAATGGTCAAAATTATTTTTTTTTTTTTTTTGGAGGAAAATGGACAGTGGAGGAAAACGGTATCTCGTTTTTGGAGGAAAATGGCTACGGCCTAAAAATTCATAATATAATGTACATTTTGTACAATATGAACAATTTTCAATAAGAATTTAGTGCACGTGTGTGAGTGACGTATAAATATTATATGTATACTTATCTATATGAGAACTCAAATGTCATTTTAATTCCCGTTTTTACATTTAGGATAATATTCTAAAAAAACCTCGATAAAATTGAGATTTAGATGAAAAATAAAAATAAAAAAATAATCGGTCTTTAAAATCGTAAATTTGGTTTAACAGAGCAATATCAATATCAGCTTGATTGAAAATGAAAATAACATTAGTTTACGCTTACGAAAAAAAATCATTGATCGGTTTTATAAATAGATTATATTATTTAAGCTGCACATGTAAAATGTTTAATCCTATAATTTTAAGTTTTATGTAATAAAATAAAATATTTTTCTAACATTATGCTTCGAAAGAGTAGTAATTTGATCCATAACTTTAACTGAAAATGTGTGTAAAAATTAATTCATTACGTTTATATTTTATGGAACTCAAAGTATTGATGGATAAATGAAATATGTGACGAATCTTTAGGTAAAAATTCATATTTGTCGTGTTTAAAATATACGTATTTAGTGTAAATTTTTTAATTTTCAGTACTATTTATTATTAAATTACTGCTAAATAATGAAAACCTATCCCATGAACATACTTGCATTATTTCACGTTCTAATGTTTTGATACTATTAATCGATACATTTCGAATGTGATTTGTTTGAATTGCTATACACGCAAAATGCGCGATCTATAAGTACTTGAATATATATTTCGGTCTATGATTATTAAACTATTACTTAACCTGTGTAGCCGGTGTAAGACATACTGATATAAATCACGATCGTAAAACCGATTGATGCGTTCTTGGATTCTCTAAATATCTAAAACGAAACGAGATTGAATAAATAGAAAACTGAATCAATATCGCTCTATCGCAAATATTATACACAGTGGTTTCATTAAATCATACAAATTTACTCGAATTTACAACTAATATGAGGGACATGAATATACGATTATGTATTATACCTTTATTTGCCTTCGTGGCATCATCGTGTCAACACACACACACACACACACACACACACACACACACACACACACACCATGTGTACACCTAATATATAATTTATTATTATAATAATATGGACATTGACCGTTTGCGGTCACTGTTACAATCCTTTTAGACGTACAGTTAAATGGAATAATTCACACATTCACATCATTCGGATATATTCTTCTCTTGCCAAGTATACATCGAATGCGCTCACATAAATATGTACATGCGTGGTATATCGTATATGTGCACGGGCGGGCGAAGACCTGTTAATTAGGTCACGCGTAGTATACAAACGCGTGCATCCTTTTTATCACAAGACCTTCCTGCGCGAGGGTTGTTAGACAAATATGTATGTATTTATTTATCATCAAAACATTAAACAAAATCACATTCGTTTTGCTTAGTGTTATAGTGTGTATACAGTGTACAGAAGAGTAATTAGACCGTTGTATACGCGTTCGTAGTGAAATGACGAAAACGGAAAAATCGAAGAAAAAATCGGTAAAATAAATAATATTTACAAATATTAGAATAAAATGTATACGGATTCGACGTAGATGAAAATTCTTAAACGTTATTAGAACACCAAGTATTCGAATCTTCGAATAGGAGCAAAGATTTAATGAATACAATTCGATTTTATTAACCACGGCGTGTGCGTGAGTCCGTACACTAGCTCAAAGATCATTCTCAGCTGCGTGAAATATAGCGCCGCATTCTTTTCAACTTCACTACGCCACTCTGCCATTTTTTTCAACTGTGATAATTATTATGTATGCGTGAGATTAGAATTCAAACGGGACTACCCCGTGCATATTATTATTATAATTTATAATGCTGAATAATTTTTAGTTATTAAGACTTCTGTGACAGTCGGCTCAGAGGACGGATTTCAATACAAATTACTTTATCAGTTTGCACCACATAATCCCTCTTCTGCATTGATGCAAACGTAACCGTTCACTCGACAATAATTGACGCAATGAATAAATGGTAAAAGGAGACTGTCGGTCGGGTGCCGTGATCGAAACATCTTTAAGTCTTGATCGGCATGCAAATGAGTCTGTTATGCAAAACTAAGGATTGAAGTAACCCTTGATGGCAGTGATATGAGGGCAGAGAGGTGTCAATGTGGGAGAGGTTGCCGTGGGACGTATTCCGTTATATCCACTATAAATGTATTCATAACAATGCCCATTATAATAATATTATACATTAATCTATTTACATACAATAACGATAATGTTCTGTTCGGTTGATTTTGTAATTCGTTTCGTATCTGAGAATAATTTAGAAACATTTTGCTCAAAAATCGATTTTCACAATATTGTGACTGGTACACCGAGTCAATGATTTTCAATTTTTATCTTTTGTACAATATTGAAACCATAATAGAATATAAAGATTTTTTGATGCCTTCAATCAAAATAGACAAAAACGAATAATTTAAAAGTGGTATTTATTATTAATACAGTATTTATCAATGGTGTTGTGTACTACTTCGTTTACTTCAAATAGCTATTATCGAAGTTATATTTATGATATATGATATACATTTTACACCACAAAACACATAAATACGTATTATTGTGTGTATGGTTTTAATGTAATAACGGAATAATAATATTACGAGACAAAGTTAAATAAATGGCAAATATAATGGCTATAACGTTTTGTTGGAAACAAACTGTTTGCTCTGCATCATATACTTTAAAATTTAATAAATAGAAAATATAGATCATTTTTGGCGGAGCTTTTGAAAGGATCAAGTGCTCAATTCCGAAATTCCCCTCTATATGCGCATATATAATTCTAATTAAGTTCTTATTACTTCTAGTTTCCCGGTAGATAAAATTAACTTGATACGCACTTGAGTAGTAGTGGCACTATAATTGGTATTTGTAGTGTGTGCATGATCTTGAAATGTAAGTCTAGATGTTAAATGCATTTCGACAGACAAATGTTTGGTTACAGAGGAACAAAACATGTTGTTAGATAGTAATTTTTACTAACATAATGATCTAATAAATAATTTTTCTAAAAAAAAAAAAAAAGCTTGTAGAAAAGTAACCGAAAAGCATAATTTAGAGCTTCAAAAGTGTACCCTGAACTTCTATTCTACAAAAGCGTTTGAATTCGTCAGAAGAGAATTTAATTCTATACTTCCTCTCCAAAAATATTAAGCAAATGGTATGTACATGTAAATGCTGTGCCAGAATTCACAAAAGAAGCACGAAACGCATTCATTAGCTTGCAAAAATATTTAAAAATACCAACCTACTGTCTTTTAATGATGAATGAAATTTCCATTCGTAAACATTTAGGTTTTTATAACAATGAATACTTTTTTTTTTTAGATTCTGTGTAAAGCGAAGGGTCTATTGGTTTTACAATGATGTTTACTTTTTATTTTATTTTTTCTGAAGACACTTTTTGGTACACTTAGCTTCGTCCAAAAGTTTCATCTAGCTACTCTATGGATCGGAAATCGCTTGTACGTAGCTGGTACTCATTTTTCTCTTCTGTCATTCGTGTTTCCAGTCATGAGGAAAAACAGTCGATGTAGCGAGTGAAAACCGTGAAATTATCCATACACGAAACTTTCACAAATTTGATTTTAGTTATTTAGTCGTAACTAAGAAAGTGATGTTGGAGGAAACTTGACATTTTCATTACATATTAGTGGCTAGCTATTTAACTTAGTTTCAAATAAACTTTTGGGCTAGAAACAGAACTTTGAAAACACCTAATTTTTTTTATAAAAAGTGGCTCCGCGGTTTCGAGGTCTAATTTCTCCCACCAAGTGGACTGGTCGTACGCCGTCGTGAACCACCGAGCGCTATCGTCTGTTATCGAATTTCCCCAGTTCACGTCTATTATCAATATTATTAGTTATAACTTTATTATTGTTATTAGTTTATTGTTTAATTTTAGTCGACAATGTGAGCCTATGATCCGACGGTGGGAGTCATGTTGGTGGGAGATACGCCGACTATGACGAGTTTTGGTCGTTGCCGACTTGCGCTACCTCGGCGCACTTACTAAAGCTCCAATAACAATTTTTGAATTTGACAAAATAGTTTGAAAATGTAATATGATCATTCTTATACACTGAAATAACAATAAAAAAAATAAATAAATAAAATTAAAAATCGTAAATAATTATACGGTTTTTACGGAATCGACTGATTTATTTCTTTAGTTTATTTGTAAAAACATTTTGAATATTTGACATTTGATCATACGCATATACTTCAGTTACGATACTGGAAAATATTAAAAGTTATAACTCAGGTTTTATTTTTATTAACGTTTTATTAAATGACTACTTATACGATTTTTACGAACTAGAATTTGGTTACAAAGATTTCCAAATTTAAATGTTTATTAAAAACGATTAGTCCATTCAATCATAATGCAACTTTGGATAAAGATAGAACAACACAGTGTACGTCTTTTGGTAAAAAAAAAACGTCTCTTTTCTTCAACTAGAAAACTAGAAACAAATTTTAAAAAACAAACTTAATGAAAATTAGACTAGTTATGGTCAAACTTATAAACGGTTTATTTTTTTTTTTATACTGAAGCTTTGCTCAGAATCGTTTAACTAAAGAAATGATTTATCGTTTCTTTAAACTAAAATACACCTATCCTCATAATCTGTTCCGAAAAGTGGAGAATATCCCATGGTGCGAAGTACGTCCTTTTTTTTTACTTTGGATCAGAAGTACAAAGTGTTACTGTAAATCAGGCAACCGAACGTTTGGTATTGACGGTTGTTGCAATAAATCATTCGTGGAAGATACCAGTTGGTTATTTCTTTTGTGACCATTTAGATAGTGATTAACCTTTTTATTTATAAGCACATATAAATTATTTTACAATGACAGTTCAAACAAATTTTTTCATTTTTTTTTTTCATTTTTTGATATTTTTTCTACGTATTAATTTAGTTCCTCAAGTTAATAATTATATAAGCAAAAATACAAAAAATTAACTAATTAATTTTCTTAAATAGTTATTAGTATATTAAGTGTATAAGTATTGCTCAATATACAAGGAATAAGGTAAATAGATGACAAACGTCAGATATTAATGGTGCGTGATTCGTAAATAACAAAACAAACGCCGTTTGAAAATTTGTTATTATGTAAATAGATATTAAATGATAATAATATTATCAACTTATAACAGAATTTCGGTGTCACCGGGTTTACGAAAATATTCAAATGCAAGTAGCTTATTTGGAAACGATCAAATCGTGTTTTTTCTTGCATGGTTCGATTTTTCAAATGATACTGGTGTAAATATTGTAAGCTTAACATTTGATTGTTTTGCTGTTAATTTAAGCACGATTCGTGAGCTTGCCTGTAATCTTGTAACCTTGATCATCGCTCATATTATAAAAATACTAATTATAGCGTTTCTAATTATCCAAATATCAGTATCATATATGTCCCCCCTCACACTATAAAACTTCAGATAAACGCTTAAAAGAAGAAACTCATTGATAATAATAATGAAGTTATTTATTTAAAATTTGTATGTGGAGTGAGTTCAATATTGCATTCAAAGAACTGTGTTACTCTGCTAGTAAGTTCAAAAAAGCTTTTTTTTTTTTTTTTTGAAAGACGGTGAAAGTAAAATTAGCAATACAATTACTTACTTCTCCGATTGTTAATTCTTAAATATTTGTAAATATGTACCTAAACTAAATGATTTGGAGGACTTTACTGCAACTGTTAATTTGATAATGCTCTTCAGCAATGCTTTTGACATTTTAAATTCAATAATATTGATTCCATATGGGCTTAAATGTGATACTAATAATAATTAATTATACAAATTTAATTAATTTAATCCAAAATTTGGTATTATGTATATACAAAAAAAAAAAAAAATTCTACCACAAGAACAAATAAAATTCAGTGGATTTGTAAATAGTATTTTTCTCCATAACATCCAAATTTTAAATTGTTCTAGTGTATCTGAAAATCTATTAAAAACTAAGTACGACTGATAAGATACGACTGCTTCCATTTCTAAAAAGATTAAATTAGATTTAGAGAATCGCATCGTTAAAAAACATAAGATAAAGTGAATTTTGTTAAAGAAATTACAATATTTATTGCTGATTTCGTTTCAAATTAGTTGGCTTCACAAATGAAATGTGATGTATGCTCCCAAGCTCTTTTTGGAACCAAATAAAACTTCTTACTATTCTAGATTTGTTTAAAACATAAAGGTGATCTTAAATATTATCACAATAAAAATGATATTGAAATATGTTTAGTAGTTGAAAAATTAATAGTTGTATATAATCAAATTATCGAGTAAACAAATCAATAAATTCATTAAATAAGAAAATAAAATTCTAGCTTCTATAATAATTCTTTTATAAGAAGCATCAATATTTTTTCTTCAATAAATAATCATAGCATAGAAAATAGCCCTTCCCCAATCATGATATCATTTTTTTAAATTAAATTTGCTTTATAAATACATATTACTATTTTAATGACAGTAATTTCAACTTTTTATGAAATCAAAATAAAATATCTCTGAAGAAAACTAAATCAAATAGTTTCTTTGAGAACTTTTTATAATAAATCAATTCTATTCAAGGGCCAATAAACAGTTTTTCCATTTTTCATATTATTTATCAAATTGTATAAAAAAAATGTAGATATACGTATATATATTTATTTATTTAAACATTTTTTTTTCTTATTTATTTATCGGGGTACAAATAATACGATGAGAAAATATAAAGTAAGAACAAACAATAAATTAGCTTTCTATAATATGTTTTCATAATTATCTCAGTGTCGTATTAATTATTAGTAGTATTTATTACACCGACTACTATTACAAGCAAATAAAGTATTTTATATTATATCAAGGGTGGCCAACATGACTATGTACGCGAGCCACATGTATTGATAAGATTTTATAAAGAGCCATATTCTGAAAAACTGTTCGGTAAAATTGATAACAATTTTTTGAACGACGTATTCATGTGAATCACTTTATTCAACAGTGAAAATAATCAAGTCAAAATATCGTTCAAATTTAACTGATGATCATCTCATAGAATTGCTAGGAACTGCTCTTACATCAATTCAACGAGATCTTAAGAAGCTTAATAAAAAAGTAGAACCAAAAAAAATACCACGCAAACAAATTTAACTTACTGTTTAATTTTTTTAATTTACTATTCATATTAATTATTTTTTTTTTTGTTTATTAAACTGTAAACTATAGCCTTATATCTATACAATAAAAACATTTTTTTTTTTTTAATGTACACAAAAAAATTAAAATATTTTGGTTTTTGTAAATAAGACCATGAGCCGCATACGACTATGACGAGAGCCGCATGTGGCTCGCGAGCCGCAATTTGGCCACCCCTGTATTATATTATGAATGTGTGATTTAAAGTTTTATTTAATAATCACTGTAATTGTTAAGTGTGTGGGAATGTTCATCACGCTTAAGATATGAGTACATGACACTCAAGCAGATACACGCGCATCATACACATACGTCGGTTTACATAATATACACCATACTAGTTCCGATACACTTGTGACCGACATCTTTGTAAGACATATATTTGTATCTCATTTTGAATATCAAATAAATGTACACACGAGTTATTGCTGTTGCCCCTTTTACACACATACGAACGAAATAATTATTGTATTATTTTCAACTGTATTATGTTGTAATGCTATATTTTGTAAATTATTATTAAATCAATAAATACTTAACGTTAATAAAACGAACCATTACACACTTTTACCTTGTCCTTGGATGAGGGGATGGAGAAAAAACCTCCAATACTGTTATCATATTGGTTTTTTTAAAGGATTATTTATGATAACAATATAATTTAATTGGTGGTAATTATGTTCGTAAAATATTCAAAATTCATATTATGAATTATACAATGTACGATGTACAGTATAATATTTCATAAAATTGCATGTAAGTATATCCGATTTAATTAATACTTTAAAAATACTTTCACACAAATAAACTTACTAAAACTTTTACTATCAACAAAGTTTATGGTAACATAAAAGTTATTTTCATGTAGGCATATTTTGTTCAAGCATATAAAACTATAAAATTCTTTCAAAATTCAGAAACATTTTTTCTAGTCTTGTCGATTCATACCTATACAAAAAAACAAATCTTATGGTTTTTTTTTCAACATATTTTTATTACATATACATACATATATATATAATATATATATTTAAAACATTAAGTATTTATAAACCAACTGGTCATTGATTGGTATAACTTTTATCAAAACTGAAATTTTCAAAAAAATGTGCACCGTTAAATTATTTAATATCATAGTCCTGAGTTGTTTTATATTATATTTTATGATTGTGTTTAAAATTTGAATGAAATACTTAAACTTAAGTTTAAAAAGTCAAATATACTACAAAATATGGGTATTCTTAGCTCTTCGAATAATATATTGGAAATAAGTGTATCTAATTTTAAAGAAACAATAAATCAACTTGGTAGTTAAAAGATCTTTTATTTTTGATACATAGTGAAAGCTTTAAGTTTCCAGTAATATTTTTTTAAATTATGATTAAATTATTAAAATTAATTTAGAGAAAGACTCATTTAAGGTGAATTTTATAAAATTTTCTCAGGTTTTCGTCTATTTTTTCCGGTTCTTCAGTTTTTTTAGAGAAACACAAATCTTCAAAGTACCACGTGCGTGTGGCTTATAACCAATAGCGATGTTTGATGAATCTTTTGGAGAAAGTTAAGAATATCGAAAAATACCTTCAGTATAAAAAAATGAACTGTAAAACTGTAAAAACCAATAGATCCTTCACTTCACACAAAATATAAAAATATGCGTTTGATTTCAAATTTCAGCACATTAATTCAAATAGTACCGTAAATGGGACAATTGTTTATGAACCATTGGACAATGAAACCGAATAAACCAATTGTGGTTTTTCATAAATCATGAGTACCTATTCAAACAGAAATAAGTTTACAAGATATAACATTAGTAGACCCATTTAAATAGTGTGAAATGAATGGTAATGGAAGTTAAAGTATCAATGTTTCCTCGTTTAAAAACTTGTCGAAAAGTTGTTGAGTCATTTATATTTCATTATGACAAGCCAACTCTGATAAATAAAGACAGACATTTTAGATATTAAATCAATACACGATTACACAATTATAAAACTTTATATTTTAATTCAATATTAACAATATGTAAGTACGTTATAACTAACCGACGAATGTTTAACAATCGAGGTAACACCATGGAGCCATGACTTAGTTATTAGTCCTCAGTAAACTTTTGCACTGGTAGGTAATTGTAACTTTATGTTGTTATTACATTTTACGAACACACTTTTTTTTAATTACGTTTCTACAGATAAAAAAGTATGTGAATAAAACCGAGTAGAAATATTAGCGAAGGTGTTTATATCAGTGGGTTAAAATTTTCTTTATTATTACTATTGTGTTCTACTGCTAAGCTCACAAAGAATTATTAATAACACGTTATTTTAAATTGGTGTATTTGTCAACGTATAAATATTTAAAGAAAAAATTAAAATGATGTTGTTAAGAAATTGAGCATATTAATATGCACTATACATGCTCACTTATGCAAATAGCATAACACGCAAAATAAAAAAGAGGAAATGCAGTCTAATTAACTTGGAATAAAATTATTGTTCAACTCTAAGTTCTAAAAAATGTTTATTATTTTGTCACTTATGTTCTCAATTGTCTGAATCCTTTGTTTTCACCATCATCATAAAGTTTAGGGCTAATAATTTAAAAACAAAATCACAACATTTTCACGTAATGATGCATTTAAAAACCAGAAAATAATATTTGCCACGAATAAAAATGTTGTAATTTTTTTTGTAAATACAATGTAACTTCACTGTAAAGTTAAATATAAATTGATTATTAAATAAATAAGTTAATTTATACGAGTATAATATTCAAGTAATCGCGTTACATAAAGCATTTGAGTCCGCACCGTAAAACCACCTTGGAATAATCAACAATAACTGACATCGAAAAAACTAACAACAAAAATAAAACTTATTTTCATAACACTAAAAGTGTATTTCTTTATCTATAGTGTATAAAATATTTTAAGTTATAAAAGTAAACAAATCTCATGAGATAATGGTGGTGGAAGTTCACCTTTCGACCCTTTGGTACCCAGATAAGATAATGACGGTGAATTAAAAATAATATTATATTAATAATAATAAATAATTGAAAAAAAAATAGTTAAATGACTTAAATATCGATTATATTAATTTATTCAAAATAGTAATAATAATAATAATAATAATAACACTAATAATAAAATATTAAGTACTTATATTATATATACATATATATTTTTTTATTTGAACATTATATAATAAATTAATTATCATAAAATTTAAAATATTACATGGTTGTATGTATATAATATACACATGCCAACAAATTACTTTACACTAAGTCTCATAATATGATGAAATACGAATACTCAATAAAATAATACGGTAAATACTACATGTACACGTAAAAGAGTAAAATGTCTGTTTTTATTATCTTTCAATAACTAAGATTTATCGTCATCAGCTGAATAAAAGAGCGTCTTATCCGATTAGATAGAGAAAAATCAAGCGCTTTAACAGGTTATTTTTACATTAAATAGCGTAGGAAATGTGTATGGACCGACCGAAACCAGCGTCTTATGCTGGAAAGCGTCTTAAGCGAGTTTGACTGAACTTTCAAAAAATAAGGTATTTTCAATAGTTCAAAAGTCCTTTTAATAGAACGCATCGGGTCGAATCATTTTGAAACATTTTTCAAGACTATGTAGGAGTAAATTTGATATTTGATGAAAATGTCAAGTACTTTAAACCATTATTTTTAGACTAATAGCTAAATATCTAAAAATGGATTTAACGAAAGTTTCGTCTACATCAAATTACTTTTACGTGTGCTTGGAAAACTATTGAGAGCAGAATATGGACTCTCTGAATTATCAACTAGATGAACTTTCTGATCTAAAGAGATGCTGAATGAAACTTTCTTATAATTATTTTTATTAAAAAAAAAAAAAAATATATCACTGTCAATCAATACATTTTTTGTTTCTTTTAAAATTTAAAATAAAAATCTAACTCTCACTTCTAATTTGTTGTCTATTTTATCCTTGGCAAATTTTGAGCAGGGATAATTTTTTAAATTGATAACCTTTTGCTAATTGGTTCTAAGTTTAATGCACTTTTAAATCTAAATTGTTCGTACTCATGACAATAATTGTACAAATATACTTAATGTCAAGTTAATGCGTACCATGTGGGCGAACATTGTATTTCGCTGAACGCTAGTAAAAGACGTCGAACAATATGCGAATTAAACATTGTAGCGCAACGTCATCTTTAATGGCATAGTTGTTCGTTTACCACAACGTAAGCAGTAAGCACTATTACTATTAATTATTCAAAATCACCTTTAGTGTTCACCTAAAATCCAAATCACCGAATAGAATAATACAAGTAACAGTATTCTGATTGAATACGAAATATTAAATAATTTTGTGAGAGGTTTCGTCATACTTTTCGTAAAAATATATAAAAATATAAAAATAACATACGATTTTCTGTGGTAGTTAGAAATAATTAATAATCACTAAAAAAGCATTAATTATTCTGAATTAATCAATTTGTGTAAAATATACCATTTCAAAGACACGCAAAACCACTTTTTCTGTAGATATATATTATGAATAGCGTACATATATGTACATACATAGGCGTCTGAAGGGTAAAGAGAAAAATATGGTAAATTTGCTCTCGTTTGCATTTTTAAAACCAAACATGAGCCATTGACGAAGGGGTAATATTTCAAATTGAAATTCACTACGTGCAAAATTTAAAGAATTCGAGTATTAAGTTTGTCATTGGCTTTTTTCCCTGTCTGTTTTGTAAGGTTATTAAATTATTTACCTTCTAGTAAACAAGTTAATATGTATTACCTATTTAAATTTTTTATTCAAATTTTGGAAAAACTTCATAAAATGTAATTAATTATTATATACTTTATAGTTACTATAACACTTTCTTTCATACATTTTTACCACCCCACGAAAAAATATTAATGCAAATATCATATTAAATAAATAAATAAACACACACACACACACACACACACACACACACACACACACATACCTATATATATATATATATATATATATATATTCATTACACTAAACACTTCATTTTCAGTTTTACATTTTCTTTTTTTTTTGGATTTTTAGTGAGGTCAACGGTCTTTGATTTAATCGTAAAATTCATAATGTTTCCATTATTATTAACATAATTATTATTGTTTTGTTTTGAGAACAAAAAATTTTCCATAAAGTTGGATCCATCTAAAAATTATGTTCACCCCTTAAATAAATTAAAAGTGTTATATTTATGGTACTTTGAAGAAGCAATTTTTCTCTATTCCCAAAAGTTTTTCCAAGCGCTAGGAAAAACGATTGAAAAATTAATTAAACGGTAAAAGGTATTGTGAATGAAGTTTCCATTGTATCAATTTTAGTAATTCAATTGAAATTATAAAAGTAAATGTGCCAGAAATTATTATGTATTTCATAATCGAACTTCAAATATATTTACATGTATAAATGAACAAACATTGCAATTACCTTTTTTTATTTAAATACGTGTAGCTAATTATATTTTATGTATTATTTGCTATTATGTATTGACTGAGTACTACTTGTTTTGTTGATTTCTGAAATATGAAATTTACATATCAAAGAATAAAAGAAGCTAATATGATATTTTACATGTTACATGAGTTTAAAGTTCCTTTTTTTATACAGTATGTTATGTCACTGAATTTTATAAAATTATTGAATTGGAAAATAGTGTAATACAATTTTCACAAATGCATAATTTATTAAACAACGCATCTAATCTTATTTATATCAAAAATGATGGAGTGTTAAATTGTGTGTGAGGAAGTAAATTTAGATACCAGAGTTTATGAATATAGTAAAGCAATAGGTTAGGTTAAAACCTATACGTAAAAATGCTCGTCGAAAATTTCATCCCACCCGAAAAAGTAACACATTTTTTGCTTGTCTCATAATATTAATAATATACCCCGTAGATCACAGAAATTTGATTGACTAAACCTTTAACTTACTGACCGATCACGTGACATACCAAAGTCCATTTTTTAATAAGAGACATTTTTTTCATTCAAAATGTTAGTATTTACATTTTATTAATGAACCAATAGCAAATGTTTTAAGAGATATTGTCACTTAAACCTTAAAACAGACGTTTAGAGAAATAGAGGTAGGTACTCCAAAAATAAAAATGATGATATATATATATATATATATATATTAAAAATCAAAAAACATTTTTTTTTCGGATAAAACTTATTTAAATATAATACTTTTTCACAAAACTGTTGCATAGTGTTATTATTATTTATTTATTTATTTATTTGTGAAAAACAGGACGAGTCCAATATGACAAGCAGTAAATTGTAACATTATGATCAATATATATATATATATATATATATATATATATATATATATATATATATATATATATATATATATATATATATATATATATACAAAAAATTAGAAAGTAAAAGAAGGGTCACAGTTGGTGGTATGCATGAGACGATAAATAGGAGAATTGTCGAGAAAGTTGGAGGTAGAAAGAGGGATAGTGAAAGGAGTGGAAGAACGAGTGGGATGGCAGGGTACTTTAAAACTGATCTGGGATAGGAGCGTGGGGCAGCCAATATTGTTATTATGGAGATTATTTTAGAGATTGGTAGATTGTCTACTGTAGGCAAGGGTAGGGAGTCGAAGGGTCTGAAGTACAAGGTTGTAGTCGTGGAGAGGATAGGCTCATGAGAATTATTTATTAATTTTTTTAAATACCTAACTATCATAATAAAAGTAATTGCATTTATAAAATAAATCTGTTTATAAATCTTAAATAAATTAAAGACTCCACGTTTATAAGTGATTCGAAATTTTTTAAATAGTTTAACGTTCAAGTATTTGTGGAGAAAAAATATCAAAATCCTTTAGATTGACTAATATATTTTGATTTTATGTTAGAAGATCAATTAAATATCCTTAAGATGGATTTTATTGAATTCACATTTGTGTGAATAATAATTATTAGGAAATATTATAATCACATGTCAACTCAAAGTGTGAATCACTTAACACGAAACATTTGTTATGGATGTATGTATTATATTAAAATTTATTGTGCATTTTGTATAATATTTGAACCAGGCACCTAGTGTTAATGAACAGTCCTACAATCATACTGTTATGTCTTGTAACAAAAAAAAGAATTAACTAACTAATTTACCAATTGTTTTTGTGATATTACAGATTGAAAGCATATATTGAAATAAAAAATGTATAACTTATAATATACATAATGTACAACCGAGTTTCTTCATAAATTTAATAGCTGCTTTCAATTGCGTCTTTGTTTTTAATATATACGTGTATGCTACTCAAGTATTACGATTACATTTTGTATCATCTCACCGTGATATTTTACACAATCGATAAGGAAATGAAACAATGAATTGTTAACATTTTACGTGAAGGTTTATAATTAATTTATAACGGTTTATATTCTAGTCTTATCCCTAGAATTACATTTTCATATTTTATATCATCACTATATGCATTCCCATAAATTTAAATTGTGTCTAGAGTAATCGACCAAGTATAAATTCTTACGCGCGTATAGAAGTGTTTAAGGTAGATATCTCATTGTGTACCTACACAAACCACTTTTGAAATCCAGCCCGGGTCGCGTTAATTATGGAACAATTATTTTTAAATGGAATCACGTAGACTAAAAACGTTCCGCGGTGGAAATTGAAAAACAGTCGTGTGTTCAATTTGCTAAAAGCTCTATAATAGAATGGTTATTCGTTGCGAGTTTTCTTTGCGAGCGCTTGAAAAATATTGATTCATTTTTTAAATCACTGTAACTTAAACAATAGTGTGTATTTAAAACTGCAATTTCTGAAACTATTACGTTTTTAATAGGCACAGTATTTGTTTAAAACTAGGTGTTTAGGTAGTACAATTAATTTTCATTCTTGAGAACTAATGAAACACTAGTTGTGTAAGATTGTCTTTTACTACACCATATTACGTTGGTTAAGTTGCCAATATTTTGCGATAACATTTATTCATTAGCCATTAAATTCGTTTAGGAAAATAAG
This sequence comes from Therioaphis trifolii, assembly GCA_027580255.1. Lineage (NCBI taxonomy): Eukaryota > Metazoa > Arthropoda > Insecta > Hemiptera > Aphididae > Therioaphis > Therioaphis trifolii. The sequence goes on along the minus strand of CM050406.1, from coordinate 2,476,831 downwards.
CTGTTCGCTATTGTATTCTCAGTGCATATTAAAAATGTGCGATTATTTAAAATTTTAAAGTTATAATAAATCATTGTTTTTGAAAAATGGTTTTAGGCGGATCTTGGTGAGTAAAGTTTACAATTAACTTTACATTTAATAATCGCTTATTTGTGTAATGCTCACCACGAGTAGGGTTTTTTTTTTATTTTCTTCTTAAATTTGATTGTGGTTTTCGATAAATTATATCTGATAATCTTAAAACAGTTATTTTATCTTCATTGGTGTTCAGAAATAAGAAAACTTCTAATTAATACAACTATTTAGGTTTGAATTATATTTAGTAAAATCGAAAATACATAAATATGTAAATGGGCAAATAAAATTAACGACTTAAGTTTTTATGAAAAGATTCACAAGAATTTGTGTTCTCTGAAAACTTTTTTCTACCCACGTCAATAGGAGACAGACTGATTCTTTTAAAATATAATTTAAATTAAATAGTTAGTAAATTTTTGTATGATAAAATTAATGGAACGTGTGGCTGATAGTTCAAACGTCAAAAAATCTCAAACGTTCTCCGCAGTATAAAATGAGTTTTAAAAAATGTACGATAAATATTCATTTATCACCCTATTTGTTTTTTAATCTGTCACTTGTCCCACTACTTGAATTTTTCACCATCACTATAAGACCGGATGAAATCAGTACGCTTTTGTCATTGTTTTTTGTCCAACTGCTTAAGTAACATTATGAACCGCTTTCTCTTAATCAATATAAATAATATTAACTTAAAAATAAAAGTTTTTTTTTTTTTTAATATTCTTTATTAATAGTTTAAATGTCTCAATGTATTTTTGATGTGATTTTAAAAACTTCTGAAAATAATTGATTGTTTACAACCTGTTGTGCAGTAATGTGACGCAAATTATGTGTACCTATTATTTTAATTATTTTAGAGCGCGGGCTATGATGCTATTGACGGTATTAATATGAGATATAAATAAATTAATAAATATTTGAATATTAGTATTTTTTTTTTTTTTTTTTACATTGATTTTATTAGAAAGCAATTAAATAATTGTTATTTTATTCGTTAAATTTATGAACAAAAATACAATACCTATTTCGTTAAATCGTTGATTTATTAAATATTTATTGATTAAATATAGTTATGAAACTTAAATGCGAATAAATAATAAAATATAACTTTTTAACTACTGTTTTTAGTCGAAATTGTGGAAAAAAAACCAATTTAAATATTGAATTTCGAAACCAATGAATTTCATCGTTGCAACGTCATATACATCATAGAAGTTTATATTGAAATTATAATTTAATATTAAAAACTTATGTACAGAGACATGAAAAAATAAGTATATACACACATATATTTAAATAGATTGGCCAAAATAAAAAATAAAAAACGTTCAAATAATAAAACTATTTTGTATTTCTGATTCAATAAACCTATAAAAGACTTTCCGAAAAGAAAATTATATAAATAATGAACTTAAAGATTTGACTATAACTTGCAATTTTTATAATATATTAGTTTATTTTTATTGACCTTAACATGTACTTGTATTAATGATATAGTATATGTATAAATGAAAAATAAATACTTATTAATATATTTTTATATCATGCGTATCAAGTCAAATGAACTTACCTTAAATATGTTCCAATAGAGAAAGACCATAATGATGCATGGTATATAGAATGAAGAGAGAGATGAGTAAATAATGAAATTCGAGTTATAAAAAAGACAAAGGTCCGGTATTCGGTCTGGTGTGTTATTTAGTCCTAACACAATAGGAGTGCCAATTGCCGCACTGATCGCCCAAACCAATACGATTGTCAACCACACTCGTCGGTTGTTTTTGTGCTTCGCGTATTTTATTGGCTGTGTGACCGCAATGTACCTGCGAACACGCAAACACATACACACACATACATTAATCAATATATTTTAATCATTTATCAATTCTTCCGCCACCACCTTCAACGTTCACACAACACACGCATTGCATTAATAGATATAAATAGGCATTTTATTCTTTTTACATATTCGATTTATCTCCCGGATTCCAGGCCACCAACAAATCATCTTTCCAGTGCCATCCCCCGGGATATCATTCATGGCCACTTAGCTCCAACTAAGACTTCTTCGAGTACACGGCCGGGCAGAACTAACCATTACCGGTTTCGCACCTGTATACATTTTGTTCATAATTATCATCCGATCCCTTAAATTGTACATGGATCGCGTCTCTTTTGGTCTGACACCGTTTAGCAAGACCTGCTGCTTCAAACCATCCGTGCGGCCCGAATCACTAACATCCCTTATATTATATTGAATCGTATCTAATCTTAAGTTATCGCGGGGGAAAAAACGTACAACACCGTAAACGCTTGTGTTTAAATAATTTACGAAGACCATCACCTGCGATTGCTAAGGAACTTAATGTAAAAAACGTGTGTGGATCGTAGAAGAAATATTGATGTACCAGCAATGTCAGATGTATAAACTGTTAAACAACTTAATTGATTGCCCTGAAATATTTTCTTAGGTATCTTTAAATTAAATTCCTGAAGAGTTCATACCAGACTGCGGTCTTTTCCGCTTTTTGACGCCTTTCTTTGTAGTCGGAACTATATAGATACTTTGCTCAGATTAACCGAATGATAAGATAGTGTAATGAAATAAATACTAACTTGGCGTTTTTTTTTTCAATTCATTAGCTGAGACGAAGTGTCATTTGAATACTGTTTAATTATGTTGAAATGGTTTATTTAGCTCGTATACTATATTGCGATTTAAGTCATACTGTATTATTTGCCCTTGAAGCGTTATATTAAATTATTAAATAAACGTGTATAAAAAATAGTTATGTATATTATATTTTTATACGAGACTTAAGGTGGAAAAATAATATTTACCGATCTTAAATACAAAATTAATTATGATTTTGAGTGAAAATATCGCTAATTCACGTGGGAATAATGGTTTTTGTTAAATTTCTATCAATTCAATGCGTATAAAAAATAAGATACAATTTTTAAGGTTTCAGTGTTATTAATAAAGTATGAAGAATAACATGACATTAAATTCTCAGATATTTATGAAAATAATTTAAATAAATACTTCCAAAGTTTTAGTTATATTTTTCAATACTTATAGTTCTATAAATAACTGAAAAATTGTGAATTTTTTTTTAAATCGTTTTTTTTTTGTCTACATAAGAGTACTGTTAATATTTTATGAATATTTAATACTATAATTTTCGAATTTTTGGCTAAATTTCAAAAATAGATTGTATGGAAATCTTGTTTATAGCCAATTTTACCGTTTTGACCCAATTTTGCAGTTATTTGTACATAGTTATGTCGTACGTTTAGAAAAACTATTCAGATAATTAATTTGAAGTACCAACTAAATGAAATATCTGGTAAGGTAAGTTACTGGACATACATTTTGAACCACTATTCCTACCCGAAAAGAAATAAATTACATAAAACAAAAATAAAATTCATCATTGCAAAAGCAATACATTCTTCGTTTCAATCAAGGTTTAAACAAATTATTTGTAATTATTCAAAAAAAATATATGAATTGCTGTAGAACTATATTTGAAGTAACTTGTGTAAATATGACAAGTATAAAATTTTTTTTTTTTTTAAATGATGTTACATAGCTCTATTTTTAGATCAAAATATGTAAACTTTTTTTGAATTTTCCTCAAGAATGTCGTATTATGTTATTGATTTATGAGAATAATTCCAAATGTCTAGCAACATTACTTTTTGAGTTTTGACTAAACTTTTGACTAAATAACTAAAATCGATTTAGATAAAATCTCATTTACGACAAATTTTGCCATTTTTACTTGGTTTTTTAGCATTTGTCTCTTAAGCTTAGAAAAATTATTGAAAAAAGAGAAATATAAATCTTCAAAGTACATATACATACAATTTCTGATTTATGTAGTGTCTAGACGAAACTCTTGGACAATGTTTACTGCTTCAAAAAGTGTCTACAGAAAAGTCAAAAAAAAACCATGATTGTATAATGAATTGAACTTTTGTTTCACTAAACATCTCAAATGTTATGAAATTATGATACGAATCGGTTCATTCACTGTAACGATCAAAAATTGACGTACTTCGATTTCATCTGCTTTCGATACCAAAACTTACAAATCATAACATCGGTAATTAAACTGCAATATGGATCAATCTTCGAGAAAAATTTATGGAAGATTTGAAATAACAGTTCACCGTTACCATCACATTATAGTGTGGTTTCCAATCGGTAGTAAAGAGTCCATAGGGTCCATGTTAGGTGTTTCACCCACTACACCATTATGCTGTTTGAAAGGTGAAGTGACGTAAAACGAATATTCACTACTATCATCTTGGTGTATTTTGTTATTGATTCCATAAAAAAATAAAGTTTACACATGATATTGTGAAGTAATTATGTTTAGAAGAAATGTTAATTGTTATATTTATCTGTTAATACATTGCACACCAGCGAAAAATATGAGTCTGCAAATTACCAAGTCTACAAAAGAGTTTACATAAATTTCTACTTAAAAACTACATTCAAACTTAAAATAGTAATTCAAATTACATTCCATACAATCAATGGAAATGAATACTAAGAATAATTATAAAATAACAGAAAAATAATGATAAAATAACATTGGGTTTCATAACTAGTTGACATAATTACGTTATGTTATATAACTAATACATTGAATAACATTAAGTAAAAATGCATACTTCGAGTAGACTATAAGACTATAAAAAAAAAAAAAAAAAAAAATGAATATAATAGTTATGTTTAGGAAAGACTTCTGAAACTCTTTAACCTTATTTAAAAGATGGATAAGTGAAATAAATTTACCGTTACTTTCTTGTTAGTCTGTTTATAAATGTATGTAATATAATTTAATGATAAATATAAATATATATTATTTCTAGCACAATAATCGGTTGAAAAAAGCTAGTCGTCTGTTTCTCCTCTATTGTTCACTCGTATCTTAAAACGCACACGAAAAAAATAATTTGTAACGGGTTAAAGAAAATAAATTATAGAAAAATATGTTTACATAAGTATACTTATAAGCGATTTTCAAACTTCAAAATCAGGAATAACAAATCTCCTAAAATAATAATAGTAAAAAAATCACGTGTTTTGTGTAGTAATTTTAATTTGAACCGACATTTGAAATTAAGTGTATATGAAATATAATCCAATTGTGTAATGGAATGGTTTTGCGTTATTATGAGTTATATTTAAATTAATAATGTAAAATGGTAATTACTACAAAAAAACCATAAGTTTACGCGAAAATAATCAGTTTCATCAACATTTTTCCTTTGAACGCATGTAAAAAAAAAAAAATTAATCATAAAGGTAGAATAGTATTTCCTAAACTTTTTAGCCAAAGGTGCATTTTTTCGGGCTAAATTCAGTCCATGTTGTTAAACACTAATTAATAATCCCTTTATACAGTTTTACATACTCGTTTACATGTCTATATATCACAATGAATATGAATAAAAAAATGAATACAAGTTTCTATTGATAACCTATTTAAATAATTTACTCAACTTAGAGCAAAAAAAAAAAAAAAAAGGCAAATTAAAAATATGCGAGTCAGAAATTCAAGTGCTAGAATCGAAAACAGAATATAGATTTACCCAGTAAATGTTTACAGAACGAATTTACTCGTAGTTAAAATGGTCGAAAAAATTACTTCAAATAATTATACAATTCAAATAGAAACAAACAAAAAATTATTACAATATTATTTTAATTTTTTTTTTTTACTTTTATATTAGCTATAGGGCCAAATATTTTGAATTTCAACATTTGAAACAAAATCGACATAGTTTAGAGAACTCAGCATATTCCGTACTTATAAAATATTTTATGTAGATAGAAATGTCTGTGGTAAATCTGATGGTATAAAACAATTTTTACCGTGAATCATGATTTTACCTTAATTAGGAAAACTTTCCTTTATGAAATATTTCACATTTCAATATTAAGCCCAAAATGGGTGTTTTTAAAAAGCGAAAAATGAGTCTTTTGAAAATATCTTCTACTCAGTTTTTTTTTTATTAAAATGATTTACATTACACGATTCTAAAAATATTTTTAAAGTAGATACCTACTTACTACTTGTGATACAACATCATTAATCTTTTAAGATATTGGCTTTGTCGTACGAGACTTAAAGTCTTGTTTCTTGATTAGAATTTCTTAATCACAAGCATAACTTTATTTTTATTTCCACCACAAATTAATTACTAAAATAAAATATACTTTTAATAACATACATATTTGGGTTTTATATTTTATTGTGATTTGTAATTTTTCTTTTTTTTTTTTTTTTTTGATCCGGCTTTACGAACCACTGAGGAGGCTCTTTACCGTCAATACTATCTGCTCCCATTATTTCTATCATTTGCCAATCTATTCCATTTTTTTTGGGATTACCACATTCCATAACTCATTAACGCTGCATATCCATCTTCTTCGTGGTCTTCCACTTGCTTTCCTCCTTGCTAAATTCCAAATCATTATTTCTTATATTGGACACCCATTTGCACTCCACATATGTCCGGCCTATTGAATTCCTTTAAATAATCATACAATGCCTTCTCTTTTTTAATGGTTTTTCAGCTGTACGTTCGTTCTCAATTTCCATTGTTGTGTTTCTGCACTAAGCACTGGACCACGTGTGTTATCCTTAAGATTTTCCTTTCGAATATTTTTAATGTCTCTTCGTCACCTTCAGTCGTAGTCCATGTGATGCATGAATAAGTAAGTACTGGTCTTTTGTAGCTTACATACCGGTTTTCCCAGATTTTTTTTGATATTGTTTTTGATTTAAAGGTGCTCTCTATTGCGAAGTTACATCGGTTTGCTGTTTTCAACCTCACGTTTATTTTCTCGTGCAGAATATTTTTGTTGTTTGCAGTAACTCAGAGATACTTAAATTCGTTCACTTGTTCGAATTCATTATTTTCTACTTTAAGCGTGGTGCTATTCTCTGATCTTCTTTTTAATATCATGTATTTTACTTTCTCTGTATTTACTACTAGACCCATTTCATTATTTGCTCTTATGTGTTTCTATATTGCACGATATCGTATGTTGTACGATATAAAGAATGTCACTTCAAATAAAAGGCTGCCATCTAAAATCCTGGTACTTCTTGGTATTACTATCGATGAATCGAATATTCATGACTGCTTACAATAAACTGTTTTGTTCGAAAATACCTACGGGGTATAATCAGCCAAGTTGAACAACTTGAATCTATAATACTACAGTGATATTCAATATCAATCAGATTAAAAAATAAAAGGTGTATCGAAAAAAAAGATTATATTTATATAAATACATATCAATCAGATGAGTGTAAACAGTAAGGTCATAAATACAGACGATTTAGAATTATTAAAATAATATTAACATCGATTATACGAACATGTGTTTAACTTATAGAGTTATACCAATAAATAATAGTTAATAAAATATTATATAAAATAATGATACTTAAATACTTAAATATGGTGTTTAAGTACGGTAATTTATAATTAACTAATTGACTTGGTAATGCATAACTATTGCTAGATTCAATCATTATAGTATTGTCCTGCCGGTATATATTTTCGTGTATGTTTATTTATCTCGGCCAATTTATAAATGGATGATCTGTATTTAGTCTAAAATCTATAATTTGTCATATGCCGCAATATCTTCATGCTTTTTTAAATAGATTTAAAAAACATTTCCTCTTCCATATTCACAGCCCAATTTCTGCTTTACATGAAGTAAAGTAAATAACATTCATTTTAACACATATAGATAAGAAACTATAATATTAGTATCAATAAAAAAACAATTTTAAACATTTATCTGACGTTAAAAATCGAATTTTGGCAAAATTCCTTCCTTTGTGAGCATTTTCATTCCAAAATGAAGGCACTTTAAAATTGCAATTCTTCTAATACATTTAGTTTAGGCTCTACATTGATTATCGCATGTTACTGTTTCTTGACAGTTGCCTTTGTAAATGATTACTTATTTTAAATATCATCAAGATCAATTCAACGGTTAACGAGTTCATTAGTTATGAACTGACAAACATTCAATTTTATACATTAGATTATAAGGTTATAATGACTTTTAGTGTTATTATTTTTTGTAAAAAAGTAATGTTATTTTTACTATTATCATTATTACTACTATTACTACTATTTTAAAAATTTATTTGACTGTACAAATAATATTTATTTAGATTTAATTGTTGAGTTAAAAGATATTTATGTTTGTGAATTATTAATACAACTTTTTAGACACATTAATCATCTAAAGTTAAAATCAATATATTGAACTAGTACATAGTTACAACTTTCGAAATACGTGTTTTTCAATTCTTCAAAGCTAATAAAATATAAAAATATTCGAGGGTAACTGGGTTAGGTTATGTTAGGTTTTTAAAAAGTTGCTTCAGTGTATTTAATACGTATCTGATTCTATTTAGTTAAATTATCTTTACAACTCTCCGAGAATTAATCTTGAACAATTATTTTACTTTGTGTTTTTATACCATTGTTAAAACTCATACTTTAGAAGTCAGGAATTTATCACGTTCATTGAGTAGGTTTTCCTGACTTACATCTGCAGTTATTTATACTATACATAAATATACGCTATACATTTATATTTATATCTATATAAAGTTTCTTCTTATTCGTTACCATAGCAACATACTATCAATTATCTAAAACTTAAAAAATATATAAAGAAGTTTCTTCGTATATAAACATAAAAATAGTACATTTATAGAATACCAATATATGATACAGGCACATTGATTTTGATTTATATATAATCTGCGAATTCTGGAATTTTCCAATAATTTCAAATCTCAACGTGTTTTTTTTTTTTTTTTAAACAACGAACAAGGTGAAAAAAATCATTATTATATCTTCATCTTAGTATTATCATAAACCAAAATCCAATAAATGATCGCCTTAGTGTTTTTGTGCGTATAAATACCTTATTTTGATAATTATTATGATACACACAAAGATCCTTCCACATTTTAGTAGATATTTTTACTGAAAATGATAAATCGTCGGAAGGCTATGGAAATTCAAAAATATAATAAACCACTTAATACTAATTGTCTTTAAATTTTAAATAAATTTCTAAAACAGTGACATAATTTGCTAAAAAAAAAAAAACAAAAAAATTCGCAATATAGTTGGAGTGTCCACCTAAACAGACCATTTTCTTACCGTCATATAATATGTCAACAAAATATAAACTAAGCCAAAGAGTCATTTTTGTATTTCAGCATCAATTTTCCCCTGAAAAATTGATTCTACATTGTTTTGAAACACATGTTATCTGCTCTTCTCGAAAATTCACTAGTATTACACTTTTCTATAAGCATTGTAAACACTTCTACATATTAATCTAAAAATAAATTTGGAACATAGCATAAACATCACGTACATTATTTACGACGCCTTGCTATGTAATTCATATATACATACACACACACACACACACACACACACACACACACACACACACACACACACACACACACACACACACACACACACATATATATATATAGTATGTATACTATGTACGGCCAATAACAGTGTCGATGTTGTTATCGTTTGGTTGAAATTGAATTACAAATATTGTTTGCTCACGCCGAATTACTTTGGGGTTTCACCACAGCCCAGATCGATCACGTTTCATATTTTACTGTCATGTAAAGGTGTCCCCAGTGCTGAGATACATGTTATATATTAAGTTATATTTTATGTTATAAAGTCATTGTAATATTTCGTATTAAAAAAAATAAATATTTTAATGAGCTCAAAGAACAAATTTAAATTATAAAATCACATCATTGACTAACCTATGCAATTTCCCACGGTACAAAACGACGTCAGATGTTATCAAAAACCCGTTGTTATCTATCTGCCTATACCAGTGTTAAAAATAAAAATAATCTTTATTTGTACCTACCATCTTCTTTTTTTGTTTAGATAGAAGATTTTATTTTTTTTTTTAAATCTTATGTTAATGATAAAGTAGATAAATAAAAATTACGTGATTCGTCCCATCGGGTATTTTCGCTCCTCGGAACAGTAAATGAGAATGGGTGTATTAAATTTTAAATGTATACATCGTTTCTCTAGTTGAACAATTTTGATCAAAGTTTAATATTTAAAATATACTGTTGATGTGTTTTACCATTTTTTGCCTAATTATTGATAGGTTTTTTTATCTAAAGTTTTATTGTTGAATAAAGAAGGTATTTTTTTTTGTACCAAAAGATTCTAAACTTATTTTTCTATCTGTATTCAAAGTTGCATTATAATTGGAAAAAAGTATTTCATCAAATAAATATTTAAAGTTGGAAATGGACATAAAAACAATTTTTTACGCGAAAATCGTGTAATAATTTACTTAGAAAAAAAAAATCTCGAGTAATGATTTTTTTGTTTCGTATAGATTATGACGAATATTAAATTGATAATATCTAGTTTAGAGATCTTCAAATTATTTAACCATAAAATTGTGCAATTAAAAACTGATACGGGTGATGCTTAAATTGGAAAGTCACACTCATCCGCTCTGTTCATATAGTGGAGGACTCGCAGCCCTATTACATGGATTGAAACCTGTTGGTGTAGCTCAATATTCCCTTAAAGTACCATCTACATAAGTTTTCCGGACTATAGGTTTGCCGGATGACTTTTTTGGACCAAGTAGAGGTGCGCTAAAAGTGTCTCCAGAAAAAAATAAACTTCATTGTAAAACCTTATGATCTTTTGCTTTACTCAGAATCTAAATTTATCATATTTGGAAATTATTGGTTCCGTTTTAATATTTCTCCTTGATTTCATATAAAAAAAAAAAATATATCTTTTTGAGTTCCTTAAGGATTTTTTGAAATTTTGACATCCAATTTATCATTTCTTCGAAATTTGTATGCCACGTTATACCCTTAGGCGTTGGGAACCCGCAATCTTCGAAGCATTTTGTGATGCCCGGATACTTTATAAATAATTTATATGTATCAATGTATACAAATAAGACTATAAATAGATTCCATTATTGAACCACACGAAAAAACAAGGATGGAGCAAACAATATCACATAAGGTACTCGAATTTCTTTACGATTATTTTTAAAATTAAAACTTCTGTTTTTATTGTTTGACTTCAACCGGAGTATTTAACTTTTAAGCTCACGTGATTTAATATCAAAACAATTTAAAAAAAGTAATAATTAACCTAACATTTTCTTCTACCGCCAAACGATTACTTTAAAACAAGCAAACCTTGTGGGATACGGTTCACTCTTAGTTCTAAATAAACTTCCCTCTTGAAAGACTACCGTTCTCACCACAAAGTGATGTCAGGGTCTGATTTAGGTCTGGGGTGGAGCCCTGACTAAAAAGACTAGTTTATATGTTTTATGTACTACAAGGTCTTGGGTCACAGTCCGAGTAAAATATTAATACAATATATTGTGTGGTGATGTATTTAGATGACCTGTAAGTAATAAACTAATAACTTTTAAGGTATAAAACGCGAGTCCATAGAATTCCAGTAGATATGTTTAAAAATTTATTTTATTCTAAAATTATTCGCATGCCCAAACTATAATTTTTTACTTTCCACTAATGAAATATTTTTATCGACGGTGTATAAATAATAAATATTCCTTTGTACTTTGACCTCTTCAACACATAAGCAATTTTCAAGTTTATCGAAGTTATTCTACCATTCATGTTTTAATATCACTCAGATCAATTCACACTATTATTATTCCAAGAACGTTTTCATGCGTTTTAAAAAAATGTTGAATTTGCAAAACGAGGTTATACGATGAAAATAACTTTCATCGAGTAACAATAAACGTTCAAAATATTCTATGTAAGCATACAAACACAGTAGTATATTCCATGGTAAATATTATACAGACTTATAAATATTTATCAACAAAAGGAAATATTAGTTAAAAATATCATAGCTAAACTCTATCAACTATCAGGACATTTTTTTTATTTTTTTATTTCAAGAAATCACATTTGTGCGGTCATGAAGTATATATTTTATTGAATCCAAATAATTTACGTTAAAACTGAAAATTCAAAGTTTCCCTTTAAACTCAAATCTTGTCATTAAAAGATAATTACTGTTTTAATTTAAAATGGGTCCTAACTTCTTAATTTACTCGAACACGTATTTACAACTTAAATAAATGAACGACTTTTGCTGACAAGTGACAGCTTTGTTGAAAATTTCGTTTAAAATAATGATAATATGGTTCAAACAGTTTAAACAGTTTGTTTGCAGCCAGCATACAAGTCATGAAGGTATGATAATTTTGTATCGATAGTAAATCATGTTAATCATCATACTTAAACCCACATCTTAACAGAGCTGTGTTCTACGAGCAACTTGGGCCAAATTGAATACTAATAGTTTAGATAATACTTCGTATATTATGATAATTATTGGTCACTTTGCATTAAGTACACGTTTATTTTATCTTATTAGTAATATTACATATCGTACACCGTTTTTCTTAATAACTTCAGAAACACCGTAAATAAATTGTAACTTCTTGTCATAAAAGAAAACTTACGGAAAAAAAACTATTTTATTTATGAATTGGTAATTAGTATTTTATACGCACACATTGTATTTGATGAACTGATGAAAATTAGGTTAGGTTATTTATGCCTTTTTAAAATTAAGTTATAAAATATTTATGTTGAATATTAAACAATTTAAAATTTTTAAAAAGAGGATATTTTAAGTTCTATAATATATTAGATCACAAAAATCATATTATTTTTTTTAACTATTGCTCACTAAGCCTATACAAGAGTATTGCAGTTTACATTATTTGTAGAAATTTCAAGTATTTAAGAGCAAGTATTTTGGTGTGTTGACTATATAACTAAAATAGATTTAATATAAATGTTAATTCAGACACATTTTACCGTTTTTATTTAATTATTTTATTGTTTTCCCGAATATCGAAAAAACGTTTTAGAATAAACAACAACTAGCACTTCACAGTACCAACTGGATGCAATTCACTTGTGTATGAATAGGCTGAATTAACTGGACGAATTTGACCACCCGAAAAGAAACATCAAAAGTAATAAATATTGTTATCAATGAGAATTACTCACAATAATAAATTCTACAAAAATGGCCATATCACTTGAACAATTTTATTTTAAAACTTTGAATTAAAATATTTTGAAGTTTTGAAACACTCAGTACGATAGCGTTCATTGGTAATTCATATCTTAAATAAGGCGTCAAGACAATAATATGGTAGAATTTTAACCTCCATTGATTCGCTCCTCGGATATTTTAATGGAGATGGATATATTTTATTTTAAAATAACGATTGATAATTTCTTAAGCTAAATACTCGTATTTCTGTGCAAAGTTGCAATGTAAAATGTACTGTTCATATTTTTTTTCTTATCAAATCCGTTTATATTGTTTTCTAAACTAAAGAGAAATTTGTATAAAAGTTTAAAAATAAGTTGTCCTTATTGTATATTGGGTCTGTAATGATTGAATTATCGAATATTTTTTCACACATTCAAAGTTGAAAATTGATATCAAAACGAAGGATTCTGTAAAAATCATATTACAATTGAAGTTAACAATTCTAAAAAAAATGTCAAGATTTTTGAAATTTAGTAGTTATTGTCAAATATTGAAAACTTTATTAGAGATAAACTTTAAAAACAAGGTATTTTCAAAGTTTCATTTTTAGCTCCAAAGGTGTCAATTTTTTTTTCGAAACTTCTGTAAAGTATCATTATGTTATTTATTTACGGTGAACAATTTTAATTCCTAGCAACATTGCATTTGAATTTATGTCTAAATAACTAAAACCAATTAGATGCAAATTTCGTATACGGCAAATTTTACCGTTATTATCCGAATTTTTTTCTCAAAAAAGTTTTCTCATCACGTCAGAAATTTCCTAACAACCCAAGTAACACGTGCAACATTTTTGCCGGGCCTCTTAACGATAATTCTGTGGCGTGGGAAAAACTAATATCCTAATACTTGACATACCAGATAAAACACATCAATATTATGTACGTGTAAATCTAATTTGTGTGGTCACCGAAGCCATATGCAATAAAAAAAAAATCGGGTGAAAAAAAATTCTTTCAGTCCACAAGACAGAGTAAGGCCACGTTTCATCGTTTTTAATGATTTCGAAGGTTAAAGGTTCGATGGTAAGGTAAAAAAATATAGGTTTTCAAAAGATATAATGTGTCTTTTTTCTCGTTTGAAAATCCGTTTAGAGTATTCAAACTCATCGAAAAGTTATACTCAATCTCTCTATAGGTCAACAATTATATCTTTTCGATGTATTCAATTTGTCATCTTTGAAATTTGCAATGATTTATTCTGCAAGTGTAATAACCTCTAAAAATCGATTAAAACTGGTTAAATGTTCCATATACGAGATTTTAATGAAACCAATTTCACTTAGTTGATCATAACTGAAAAAGTAATTTATCTTGAAAATTCAAATTTTTACCAAATCTAAATAATATTCTTATTCAGATTCGAAGACAATTTCAAAGAAATTTGAACAATTTTGGTTCAAAATCAAAGTGAATAATTCTGAAAGTATCCGATGATTTAAACTTAAGAAGTCTTAAACATTTTTAGGTAGAATTATTCATTATCATTGTTTAAAGGTACAATATTAACTCATGTTAAAATTGCATAAAATGTCATGATGAAGTTTCACTAAGAATCGTTTTATTAAACAAACGATTTATCGTGGTTTTAAAATACAACACGACTGACACCAACATCTTGTACTAGAAGCGAGAACATCAGTGATGCAATAAATACTTGGCTAAGAACAAAAAATCAATACTAGAATAATACAACATTAAAATGCACTCTTCATTTAAAACGTCAACGAAGTGTACAACTGATAAAATTGGCAGTTGTGATTATTTAATGGGGTTTAAAGTTAAAATAAACAAGTAGCAAACAACTTTAAAAATAAAGTAGTCATACGAGCATCGGACATACCTATTTGATGTAGACTAAAAACGGAAAATCGATTAAACGACTGCGTGATTAATTTATGTGGCCAACAGCGGTATCTTACAGGTCGGACGTATAAATTGAAAAAAAAATAATGTCAATGAATATTTTATTTTCTATTCTTTATCGTTTCTCCACTTCAATTCCACAGCCCCCAGAGTGTATCGCCCGATTCTCCGAATAAACCAATTACCGTCGTAGTTGAATATTGACGCTGTAAACACATCGGTTTATATAATTTAAAAGGCGTGAACGATGAGTGAGTATTTTTTTTTTCTGTTCAGATATCGTAACGAAGCAAAGCTTCCACCTTACCCACTTACTCATCAAAAATCAGAAATGACACTTCGGGGACACTCTCGTGTTTACAACTAAAGTAAATTAATCATTGCAAAGTGACGTTTTTCATATTTAATAATGCACGAATAATAATATTATATGCCACTACGATGTCAAGGTACGATGGAAAAGCTCATCTCATGTCATTAATACATTTGTGTTCAACACAAATGTGTACGCGGGGTGACGGTGGCAACGTCTATATAAGTCGACTACATCACACACTCTGTTTGAATCAACTTTCATCTAAGAAAACGTATGAAAAAAAAAACGGAAGAAAATCATGATGACATCGGACTAATCAAAATGAAAAAAATGAATAAATATTTTATCACGCGTTATACCTATCGTAATTTATTTTACACGTTTCATAGTTTTACACGTTCAACAATCAAACTAAAGTGAACGGATATTGTAGACAAACAGAAGACGTATAGTGATAAATGTTAATAAATTGGTACATTTGAATGTTAAAATTGTTAAACATTAAATATTTTAAAATTGTATAATCGCTACGATTTCATTTATTACGAACTAACATTTTCATCTTAACACAACTTTTTATAAACCTTGATTAAATACAAAAAAAAAAAAAAAATTAAATTTTTAGATTCTGAGTGAAGCGAAGGATCTTATGGTTTTACAATGATGTTTATTTTTTTTTCTGTAAACACTTTTTCGTATAGAAATCCTTGTCCAAAAGTTTCGTCCAGCAACTTCTGAGATTCGAAATTGAACTGAGATGGTACTTTAAAGAGGTCATTTTTCCAAAATCTCCATAGTTTTTCGAGTAATCAAGAATAACGATCGAAAAACTGTGTAAAAACGGTAAAATCGGTAAAAATCCACCGTAAACGAGATTTTCACTGTTCAGATTTTAGGTATTTAGTCATAAATTGAAAAGTATTGAAGCTAGAAACTTGACAATTTTATCAAATATCAAATACATACTTTTTTATATTGGACAACATTTTCAGAACAATTATAGCACTTTTGACTTAAATATAGAACTTTTAATTTACCAAATTGTTTGAAAGTTTTTATGTAATATAATTTTAAATATTTGACAAAAAGTTCTGAAAATTTAATATGACCTTACTCATATGCCTACCTAATTATCCTAACAAAAATTCAAAAATCGTTAGTCAGAATTTTTTTTTATACGCACTTTAATAAATTATTATACGAATTTTACGATATTGTCTGATTTCTTTTAAGTTTATTTCTAATGAAATATTGAGTATTTGTGAGAAAGTTCTGAAAATGTAATACAAGTTTACTCTTGTACTAAACTATGAATACCGAAAAAATGTCAATAATCGTGACTCAAGATTTTTTTTCCAAGCATTTAAAAAATTATACAAATAACCGTAAAATACGTAAACAGTATTTAAATAATAATATATTATATTACACTGAAGCTTTGCTCAGAATCGTTTTATACTAAAGAAATGAGTCATCATTTCTTTAAAACTTAATACATTCATCAACAATATCTTGTCCGAGGACCGAAGGGACGAAGGACGAACTTGTACCACCATCATCTCACTTACCAGCTTTTTAGTAATTAATTGTTGAATTATATTGATACATTGTATGCAATTTAATAAAATAAAATAAAAGGTTTCAAAAAAAAAAAAAAAAAAATTCAATAGGAAAATTAGTCACAAAAACATTTTTTTTTTTTTATTTTTATTTAGTAACTTGGTGAAAACCATTAGTTACGACAATTACAATTACAATAACATAAATTATAATATAATATAAATAATGTAAATATGTAAATAATCTACTAAATTAGAAAAACATTTTTTTTTTTTTTTCTTAATATATTAAATTATGAAACCAGCCTGGTTGAATAAATTAAATAAGGATAAAATAACGGATTGAGAATTGTAAGAGAGGATAGATTGAGGATTAGCTGGAATATTTAGAGAGTTGGTTAAGGAGAGAAAGCTTTCGCGTTGGGAGGAGATATATGGGCAGTTAAAAAGAATGTGAGAGATATTGCAATTGGCGGGAGTAGAATGGCGAGTGCAGAGGGGGGAATCATTTAGGCCAAGCTTGAATGAGTGCGAGGGTAGTAAGGTGTGTCCGAAGCGAAGGCGAGAGAAAGATGAAATATTCTTGCGAGATAATTTAGATTTGTCAAACCAAGGGAAAGGAGAAATGGATGGCACAATGTCTCTGTACCAAGTGGCAAAATGGGTGGGAAGACTTTCCCAGTATCTGAGCCACAATATGTCAACGCTATTTTTTAGCATTGAGCGAAAGTCAGACCAGGGAATTGTACTAGATGGAGGGCAGCATAAGGTGGCTGTCAATTTGGCTAGAGATTCTGCTGTCTCGTTACCGGAGATTCCCGTATGACCAGGGACCCAAAGAAACTGTACATTAAAATCTAATTCGGTGAGCGTGTGCAGGAGGGATCTGATTGTAATAATGAGTGGGGAGTTGGGTGTATTAAAAACATTTGAGGCAAGAGCTTGTAAACATGAAAGAGAGTCGGTTATGATTAGAAATTTGTTGGGGGTTAGAGTGGAGATAAGAAGCAAGGATTCAATTATGGCATAGCATTCGGTAGTATAAGACGATGCTGTGGGAGGAAGATTATTAGTGAAGGAAATATGAAATTCTGGAATAACAAAGGCAAAACCGACTGAAAGAGGAGTAACAGATCCATCAGTAAATATTAAAATAAAATCAGGGAAACTATTTCTGATATAATCTAAAAATAGGCCATTGACGAAATTAGGTTGGGAAATTTTGAGATGATCTATAGGAAACTCCAAAAAGTTTTTACTGAAATGTATTATGGGAGAAAGAAGGAGCGAAGGGAAGTTTGTTTCGTACAATGGTAGTTTATTCGATTTAGTGATATATTCTCGTATTGGGGCGAGCGAATGAGCGGTTAGAGCAAGAATGGGAAGCGATTTTGGGACGTAACGCCAGGAATAATAGATTTCAATATAGTCATGGAAGATGTCAGGGTGAAGATTGGCCAAATTTTTTAGCAGGAACTTGCCAGCCAGCCACCTACATCTGATATGTAGTGGTGGGCAGGCCATTTCCACTTCGATGGCTGGAGATGGAGTAGATCTTAAGGCACCGATGATAGTTCTTAAGCATGATATTTGAAGTTTATTGTGTTTGTTACAATGTGTAGAAGAGGCTGAACCAAAGAAGAAACATCCATAGTCTAATTTAGCACGGATAACTGATTTGTATATGAGTAATAAGGAAGCGGGATGGGAGCCCCACCATGCATTCGCTACCGCTCTAAGAAAATTGTACCAGCGAGAGGTGAATGATTTAAGTTCTTCAAGATGGGGTGACCAACGGAGTTTAGCATTTAAAGTTAAACCTAGGTATTTGTAGTTATTTACAAAAGGTAGAATTTGGCCATTGATGATAATATCAGGATAGTTATTGAAGCGTCTTCTTGTAAATATTAAAGCTTTGCATTTTTCAGTTGCGATAGAAAAAAAAGAGGATGACAAGATATTATGTAAAGATTTTAAAGCATTGTTTAGTGATATGGTTGCGAAATCGATATTTTGGTTGTGGACATAGATTACGATGTCGTCTGCATAGACCAAACATTTGTGCCCGAGTGTTTCTAATTAATTTACAATGAAGGACATGTAGATGTTAAAGAGAATTGGGCTAAGGCAGCTACCTTGAGAGAGACCAGTTGTGGTGCAGCGAACGTTGGTGGAATAGAATGGTGAGAAGAAAAATAATTTCCTATTGGAGAAAAGTAGTGATACGAGGTTGGAGAAAAAAGACGTAAGGTTGGGAGTTTGGAGATGAGAGAGCAGTAAGGGAATATTGACAGAATCGAAGGCACCTCGGATGTCTATAAACGTAGCAATAAAAAATTCACGATTATTAAATGACTGATAGATTTTACCTGTAAATTTAGCAAGGCATTGGGTTGTGCCCCTTCCTCTTCTGAAAGCGTATAAGTTATCAGGTAAAATAGAATTCGATTCTAACCACCAGTCTAGTCTATTTTTGATTATATATTCAAATATTTTGCATATGGCGGAAGATAAAGCTATAGGTCTGAAGGATGAGATTGAGTTTGCCTTGGGTATTGGGATTACTTTTAAATCAGTCCAGGGTTCAGGGATCATGTTAGATATAATTACGTTGTTTAAGATTGAGAGAAGAAGGTCAAGAGCATTGATTGGTAAGTTACGTAACATAATTACAGATATGTGATCCATTCCAGAAGCAAGAGACTTACGAGAAACTATTGCTGAATTTAATTCGTTTAGAGATATACGTTTATTGAGACAGTGCTCGGAAGTGGAGGAAATGGAATACATATGAGGGATATAGCTAGATTCTAATTCAGAAGGTACGTAGCAAGGAGCAACTTTGGAGCAGAAGTCATCAGACCAATCCTCATTATGGGGTCTTATAACTGGATGCACGCACCTACGAAAACGTTTGGCTGTGGCCCAGAGAGATTGTAAAGAAGATGAGGGATTGAGTGTGGAGCAAAATTGTTTCTAGGAGTCTTTTTTTTGTTTTTTAATAGATGGGTGGTGGAGGCGCATTGATTGCGGTATTTAAGGAGATCTTGTATTGAACCAGTATTAAAATAAATTTTAAATAGTGCGTTACGTTTGTTAACGGCTAGGGTACAAGAAGAGTCCCGCCATTGGAGCGAAGTTGGATAGTTATTGGAATTAATCCGCTTGAGGGGAATGGCTTCTTTGGCAGAGTCAAGTATTAACTGGGTAAGTTGGTTGTATTTTTCAATATAACAAGTTAATTTATCAATCTGAGTGATTGAGGAATCGATAAGTTGTGCGAAGAGTTTCCAGTTAGCTTTATTGAAGTTGAATTGAGGAGGGGATGATTGTATACTTGCGGGATTAGTAAAAGTTGATCTATTGGAATAAGGTTGATAGGCAACGTTAAATTTGGTTGAAATTAGTATCGGGAAGTGGTCACTACCATGTGGGTCATCGAGTGTAGACCATGATGTGTTCCAAATTAAATTGGGAGAGGTGAAGGAAATGTCAATTGCGGAGTTACTACAGTTAGGTCTACCAAGATGAGTGTCGGAGCGGTTGTTGAGGATGCAGAGTCCTAAGGAGTTAATTGTTTCATAAATTTCGTTTTCACGACGGGAGGAGAAGGTGGAGCCCCAAGCAGGATGATGTGCATTAAAATCGCCGGAAAAGATACAATTATTTTTAGTTAGTTGGAACAGCGAGTTCCATACATTTGATGGGATAGCTAGATCGTTGGGAATGTAACAAGACCAAACTGACAAGGGGGAGACATTAACGCCGTTGTCGATCTCCACCCCGATCACGTCTATCTTGTAACGAGCAGACATTATAATTAAATTGGCTTCTATATCAACTTTTCGGAATTTGAGGGATACGTGAGTTGCTATTGCAAAACCACCGTAACCATCGGGACGGTCCAATCTTAGAAGATTGAATTGGGGTATGTTGAAATTACGGGTAGGAGGGAGCCAAGTCTCAGTAAGTAGTGCAATTGAGGATTTGGTGTAGGTAAGTAAGTGTTGAAGAGAAGGTAGGCGCGTGGGAAGACTACGAACGTTCCATTGAAGTATATTTATATTATTCATATTGATAATATTTTGAGTGTACGTATTAAAATTGAAGTTTAGTTTTGGAGATGAGAGGTAATAAAAATTTTAGGAATGACTAAAAGAGAATGTATAGATGACTCAATTAGGTTTTTAAGTGATGTGGCAGGTTGTGTGGAAAGATCTAAAGAATTTAATAGTGACTCCGATAGTCGTTGTGATAGAGTATCGACCCATGAAAAGTCATTGATTTGAATATTTGTAGCTGTATCAGATCGATTATTAATAACATATTTTAAAAATTCACCATTAGGTACAGAGACACTCGATTGCTTGGGGAGGTTAAAGTGATTTTTGTAAGGGGAGGGGGAGCGGGATTTATGCTTCCTAGTGGGACGTTGGGAATTTTTAGGAGGGGTGGGGATGGGAGAGGTTGGTATGGAGTTAAAGGCGTGAGAGACAGAAGATGTTTTATTTAAAGAAAAAGAAGGCTGGTTACTTACAATGTTGGAGTAGCTAAAGGCTGATATGACCTGGTTTTGTTTCTTGAAGATGACTGCGTCTCGAAAAGATAGGTTTTCAGTAGCCATGATTTTTTTGAGGTCCCGCTGGGATTTCCATTCACGGCAGTTACGATCCGTGGCAAGGTGTGGAAGTTGGCAGTATAGGCAGCATGGATCGGTTGCTTGAGCAGTTGGACACGATTCAATGGAGTGCTTGCTAACACCGCAGTGACTACATGATGGGCTACTACGGCAAAATTTCGACGTATGTCCAAAACGAAGGCAGTTTTTACATTGGAGAGGAGAACGTACGCTAGGTGATACCTCAAAAATAATGTTGTAAATGGATATGCACTTTGGGATTTTGCAAGATAAAAATTTGAGTTCTACTATGCGGTTAGGAGTGATATTTCCGTCCTTGTTGGTAGAGATACGTTTGAAAGCAACAATTTCAAATTCACTTTTCATGCCATCCCAGAAGTCCCCAACTGAGAAAGCAGTATCTAATTTAATGATGCCGTGAGAAAAGATTGAAGGTATGTATGCGGATAAATTATTTTCCTGAAGTAGAGGAGATTCGAGGCATGTGTTTGCATGGAGCGTTGAATCAAATGTAATTTTGATTTTTTTGTGGCCGTTAGGTTTAATATTATTTATTCCGAAAAAATTGTTACTGAAAAATTTTGCGCATTTCAGTGGGTGCCAGAAGCCAGAATCGGAGCTTGAATCTGTGGATTCAATTATTATAACAGGTGGGCCGTTATAATCGGCTGGAAAGCATTTACTATGTTGGTGAATATTGGGTTTAGTGTAAGTGAATGACTGTGGGATTGGTAAATCTGTAATGTTTGACGTGCTGCTGCCAGGTTTGGCGTAGATAGTTTCGTAATTGGTGTTATCGGTAGGGCTCGTATTGCCGTGCTAATAGTTGCCGTCCGTAGACATCGGAACGTTTATATCTGTAGATAACGGTGAATGTGATGCGGTATTTTTGTAATTAAAACTTTGGTTATTTGTGTTCATACATAGAGTAGGGGGGTTATCCAAGATTTGCTTAAAACTTGGAGATATGGGACTGGGTGGATTCGAGGTGTTAACGGAAGTTTTTGACTTACGATTTTTGGTATAATCAACTTGTTTCCATTCTGAGCCTGTTCGGTTGTTTTTAATTTTGTTGGTCGAAGGTTTTTGGCCTAGATTACGGCCGTCGCCGCCTGACGACGACGGCATTTGCGATACTAATTAGTTAAACGCGATAAGATAGCGCACTGCACAGATGAATAAAACGACTGTCCACAGCGAAGGCGTAATCGCGACTGAACACATTTTTTAATATTATACTTTTTCACGAATATTTTTGTTTCTTTTAAACGCCACTTAGATAATAGTGGATTAAGATCGTTCTTAGTCAATAACCGCCATGCGATACAGATTCGCGATGATATATTCAAGTATATAAGAAAATGTATTGGCTTTCCAACATTTAAACCATTAATAAACGTTTTCTGATTATAC
The DNA here is from genome assembly GCA_027580255.1 of Therioaphis trifolii. Taxonomy (NCBI): domain Eukaryota; kingdom Metazoa; phylum Arthropoda; class Insecta; order Hemiptera; family Aphididae; genus Therioaphis; species Therioaphis trifolii. Next base: position 2,453,737 of record CM050406.1, on the reverse strand, counting down.
GACTTGAGTAACTCATTAACTGTAAATGAGTAATGATCATAATTTTAACAATGCCATCTTATATTTTACTGTTAGTTTTCAAAGAAGTTACTGTAGTGTGATAAAATTGAATTCGCACTATAGTTTAACCACACGGAAAAAATGTCGATAAAACCAATGATACAAGGCGTTTCACGAGAACTTCCAGGTTTAAAGTGGTGGGGTATTGAATATTTCATTACGCCACCATCTTATATTAGTTAATAGTCTTGGAACATTATGTATAGACGAATCATGTGATTTTAACGAGGGTAACCGATTCATCCTCTAGATCAATGATTTTATTTTATTTTTCAAAGATGTGTGGTGAATGTTTTCTAATATTTCCCACTTGTATAGGATTTTGATTACAAAAAGAAACCGACTTATATATATCTTTATATATAAGTATATACTAAAAGAATTACTCAGAATTGATTTAGTTAAGAAATAATTAATTGTTTATTTTTTTTTTAAATTAATTCAAATATTATCATTATCTTGTCTGAAAACTAAAAAAAACATAAGATGAGCTAATCACTGCAATTATCTTAAGAAATGTTTACAATTATATTTAATATCTCATTAGAATAATTTAAGAATTTATTTAAATATTCACCATACATAATAGTAGAACTAAGATTATTTTATTTGAAACAAATATTGAAAATCTGTGTATCCAAAATATTACTAAAATGCTTTTCAATTATTATCGTATTTGTGGTCAAGCAGAGGAAATAAAAAGAAACACAATTATTTTCACATGTTTTATAATACAGGTACCTGTCTTTATTCGTTTTATTTTGGTCATATTAAATAAGTGATAGTAAAAATAATGATTTGATTATATTAATTATTAGTAGTACTAATAATCAACAGGTACCTAAGTATAAGTGACTTTATTTGGATACTTAATGGAATGTCATGTCATAAAGGGTATGTCATTAATAATGGGACCAATCATAACCATTGAATAACACAAAAAAAATGGTTTATTTTATCGTACTTTTTTAACTCTTTTAAGATGATAAAAAACACGTTTTGAATCGATTGAAAATGAAATTATTTCTAAGACTACACATTGAAAATGTTGAAAAAATATTTTACGTCTTAAAATCGAAAACTATAAAGGCCAGAAATTTAATACGAATACATTACAAAAATAAAAAAAATTGTGAGCATATAGATATAAGAATAGTTAATACAATAAATGTTTAGACAATTTATGAAGAGTCTCGTGGTAAAAAAAATAAACTTCGACTGCATTATGAATATTAAACATGTATAACTAATAAACATATACTGTTTTTAATATTTTAGCATTTTTATTCTACTCGTATATAATTTTCGGTATGTTATTATTTTATCAAAAAATTTAAATATTTTTTTTGAAAATTGTATGTTGAAAAATCGTATTAAAATAGTCGATTCCGTAAAAATCGTAAAATAATTTATTAAACTTACCTATAAAAAAACCCGACTAACGGTTTTTAAAAACTTAATAGGTTAATCTTGCGATATAATTGCGTAAAAGTAATTAAGTATTTTATGCTTAATAATATGTTAATTACGCGTTTTTGTACGTATATATGATATTAAAAATATTAAATGAGATTAACGAGATTTCAAAGTATTAATAATTGAATAAAAATAATTTATATATATATATTCTGAATGTTTTCTTCTTTTTGTTTATGATGTTTTATATTTTAATTAAATCCTATTTGCGATTGAAAACGACGTCTTTTGATAAAAAAGGGCATGTATATTGTACCTACTTTCTCTCTCTCCTTTTATTTTTTGTTTTTAAGTAGCCCACGTTCACTTTTATATCGGACACTCGAGGGGGTGTCTGCATTTTCCAGCCGTGTAAATTGATCACAATAAGATTGTAGCTAGCCAGTACATACATACACTCTTACACACACTCACACACATAAGCACATTGCACACAAACCCCCTCACACCGTCCTGTCTTATGAAAACCCGACATATGAAGTTATATATTATTATTATGAAAAATTTGATACATGACCTAGTGCTTAAGACCTCCGAGACACTGTGTCAACCGTACGCAGAAACGTGTGGTAGGGGGGTGTAAGGGTGATGGATTGGTGCGTGGAGAGGTAGATGGAGGGCGGGCGTGAGAGAAGAGAGCGGGTGAGAAGCCTGTCGGAAAAAGTTATTTATTATAGTCTGTGTTGGCCATATAAAAAATGACTCCGTGACATCCATTGCTACTGAGTTTTCTCGATTAGCGAAAGAAACGCAAGTGAAAAATGTTTCAATCTTTCCCTTTACTATGATGATGACGGTAGTAGTGGTGGTGACGACGACGACGACGACGACGATGGTGTATAATAATGATCATTATGCAAAATAAGAAGAAGCATTTATGTCAGAAAATTCGTGTATAAATAACACCTCATCTTCGGCCGGTCGCCAGATTTTAGTCTCTATACGCTATTCCACCACTATTGTGGTTGAATTCGTATTGGTGGAAAGTAATCCAAATTAAAATATAGTTCTGCAACTGGCTTATTTTGTAAGAAAATCAAATCGTAGAAAGTGGAACGGTAGTGCACAAGAAAAATTAACTATATTGATATCACAAGACATTTAAAACCAGTGCAAAAAATTAGTTAAAGTGAGGTATCTACTTGCGTTAGTTTATCTAGTTCAATTAATCATAAATTAAATAGTATAATATAATTTTATTTTTAGTTAATTTTATTACGATTAATTATGATTTTTTTCTAGTATTTGGAAAGTAGAAAATTATGTTCCGACATACTGTTCTATTACAGAATACAATGATTAAAGAAACAAAAATTAAACAAGTGCAATATTATACAGACGACAGATTATATTAAAATCAATCGATTATTGCGATTTTAATTATTGAACCTGAAAAAAGCTTGTATTTGAATTTTTTTCAAATACAATTTATAAAAATCTGTTTTTATCAAAGAAAATAATATTTTTACTATACTTTTTGTACGTGATTTCTTGCAGTTTGAAATATTATACAACTTTTTTAAACATTTCGATATTATGGTTGTTATTACTGGGCTATTAGCTTAAGAGATGTAATAATTTTTAATTATTTTAGGAAGTGGGATAAAAGTAGGTAACAATACACAAATATACTATTATTACTCAGGTCCTCCAAACTTAAAATACTCATACCCGTTAAATGATTATTTATTAATACTTTAATTTCTATATGTACAAAGTATGAATTGATGGACCCAACTGAGAAATCCGTCGGTGAGGTGAAAGAAATGAAAAATATCTTATGCAGTGTTTCAAAAAAGTAAAAATTAAAGTAAGAAAACTCTGTATAAATATACATAAGATCATTTCACGTTTGAAATACATCAGTTTTGTTCTATACATATTAAAAAGTCTGTGTTGAATGTGATAGTTATATAAATCAAATCATACTTATAATGAAGTACCTATCGATTGTTGTTACAATTTTTGTTCGTATTGTTTTTGAAGCGTTGTTGAAGAAGACGTTATTCATCGGGTTTATGAGACATTTTGGGCTGAGAATTTACATTTTAAACCTCAATTTAAATATTTAAATCGATTTGCTGTGTTTTTCTTCGTTTTTTATTTATTTTTATTTCAACGGTATATATCCGTAACAACTCTCGGACACGAGTGTGTACATAAAAACCATAGCCGTACGTCGGTAAAGGTAGAAGACCGAATACGATTCTCCGAAAATAAATCTCATCTGGGTTTCTCTGAAACTTGCTCACTGTCTTTTCGATGCTTTTATGTGCATAAATAATATAAATGAGTTAACCTCGAAATCCTTTGGCCTTAGTTCAAATTTGTTACCATAAATGTATACTCTCGCTTATACATACATACATACATACATTGTATATATATAATATTATATGTGCTTATATTCGTATGCATACATAAGGACGCGCATGATAATAATAATATACATATATTAACATTTTACAGTTTTTTTTCTTCGTTTTTTCTACCCGTCGGTTAAATGTGTCCAATTATTTTTTTAATAACAGTGAGGGAGAGGCAGGCGCAAACCCGCCTAAACCGACAGGTCATTAAAATAAGATCAATTAAACCGAGTACCGGACCACCCTGCATTTTCCAGTTCCAGCTTGAAATATTTACTTATATTAAATCTGCGTGTATAAGTATTAAGAACATTAATAATAATAAACGAAACTATAATTGTGTTAAAACCGTATTTGTTTTATTCTTATTTCATTAATGTATACTAGGCATAACTTCGTTTATTATTTTGAAAGTATAAACATTAGTATACTTTGAATGGTGAATTAATTAAGAACCAATAGATTTTAATTGATTTAATTTTTTTTCTTTTAATTTGTTATTGTGTATTTTATATTATCTCACCTGATTTTTTTTTTTTTTAGTGTATTTGATTTCTTTTTACAGTGTGAGAATATAATATGATAGTAAATTTATGCTCGGATGATTTTTCGTATATTCAGTTTTCAATCAGTGTCATATTTATAATGTTTTTAGGAAAATGTAAATTTAAAAAACAGTACGTTTATTTTTCATCGACTTGGGAATACTTTAAACGATAGATATAATAGCTGCTTTAAACCGAGCTTAATTTATTTTAATATGAAACGAATTTTGCATGCTCGTATACGTCGTTAAATTTAACGATAGCGAATTTTTAAACTCCATAACTCAAAATTATTTTAACATAGTGAATTCACTTTAATAAAACGATCCTATGGTTTATCATAAATAAAATAATTAACACCAATAAGCCGGTTATCAACTGTTGTGGAATTTCAGTTACTTATGATCATTTAAATATTACAAAATATCTCATGATATTTTGTGTTCAGAGTGGGTAGAGTTAATTTATCAATATTTATTTATCATATTTTTCTCTTCTGTAAACTGTGTTTCAGAAAGTTGTAAAAGCGTTATTGACTCTTCATATTACGATAAATAATAATTGTATTTTAATTATTATTTCATAAACTTTGCAATTTCTCATTTGAAAGTTCAACAACTTACATAAACTTTCTCATATTATACACGTCTAATTTTATTTTTACTTTTATAAAAATCATTATACGTTAGAATATGGCAAAACTGATTATTTCATGAATGCTTAATTATACATGGATTATAATGTTATAATTTCAAAACTTATACTATTAAGGACTGTCTAATTTCATTAATAATGTTTGTTTTAGAATTATTCTTCATCAAACTCGACTGAGTGTTCTGAATCGTTTTCTTCCGATGATTTGTTATTGGTCACGAATTAAAAATATTATCAATGTGCGCCGAATTACGTACCTAATCCTGATTAATATAATTTAAGGACATATTGAACTACTTGAGATACACGATTGTGATCGTAAACGATAAGATAGACATTTCCGCCTAAGTTTATTTCACATTAATGTACTGAATCAGTACTACTAATATCAATAGCTTAATCCCAAGTACGTATTATACGTGTCTAAATTTCTATACTAAACTACGTTTGACTACACACTTTTTACAATAATTACTACAATCACTACAAAAAGATTAGGAAATAGACAAGTTACATTGTTTTGAACGATTTTATCAGAAGGTTATCGACTGATTCTTACAAATTCGTAACGATCTATTTCCGAATTGATATAATTGTTGGCGCCGCCGACGACAACAATACCAGCCAGTGGCCACCGCGATATTATAAATAAGGACGTTCACGGCCAACGGCCGATCGGCCGTACACACGCACACACTCACACAAACACAGTAAATTAAGTTAGTGTTATCGTGAGTTAAATAATCGTTTTTAATACGTAAATTTTCCAGTGCAATTTTTCGTCTGTCTCCGTCCGTCTTCCGTACAAATTACGTGTCTTTCAGTGAATTATATTTTCCTTTTTTTTGTCATTTTTGGCTCAATTAGCCACTTCCTTTTTTTATTATGATTTTATCTATTAGGCTCTAATAGCCATTACATATTTGTATGTTATTATAATTATTTTGTGTGCGCGAATCGCCACAAATTGTGAATTTTAATTATTATTTTTTATTTGTATAGCGTGCGCTAATTGCCACTGTATTATTGTCAGGGGCGTGCCTAGAAATTTTTTTCGGGGGGGGGGTTCAATATTTTTACTGACACGTACCTATTTTAATACATATATATATATATATATATTATAATATTAAGTAAAACTTTTATTGACAATTATTTTAATTTTTCGGGGGGGGTTTGAACACCCGACCCCCCCCCCTAGGCACGCCCCTGATTATTGTTATAATTATTTTGTGTGCGCGAATTGCCACAAATTATTATTTATTTGTAGTATTTATTCGAATATTAAGTGCGTGTATAATGTATATTATTGTTATATAGGTATAGGTAGCCAGCCGTACACCTTATTAAATCGTAAGTTTTGATATTATCTATTTATTTTTATCATTGTTTTTTATTATTTAGTTGTTGAGCAAAAAGGGCTACATTTTTATTATTTATTTACGTGTTGCTGTGATTTATTTATTTATTGTCTTATTATTATATTATACAGGCACACTTAGTAACCAATTTATTTTTGTTATCATTTATTTTATTAACCCTTTCTTATTAGTTTTTAAGTACACACCACGCACATACACACAAACACACTCCACCACACCACATAGTCGGACAGTATTTGCGCGGCGATCCCAACCACTGCTGTTCGGCTATTCACAAGTATACACACATACACACCGTGCGGCCGATCGAGTTGTGTGTGCTAAGCAGGTAGAAGGTGTGCGCGGAGTCGCAGTGACCGGACGCGCGCGTTATTATTATATGCCCCCGGCCCGAACAATAATATTTACTTTACATTTACTTTCAATACAAGAGAAATAAATATATGAAGATATTTAATATAAGATATATTTCAATGAAATACGATAATTCCATGTATAATATATACGTCATGTTCAAACGCATGAAAAGATGCCAAAGTAAACTTAATATACATATTAATTTTAAATAAACATTAAAATATGTTATATGGTGATGAAATTTACGAAAAATATTTTTTAATACAACAAATTAAATAAAACATTGATTTATTCTCGTGTCTTTTTTTCAATAAAAATATATTATTGGTAAAATATTTATAATACGATTGTAGACTGTCTAGAATTGAGTAAGAACCAAGTAACAGGTAGCAGAAGTCATTCTTTTAGGCTTACTAGGTAACCCTAAACTGAACGCAAACAAGAAAAAACAATTTAAAACATCTCATGGATCAATATGAATTGAAATTGGTAATTGCATTCAAAAAACAATTTTTAGTCAAGGTCAATGAATAATTGTTACTTTTTATGAGAGTAAATATATTCAATAGATAGGTTTAAAAATTATAATTTTTAAATTTTATAATAAACATACTGAAAAAAACTGGTACGATAATTGTTGTCATAGTCTTTCACTCCTTCGGTCCTTCAACGAGATAACGGCAATAGGCGTATTATTTTTATAGATAAGATTAATAATTTCCATGGTAAAAGAATTTCGAGCTTAACTTCAAAGCAATATATACCGTTTATAAAATTTACCGGTTTTTTATTCTCTTGTTTTTTTTTTTTTTTTTTATAATAAAAACATCATACAAGGTAGAATTGTAGTCTCTAAAATTTTTTCTCAAGCCCATTACTTGAAAAATATTTTTTATCAATTCATATAAATTGAATAAACGAATTATTTTTCAAACACATTTCATGTATGAATTGGATTTAGAAATATCTGATTGGTAAAAATTACAGGTTTACAAATAAAAGTCATAATTAACGATTTTTGAGATTTTTCAGTTTTGTTAGTCATGTATACGAATTAAACTGTGATAGATGATTAAGTCATAATATCAAACATTAAACAAAAATTATAATTTATTAATCAACCTTATTTTAAATGACAGTATCTAGAATTTGACACAAAAGTGTAAATAAATTTAATATTAAGTCAATGGCAATATCATTTTTTATAATTAAATAAATGAAAAAAAAAATTATTCCTAATAAGTACCTACATACATATATTATGATTAATTTTTTAATTTTTGAGCTATTTCTTACATTTCTCTTTTGTTCATTTATAATTTCATATTTTCAAAATAGAAAATTATTGTAAATAATGTAGGTAATGAAATGTATAATATGATTCCCGTTATTTAGAGGTAAATTAAATTGTTTTAAAAAACTGAATTCATTATACTAGTTTAATGTGATAACACATTTACAGCTATTTTAATGACACTCACTCGAGTTGAAATATTCGTAATATTATTTAATCCTGTTATTTTAACATTTTTCATAATTTTTGTATGAATACCCTCCGTGTTTTTTCCCTACAAGTATCTACCGTACTCATATTTTTATATTCACGCTAAAAGTAATTCTTAAATGTATACTAATATACTTATATTATTATCTGCATCGCAACATTTAGGATTAATGGTGTTTGATTTTTTATTTTGTACTGAAATTTATTAAGACAGTAAATAATGGATGTACTGGTAGTTCTTTCATAAATCGTAGACTTATTACATTCAAAAAGAATCAGTAAAAATGTCTGATATTCAGTATCACTTTAACTTTTAAGTGTGTTTATATATAAATGAAACGATTATCGTCGAGATCATTTTGTCACTTTTATTATTATTTAATATAAAACGACAATGATTGAATGACGACGGGATAAAAAAAAAATAATAATAATATTTATCACTTTCAGTTCTTATTTAAAACGCGTACAAAGTAGTCGTACGTATTATACATTTAATATTTTTTGAAGTTTTGAAATACCAAAATGTACATAGTATAAATCTATATTGGTTTAAAGTGTTTAGATGATTCCGCAAAAATACCTTCGATACTTCAATGGACACCAGCATTGTCGTCTTCAGCAAATTCGATAACTACAACAATACCTACGATTATATTCGGAGTGGTGCAATGACTAACGATTTGAAAAACAACAGTTACAAAAATCTATATAATTTTAATCAATCAAAAACCAATAAGGCAATTATCGTGGATTTATCGTGATGTTTCCTTTCTGCCCTCAGACAAAATAATGGTGAGAGATGTATTAATTAAAAAAATAATTAAATAATAATAATAATAATAATAATATATTTAGCTACACGATTTCGAGTAAAGCTTCGGTATCATATAAACCATACAGTACTCACATATTTCACTTTTTTACGTGTTAAGTCAAATTATCGCTATTTAAAATTTTAAATCCAATAGAATTTTTTTTAAACATTTATTTTTCTATTGATATCTCAAAGTTCATTAAAAATAGATCAACTAACTATTCTTTCAACACATTTTAAATTATACTTTGATGTTAAAACTTTGAAATCGGTTTCGTTAAATTTTAATATTAAACGTATAAAAAAAAAACTTCATTTATGATTTTTGTCTGTATTAAAGTGTTACTGATAATATTTTGTGAAAATGTCGAATTTTTAGCATCGGTGCTTTTGGTGTAACTACAAAATTAAAAATTAAAAATCTTGTATTCACACGTTTTTACTCAATATGGTTAGGTCAGATTAGGTTATTGCGTTGTTCCAGTTAATCAAGTTTTTGTGCAAGTTTGTAAAATAACGTAAGATGTGTGATAAGATATGAATATATTACATTTAAAAACTAGAAAACGTGAAGACATAAATTTTCTCACGCGTATTTTTTAAGCTAATATTGTATAGAGACCAGATAATTTAGCCATATTTTAAAATTGAGCTCATTAAGAACAATAAATTGAAATTAAAGAATTTTTACTATTGAAATCCACACAGTTTTGGTCTATGGATCCAATCCACTGTCGGGCTTTATTTTTTAAATATCAAACATACGCGAAAAATGTTAATATGTATTTTGGTAAGGTAATATAGGTTGAAATTTATTACGGAATTCTTAGTGGCAAAAGTTTTTCTGGGTGGAGATTTACAATTTATATTATAATACAAAAATTGTAAAAATTAAATCAGGAAAAAGTCAGAAATTGCAATTTTTGAATATTAAGTGTAGTAATGTTATTTCTGCGTCATTTAAAATGTAGGTTAAAACCAAATTGCAGATGGGCAACATCGTTACCACAATTCAAATCTTGATAAATTTTAACATCACCAGCAAGCATAAGCTTATATCTGTTTTGAAAATTCGTGTAATAGACATATTTATAAGAAATAAGAATTAGGACTCAGTGTCTAATAGTCGATACTAAAAGATGAATAATAAAAAAAAAAAAGACTCAGTATGAACTTTAGGGTACACGAGAAAAAAATTATATTGGTTTACACAGAGTTTGAAAGTAAAATAATAAGTTAAAGACTACATTATAGTTATTTGGGGGACCAAAGCTTTTAAAAATACTATGTGCATTATTATTATTATTTTTTTTTTTTTGTAAGATATTTTATAATTTAAACTAAATAAAGCGTATTATCTAATTAGATTTTTTTTTTAACAAATAAATCGATAATATCATCAATTTTGAATATAATTGATGAACATCATATTATTATGAAAGATCATATTTTTTTGGTAAAATTCGGTATTTACATTTGTATTGCTAAAGTTACTTGTGTTAATAGTTTAAGAGATGAAAATTGAAAGTTAAAAGTATTGAAAAGAAAAATCAGTTGTTTAATCAGGAGGTACTCTGCAACAAAACGACTGTCACTGCTTTACGTACTGCAGATTTTAAATGATCAGCACAAACTTACGAATTTCAATATTTCGATATCTAAAAAAAGTTTTTTTTTTCGTTATATTATGTTTAAAATATTGGTTCTTATTTGAAAAAACTAAAAAACTTAAAAACATTAATTTTAATACAAAATTTGAAGAGATTTTTTTCTTAAATATGTATTTCTATTAGTGTTTTAAATCGCACGTAAAAATTAAAATATATAATATATACATATTTTTTTTTACAGAGTTAAATCTTAATGTAATAAACTTCGTGAAATTCCCTGTATACAATACACAAATGTTTTTAATAAACGTAATGTTGGTTACAAATTATATGAGAAAGAAATCACTCAATAGTGACACATTCAACGGAACAGACAATTATTTAATTTCTTTAAAATACAATAGTACAATCTTACACGATCTAATAAATCTGTAAAAAAAAATATGAAATCAATATCATTAAAAATTAATTAAGTTTCGTTTATATGGTTGCAAAATGGTTTTAATTGTGTTTGTATATATTCTACTCTGTTTTCCTTTAAAATATTCAATCTTAAACGTTAGAGTCATCGTCATCGCAGCTTCTAATTTAAATATTAAAGCGTGTTACTGGCAACTGCATAAGCTGCGACCTCGTCCTTTATAACACCTGTGATTTAACCTTTGTATCCGTATAATTAAAAATAAATAATTAAAATGTAATTTCGGAAATTATAAAAACGATTTTTGGGTCATTATATTGGTGCACGCAGTCTTGGTTTTCTCTCTGTTTATTCTTTACTACAACAACTCATGGTAATGTTATTCGCTCCAAACAAACGACGTCATTGTAGAGTTTGAAACGACTATGGTGACGATGAGAATGAAAAATGGACCATAAAATGGGTTTTCATCGTCACAGAGCATAGACGTAATTCGGGGGTGGCAAGGGGTGGCAGTTGCCACCCCAGAATTCTCAAACCCAGTATTTTGTCACCCCAGAATTTTGAAGTAAAAGTCTCAATAAATTACAAATACCTAATTGAAAAATACCCTGTAAATGAAATATAGTATAATTCTCATCGATAGTAAAAATAATAATTAAATATTTTAAAGAAATATATTTTTAGAATAATTGTAGGTATCTATCATGACACAATATACATATTCATATATACAAAATGTATACAAAAATAAAATTATAGTCATTATTAGCATCGCGACAACGATACCACACGTCGCTCTACGGTACTAGTTTCCTGGGAAGTTATCGGTTATTTTTATTTTCTACTTCGAATGATATAACTGATATATTTACAATATATTTGGTCAACGTTCATTGCTAGTACAGTTTGATGTCAGACGTCAGTATTGATGTGTAAAGATTGAACTGAGACAGTGAGACATGGTAAGTTAATTTTAGTTATTTAATAATATGTTTAATTAGTGATGTGAAAATACAGTATTAATTTCCTTTATATAATACAGTGGGTATCAAACTATGACATAATTAATTTTTGTATTATACACTGAACAATAATCAAATTCTTATATTTTATAATATACACAAATTTTGAAATTGCACGATGACAATACATCGTAAAAATTATGCGCGTTTGTAAGTCGATTATTGTCAGTAAGTAAAAATAAACAAATAGTAATCACGGGACACGGGTTATTTATAATACGTAAACCGTAAACGTAATCGATGTACTTTTATTTTTTTATAATTCATCAATGTTTGATGTTATGACAGGTTTCCCTAAATTTAAGTATTGAATTTATTATTTAGTATTGAAGTAAACATTTCCAAAGTGATCGACGACTTTAATTTAAGCCAGAAGAGAAGACTTAATTTTGTGTAAAAATAATTAAAGTATGCTATAAATTTAAAAAAAAAAAATTTTTTATCATGTTTACTTGATTTATCCTTTTTTTTATAAACAAATGGGCCAGGCACACATAAATTAAAATTAGGTACATTTTTATGTTGTGTGTGACCGATAATTATTTTACATGTGGTTTAATTAATAATTCAAGTCATTATGAATTATTTTTTTTAGGATAAATTGTTAGCAATTAAATTTTTACAGAAATAGTCTGAATGAGTTTCAAAAAATAAGAAATTTAAAGCCAGTTTTTGAAAAAAAAAAATCGGGAAGGGGCGGGAATATCCCTCGGACCCCCTTTCACCAGGGAGTATTTCTTACCACCCGATACGTCTTGCCACCTCAGTTTAAAATGTGAAATGACGCCCCTGTCACAGAGAAATCTAATTCTGTTAAGTGTAATGACATTAGGATACATGTTCTATAATATAGGATGTTATGAGCTTGTTCTTGATGTATGCATTTTTTCAGTTTTAAGAACGTTCACTAAAAATGTCAACACGTTTATATTGATTGTCCAATTATAGATGAATACTTCCGTTAAATTTTTCTAAGAACGCGTTCGTATTCGCTTTCGTTTAAAAAATTAACGCGTTCATTATGTCATTCAAATGTTTTCCCTGCGTTTTACAGCATTCACTACGTAGAATTTGACTTATAAGTAGCAAAAATATCAATCGAAATGATTACATACAATTTATTGTACTCGTATTGATGAACGGCTAGTCTATTATCATAATTAGGGTTCTAAAATTTCATGAAATTTATTTTCTTAAAATATTTCATTTACACGAAAAATAAAAATTTTCCCAAAACAAATAAAAAAAAGGGTTGTTTTCCAATTAATACATATTAGAGCTATTCAGCTATATTATGTAATAAAGATGAGAAAACACGTTTTAATTAGGTAGTATATCTATTCTATTCTATAAAAACATTGAAAACATAAATAATTTTTAAGCACAAAGTGCCCAATGCCTATGTTTTTTTATGTTACTTTTAGTTCTATAGTGTTAATTTTTTACTAAATTTATAATGTATAAATAAAGGTGATACCTAAATATAGCCTGAACTAAATTATATACACTTATACAGTTATAATTATACATAAAACATACTTACTATTCATTTTTAACCCTTGCATTTGTGAATGTTATCTATACATTTATTTTTTACAAAACAATATTATTTATCTATTACAGATTTTACTTTTTTTTCTCAAAATTATTTATGAAATGATATTATCTCTAAATAAGTTCAAAAAATACAATATTAGACAGGTATCTAATTTGTAACTAGAGACTTAAGATTTCTTTTGCAAATTACAATTATTTACAACACAAGACAAGAAAAAATAAATAAATAATCATTACGAAATAACGAACTATTATCAAGTAAATACAATTCTTCTAGCTCCAAAAATCATTAAGTTACAACCACGGTCTTAGAAGATATCTTGTAAGACCGTGGTTACAACCTAAAATTTATAAAACTTAATATGTTTTATTATTTGGTATCTGGTATAAAACATGGAGCCTTCAAAAATATACGCCGTCGCATAGATTAACGACTATAATATTTATAGACTAAACTAGTCCACTAAGGTATTAGTCTAAAAATAATGACTTATATAAACATAATTATTAAAATACTTAGTACAGTGTACCGATTTAGCATTTGGGTATGTTAATATGTGCAGAACGCCCGTCTCCCGTTATCTCAATTTTATCATTTAAACATAGTAAATCATTTTATTCATAATAAAATTTATTTTCTACAGGTTTAATGGTTTTATTATTATTATTATTGTTGTCAACGGGCTCCTAACTGGCGGTTGGCCCAGAATGACGGCAACACGGTGCCCAAACTTGAAACTACCCAGTGAAAAGATTTATAAATACGGGTGACCAATAATATGAACAATATATAACAAATTTGGTTTGTCTGCCAATCGGTCAGAACTACTTTTCAGACAAATAAATAATAATGTACAAAACTGAAACGGGCGCCCAAAAGGGGGGGGGGATAAAATGCTAATATCAATAATAAAAAAGGTACATAAAGCCGTATGGGCAATTATAAATATATACAATAATAATAAAACCTGGACGGCGACAGCGGACAGATGATGACGACAGCACGAAATCCAACGGCGGCGAGAACAAGCACACAACACCATCAACTCCTACGACCAATTATCGTTATAATCAGCGATGTTCCCATCATTTTTCATGAGGGTATACTATGATGAACGAATGAAGTTTTTCGCGTAAAATTAAGGTTATTTATACCTCATAGTATTAGTTGGTCATTGAATATGATAAAAATCCTAACACAAATTAATTAGCAAGCGAAGTGGTCAATATATTTTTTAGTCATATGGGCCTATAAAAAAGTTTGCTCCTCTCTAACAAAAACTGAAATGACGTCACTGGCGCCGACAATCGGTAAATAACCACTATAATTTCATTTGTCTTACGAGCTCCTAAAATATCAAATAGTCTCTATTATAATATTATACTACAACAGTCCAGAAAATTAAAATAATACGTAAACGGGGTCCGTAGAAAAACGAATTAATTTCATTACATTATTCAGTGATTTTTACTAAAATGTTAAAATTATTTGAAGAGTAAACATGCCTTGTGAGTTGTGATGTTATGGGAGAAACCGCATTTCTTGTCTATGGCTATAGTAACTCGAAATCGGGAACTTTTGTAGAACATCAAATACAAAATAATATGTCCTCAAGGATCAAAGTGAGAACCCGTTAACTTGGTTTTCTACTTGTTAATAAAAAAAATTGTTTCACAAAATGACGCCGTTTTTAATAATCACGATGGAAATTGAAAAAACGTACTTATTAAACTATCAAAGAAAGATATGTCGACGGTCCAGATTACTGCCTTCCGCGGTCCGGATTTGGACTGCGGTCCGCCAGTTGCCGATCGTTGGTTTAGAACTATTAGGCAAAATTAAACCAAAATGATAAACAAAAAAAAAGTATTTTTTTCTTTATTTAAGAATTTGTTTGAGAGTATACGTAGTATAGCCAAGCATTTCAATTCTAAGCCTGAGAGTGTACGGCGTATATGTAGTATACCCAATGGGAACACTACTGGTTATAATAAAAAAAGAAACGCTCGGTAAACGGCACACGCCAAACACGCTAACGACGGACGGTGGCTGGAACAAAAACGCAAAAGCCGGCTCGTCGTGGACCGTGGTACTGGTTGCGGCGATCGGCCGAGGTTTATGGTCGTGGATGCCGAGGGAAACGTTCGCGACGTTCATGGCAGAACCAATAACGGTGGCGCGAAGTTTTCTATTTAAAAGTCGCTAAGGCGGCAAGTTTCGAACAATTATTATTATTATATTTTTTGTGTATTTTATATTTTTCATATGTACCAACTTGAGAGACTGCAGAGCAGCTAAACACTAGACTGTGGCAAATGTATGAGTTGTCCCACCCCAAATGACGTCACTGGTATAAAACGATTCTGAGCAAAGCTTCAGTGTAATATAATTTCTATCGTATACATTATTATCTTGAGTCACGATTATTGATATTTTTTCAGTATTGATAGTTTAGTATAAGAGTAAACTTGTATTAAAATTTCAGAACTTTCTAACAAATACTCAATATTTCATTAGAAATAAACTTAAAAGAAATCAGACAATATCGTAAAAAATCGTATAATAATTTATTAAAGTGTGTATAAAAAAAAATCCTGAGTCACGATTTTTGAATTTTTGTTAGGATAATTAGGTAGGTATATGAGTAAGGTCATATTAAATT
This sequence comes from Therioaphis trifolii, assembly GCA_027580255.1. NCBI lineage: Eukaryota > Metazoa > Arthropoda > Insecta > Hemiptera > Aphididae > Therioaphis > Therioaphis trifolii. The sequence goes on along the minus strand of CM050406.1, from coordinate 2,437,300 downwards.
TTCAGAACTTTTTGTCAAATATTTAAAATTATATTACATAAAAACTTTCAAACAATTTGGTAAATTAAAAGTTCTATATTTAAGTCAAAAGTGCTATAATTGTTCTGAAAATGTTGTTAAATATAAAAAAGTATGTATTTGATATTTGATAAAATTGTCAAGTTTCTAGCTTCAATACTTTTCAATTTATGACTAAATACCTAAAATGTGAACAGTGAAAATCTCGTTTACGGCGGATTTTTAGTATTTTTACCGATTTTACCGTTTTTACTCAGTTTTTCGATCGTTATTCTTGATTACTGAAAAAACTATGGAGATTTTGGAAAAATGACCTCACTAAAGTACCATCTCAGTTCAATTTCGAATCTAAAAAGTTGCTTGACGAAACTTTTGGACAAGGATTTCTATACAAAAAAGTGTTTACAGAAAAAAAAAAAGAAAAAAAACATCATTGTAAAACCAAAAGATCCTTCGCTTATCTCAGAACTAAAAGTAAAATGTGTAATTGGTACAATGCAGAAGATTTGAATAAACCTATTTTACTAAAAAATATAGTCACAATTTCTTTGAAGCTGAATACACAGTTTATGTACCTACTTATTAATATGAAATGAATAGTTTATAACATGCCCAACAGTTTGCATTTTAATAATGCACCTGAATTAACTGAAATGTGTATGTACATTTTTTTTTCAATGAAACTAAGGAATTATTAAGTAGGTATTTTATAATCGGGAGTCAGTATAATATGTATATCTTTTAATAATATTCGAGTTAAATTCCAATTACACTTTATTAAAAATATATATTATCAAATTATTTTCACAAAATGAAAAGTTGCTTTAGTGCAAAACATTTCAAAATAAGATTATATATAATTAAGTTTTGTCTGATTTTCTTAGTGCTGCAATTTGACATTAATTTTAATAAATTAGAGATCAATAAATTACATTAATATGCATTTAATATTCTCTATAGAAAAATTAATTTAATATTTCAAATTTATTTTTACACAACAAAACAAGGTAAAAGTGTTTACATAAGATTATAGGTGTTATAAATTATAGAGATTAAAGTCCTTTTAGTTTTTTTTTTTTAGACATTCAAAGGAATCATTATTACAATTGATTTCATACAGTTCATTAATTATTGGATAAAACGATGCAAGAATATTTTTCATAATTTGGTTTTACAAAGATGTGTGTTTTTTTAGTCTGTAGGTTTGGGCCGGTAATAGTGGCAAAAGAGTAAAATTTTAGCCCTCCTCTAAAAAAATGGAATAAAATGGGATCTATCATGAATTATATTTTCATCTGATGTGGTTAAGTTCATAAAACATAATTCTAAAAGTAATACAGTTACAATATTATTAATATTTTCATATAAAATATATTAACATTGTTCGATCCGCAAACATTTTAAATTACATTCTTTCCGTCGGCGCATTTATGTTGTGTTCGTTGTTTTTTGTGTACGTAACGTTTGGTATCGTGCGTTTGCTGCGGTGCAGTCGGCAACGGCATCTCAGCTGTTTGTGTGTTGACTGCCCAGCGCGTTCGTGCTGTCGTTACGTAATGTTCGTTATTTTGTCGTTTTCATAATTTCGTTTGCATTATTTCGTATCGCGTGTGTGCGTGCGAAATATTTTCGGTTATGTTTTCGTTAATATAACGCTACGTCCTAGGTGAATGCGATTTTGCGGGCGGGCGGGCGAGCGGCCGAGCGACTGGGCAACGCGATATTCCACGCGAGCGAGCGGGTGTCCTGGTTGCCTGTGGGGTCGACAAGCGCGAATGTATCTTGTAGTTGTTAATACTGTATATTTTAGTTGGCGGTTGTCTGTTGTGCAAGTAGTTTATATCTTAATTGTTAATTATACTATATTATATATTCTTAATAATGGATCCGAGTAATGTAATTCTCTATGAAAATTCACTACTAAAGTACTATGCTATGAAGAAACAAAAAATATTGAATAAAAAGAAACAGCAAAGAAAAAAGACAAACCAAACTTATCAAAATTTCTACTTGAGAATCCATATTTATTACTATCAATTTAAATAATAACAAATAACAACAATGTACACATACAACAACTGTAGTCTACACTCTAGAAATGAGAAAATAGTGCCAGTCGCTCGGGTCAGAAACAAATTAATTTGTTTCAACGCGAGCGATAATATTATTATCTCCCGCCCGTCCGCCCGTTTACAATATAAATAGGACATTCCATATAATAATTCTATTTTGAATTTTATCGCGTCGCCCGCCCGCCACGCAAAATCGCGTTCACCTAGGACGCAGCGTAAAAGTCATGCTCTCAGTTTTTGTGTGGTGGCACTGAGACTTTTACCTTAGGAGATGGTGGCCGGCGGCCTTAGCTTTCGTCGTGAATGTCGTCGGCACCGAGGCTCTCTTATTTCCGTACGCTCTACGTGATACGTTATAGTCGTCGCACTCGGTTCTCCGTCGGTTCCGTTTTCGTTTGTGATTTCTTCGTGTCTGTAGTTGAGAAACCACGTTGTGATTTTGTGAATTAGCTGTCTGGTAAATATCGTTTGAACATTCTATTGTTACTACTTCTTTATTCCTCTTACAGAGCGGTCAAAAAGGTTACCAGCAGCTATCGTGAGTCGTGGTTTCTGTTACTTGTTCGTCTTGCGGCTGCAGACAATTTGTTCTACGTGGTGACTGAAGCTAGGTGGTCGCACGCACGCGGGTTGTAAATTTTAATTTGTATTCTTATTATTATTATTATTATTACGTCCCCGGTGCGGCCCGCGTCGGGATGAAATCCGCCACCTGACTCAGTCACATTGTGAGTATTGGTCGACCACGTGAGTTATTTCGTTCCGTTTTGTTTGACTGGTGAACAGACGGGTTCACCAGTGCTTTTATTTTATATATTGTTAAATTATTTATTTACATTTATACTGTTGGGCCAAACAGGCCCAAATATATATCTTAATATTTATTGCTGTTATTTGAAATTATGTAATATTATTTTATACATTTTATTTATACTATTTTTTTGATAATTATTATTATATTTATATCTGTAGTGCTGCATTTTGAGCAGCCTACCTCCCTGCCGTGAAGGCGTCATTAAATTATTATTATTTAAACGCTTAACGCGGCGACAAATATTTTCATAAAATATTGAGAATTCTCTTTTACCAATTGAATAACAATTTCAAACATGTTTCAACATAGTTTTTTAATAATACATTAACATTTACATTTTACAATCATACATGTATTTAATAATTAAACATTATTTCTATATTATCAAAAAAATTCATCCCTTTCGGGTTAAATATAAAACTTTTGAATAATTGGAAATAACTATTTTTTTTGAAGTTTTAATCCTATACAACTCTAAATATTTAATGTGAAAACTTAAAAATATAATAACGTCTTATTTATTTGTTAATATAACAGTTCTGACAACATTTCAAAAATCGTAAGCCGGGATTTTATTTGATACGGGTTGAAGTTAAAATGTCGACTGAAATCATAAGTTACATGTAAATTAGCGATATTTTTTTATAAAAACTCAAAAACCAGTAATTTATTCTCTATTACATCTATGTATTGAGTTTTATAGAGATTAACTCAACAAATTATTTTTTACATTCATTTAAAGTTGGAACTATCGCTTAAATAACTCTTTTACGCCAAATAACAGATTTATGTTTTATTTATTTCATTCTATTTGTAATTTTTGGTTAAATTCTGATATTGTTAAACAAGCTTCTATATAAGTATCGTTTGTTATATTTACATTTTTATATTAATGGGTTGTGTTAATTTGTTATAAAAGCTAAGATTGTCCAAATACGGTGATCATTAATACGTAGGTAAATTATGAAATCAAAATGAATTATTTTTGTTATTATTTCAAAGTTTTTTTACACGAAACTTGAAAGATTCATCAATCAATTGTTCTTTTAAGATTTTATTCAATTCATATAAAACAGAAAAAAAATAGGAAATATCATCAAAAACACTTTATTGTAACAAGCCAACTAGGTACGTGTAAAAAGATTCTAAGTAATAAAAAACACATTAAGTAACTTACATTAAAATATAATGAATAAAATCTTTAAAAATCGTGATATAATGTAGAAACTAAGTAAAATACAATTTCGTAATACTGAAAATACCTAATTATTTTTAGTAGAGTTAAATCCTTAGTCAACATACAGTTTACTTGGTAGGAAAAAACACAAATAATTAAGTAGGTAATCACTATCATATTGAATTACTTTATTTATGTGAAAACTATATCAATGGTTTGATCATAAGGTTTTTCATTTTTTGAATAATTAACTAGATGATACTTTAATAATTACTTGAGTTTCACTTAGAATAATTTTCCTAAAACAATGATTTATCATTGATTTCAAATTTAAAATAATGTCATACTAAACGTGTAGCTCGGTAATCATAAAAATTGCTTAAAATGTTTTACACCATTATCTTGTCCAAGAAGCAAAAAATACTAATTATGTGACAAATTTCCAGAATTTTGAACTTCACTTCTTACACGTAATTACAATGTAGTTTCTTTGATATTTGGATATCAGTATGTTCTGAAATTAAAATCAATTAACCACAAAAACTAATTTATTTGGAATCATAGAATTTTTTATTTTAAATGTAATACAATTATGAAGGAAAATAGATGTAAAATACAATTTGATTGAAGAATTAAAATTGTTTTAATTTGAAAGCGAAGAATTTTTAGTTCTCGAATTAATATGAAATACCAATAAAGGTTCATCCAAGATGATATGTTAAGGAAAAAATTATTAAGGAAGAAAAGTCTCCAACAAAATTGGAAAATGTCCATATATTTCATGATTTATACACCTTGAACTATTTGTAATCATGCCGTATATTAAGTGGAACATATATTCTCAATTTTAATCAACTGGTACTTACATGTACGATAGTACAGTTGTGTTTAATTTGACCGCAATGAAAAGTTATGTAATATATTTCAGACATCTATTGATTAATAATGAATATTATTTAATTCTACATTTTATACATCCCCTATTTCATCGAACTGGAATATATAACGCGTGAGATACGGATATAGCTTGAATTATATAAGCTTCTGAGGGTGCAGAAGTATGTATTATAATTTAATCATAGATATTCCGTGAATGTCGTACGTTTCCATAGCACCTTTTTGACTGACTTAGGCTTTTCAGCTGTAACCATTGTGACGTGCGTATGTGTGAAAAATAAAATTGAATTAAATTAAATTAAAAGATCATCTTGAGTCGGAGAATTTAAAGGAATAGAAAATTGAACAGCGTATGTTTGGAACGAGGGTGAGATTAAATATTTAATTAGGGTCCAGACTCCAGACAGTGTTCAAATGGAAAATCCTCTTTTCTGCTCCAATATCGCCGTTTTAATTTTGTCAGGTCTCCGGGTTTATCGTGCAAAGGTGTCTAATGTAAAGAGTGACCAGGTTGAATATTTTTGTATACAATCTTATACCGTCTAATACCATTATTTTTTTATCCAGGTTAAAATTGTACGCAACTGAAAAGAACCGACAGTTATATGAGTGTCATTCTATAACTTATTTTGGAAATAATGAATCACTAAAAATTCTATAATTTTTTTTTAATCAGATTACCTAAATAAAGAAAATCATAGATTTGTTTTCCTGACATATTAAAGAAAATAAGAAACACATCATTCAGCTTTTGAAAATGTTCATTAATGCATGATACAATTGTATTAAAACATAGAAATTAATAATAATAATAATAAAAAAAACTGTATTCGAAAATTGTGGTCTTACTTAATTTTACTATTCATTTAAATCATTTTCGTCTTTTGTTGTAAGTTGAATTGAATACTTTAATGTAAATGTTAAAAGACATTTATTTCATTTATTTTTAAAATATATTTTTGTTTTAATATTGTTTTTTACACACTACTCGCCATCTACAAATGGTTTATTTCATATTCCTTTTTTCAATACCTACATAATAAGTTCAACAGTATGATTGACATACTATAATTGGCTGTTAAATATCTAGTATCGACAGTTTTTTTGTTTCAATAATGTCAATTATCTTATTAAAATATCTTGATATACTCGGAAATAACCACAAAAAATAAATTCCAATTTCCTTTCATAATATATATATATATATATAATTCAAAATACGAAACTTAATTAAATATGATAAAATAATTGCCATATAAATATCTAAAATGATTTTTGAAAAGAATACTATAATTCATTTAATCTGTGTTTACTATATTTAATATAAAAAAAAATCGATTATTTTTAGTGGTAGTGCACTTAAAACCTCAAAATATAGCAACTATATTGATGATGAACGTTAAGAATCTAGGTAAACAAATTTAATAGATGTGTAATGATAATTTTATAAAGTTTGCTCTATTTTGTAATATTATTTTAAATTAAAAAATATGTATAAAGTATAAAAAGAATTCAAAATTATAAAATCGTTCAAATAGTAAATAGTAATAGATTTTCCTTCAACTAGTCCCCATTTCTTCGAGTTGGACGTGCTAAGGATAACATGATGAAATAGGGACTGCTTGAAGGAACATCTACAACTTGCAAATGTGGGATGGAACAGACAATGATACATATTCTGCAATGACCAATCTGTCCTTACTCATGCACACAAATGATGTTATGAATGCAAATGAGAACGCCAAAGACGTAGCTAGTTTTTGGGCTATAACCATATGAACCATAAAACGACAATTAGTTACCATTTATGTGACTTTGAATTATTATAATCGGTTTCTTTTATTTATCTATTTTGTTTGTCTTTTATTTTTTTATTTGCATTTTTAGATTATATGTATTATATTTTATGTTTAAATAGTGTATTATTTTATAATAATAGTGGTGTGCCTGACACGAGAAAAAAAAGATGTCTAGAATTCAAGTCAATCGATAAAAAACCAGCTTTGAAGGCCTCACCAATCAAAGGACTTGGTTCTCGAACTCAATCCGATACCAAATTATACCAGGAGGCATGCAACAGTCCAAATTCAATCACGTACTACAAATGTCTGATTGACAAATGTCAAATTTCCTCTCGACTCCAAGATCATCGATTAGTCATTAATTTTCATGTTTTCTTCGGTTCTGAATGCTCTCATCACTTCCTTTAAATTATTTTCGTACACTGCTTCACAATCTTATCAAATGTTATAACGTATTTATTATACTCTTATTAATTTTGTGTCTAAGTATACTTCAATACCAGCATCAATTATGTCCTAAATATCATTAATAATTGTTATAATACAACTATTATTGTATCATGTTATACATACATACTTATATATATATATATATATATTATATTATTTATAAATATATGACTAGATTTGGATTCAAGTGAGGGGGAATGGTGTGAATACATCCCTTGAGCTTTATATTTGTATATAAGTAGTAATGTATTCCCCTATTGAATATTGTTTAGTTTTTGGATAAATTTTAATCCCCCCTTCCCTCTATTCAATAATATCTGGATCCGTCACCCAACGTCAATCACGTCATCTCTCTCGTACATGCATCGTTCGTGTTGTCTTGTTCTACAACCGCAACCGTCCACCATCAATCGGCAAATTCACGAGTTTGCATTCCAAGGTTTATACGTAGACAAAACGATGTACAGATACAATATTTGTTCACGTCCGACCTGTAAATATGTCCGTTCGTTCGTTTCGTTTACAATAATTGCAGAATTTCAATGTTTTCGGCAGTTTGGGCCGGTTGGGAGAGATCACGCACTGATTGCATATCTAATCTGTCTACACTTTTACAGTTAATATCATTAGGTATCTATAAACGTTATACGCATCCGACCGTCCACGATTTCGAGATAACAAAGGTTTACACTTTCCGTTCCCAAAAAAATACACAGTTTGACCCGGCGTTCACATGTAACGCCAAACGCTAAAATGTTTACACATAAAACAAAATAATTAGGGTAAACGAAATATTTACTTATTTAACATTTCCACAAAACATTTTTGTGTTTTTTGTATTTAAATAAAACTATAGTGTATTACATATTTCACGCTTGAATAAAGTTTATCCGATAGGTATCAAATATGCGAATTCAAATATTGAAAATGATGATGCAATTCGTTGAGCACCCGCAAATTACATGCATAGGTATTATTAATCAGTCCTGTATCTCTGATTTTTCACGCGTTCAATTTACAGTAAAATTTGACTTGAATCAATGTTGAAATATAATATGGTGTATACTGCGAAAAGTTCTAAAAATATTTCATGATTAACACCTATTAATGAAATTGAAAGTGATTCGTGATATTAGCACTCAATTTAAATGTATTAAATAGTGTATATGACAAACAAGTAATGAATGATAGCAAAATAATTGTTAAAATTTTTATGGGCGTACACGATGACTGACATTTACATACTACCGAAATATAATAATTAATGGTAGTTAATGTTGTTGTCGGTAGCCTTTGATATGGCATGTGTACTTTGGAGTGAACTGTAAAGTTATCTAGAAGGTTACTTACCCTTGTATGATAATTCACTTGTGATGGAAAGAGTCCTTTATGGTTATAAGTTTTAAAGCGTTATTTTGATTTAAAACTGTGCGGGATTTTTTTTTTTAAACATTTCGAAAAAATCCTTGCTGCAGTTTGAATTACGTTTTTTTGGTCGTAAATAATTTGACTTTGTTTTCCTATACAATGAAAAATAATTTTCAATATTTCTTGATATTTTAATGATTGTAATACATTTTTGAAAAAAGTTTATATTCTTTTATGATTTATAAGATACATACTAAAGAGGGTATTGTTTTAAATAAGCACTTAGTTTAGTCACTTCAATCAAGTATTGTTAATGTATCTGCATACGATTCAAATTTTGAGAATAACTGAATTAATTTAAAACATTAAATCATAAGAATATACGTAATATTAAGTCAGATACCACGGTCCGCAAAGCAATCGTAGGTTCATTTTCACAAAAAATATATTTACATAACGCACTACTTTAATAAAATAAAATAAAACAATTTACTTTTTTTGATTAAAGAATAATAATCAAAATACAAATTTAGATTATATTTTACATTTATTTTAAACATAATCATTAGCTAAAAAACAATACAGTAAATTATGAAAATCGAAAATAATCTATTATTTTATATTTTTTCATTTTATTTCTGTAAGAAGTAATCAATGCCATAACATAACATAATGTGTCAGTGAATTGGGAATTTGTAAACTCCAAATTTTTTTGTCAGCGAACTGGGCACAAACCAATTTAACAAGACATGTTATATACTAACCGACATAAATTACATTTTTGGTAAATGTATCTACCTATGTAATTTTATTTTTATCATGTGTTTTTGATGAAATCATATAGATAGTATACATTTCATTATTATGATAATAATATATTAATACAATTATTGTATTGTTTGTTTAAATTTTCATAGGTAGGTACACATTTAATTAAATGACTATGCAATTTACTTAATACCCAAACAAATTGAATACTTATATATATATATATATATATATATATATATATATATATATATATATATAGATGTATATTAAAAACTTCAGTGTAGACTATTTGTCTTGGCATTTAGTGAAATGCCTTATTGGATTATACGCATTATGTATGTATCATACATAAAGGATACTCGTTATAACTTGTGTTATGGTTATAACAAGTATAAAGATAGTTTTCGTGATTTCGGCCACCTGGGACTATAACAGTGGTTAAGGGCTCTGATGTTTAATGCACCCAACATGTCCACTAATTGCAACACTTTTCGCTATTTAAAACAAGAACTTAAATCAAACTAGTTTTGTAATAAATTTGAATAAACATGATAAAGAATGTTCATAAATACCCAATGACACATAATGAGTGAAGCGGAAAATCCTTTGAATTTTATAATCATGTATATATATATATATGTATCAGATTTTGAGTGAAACGAAAAATGTATTAGTTTTGAAGAAATGTGTTTTTTTTATGTATGTCATCATGATTTCTGCGTGAATAGTGTTCTAGAAACTGTATAGATAAGGCGTTTTACCTTGTTGATATTTTAGATAGGTTATTTTACTGTATTCTCAAAAGTTTTTCCAAGTCTAAGGAAAAACGACTTGAAACTTTAGTAAACATGGTAAAATTTACTGTGTACACGATTCTTATAAAATTCATCTTTAGTATTTAGCCGTAAATCGAAAAACAATGGTGCTATACACTCAAAATGGTCACCAAATATCAAATATTGTTCACCGAAAATACTTGTATTACCGCATTTAGGCTACACGTAAAATATAAAATGTTTTAATTATTAGAAACATCTCGTTGTTCGTAAGTTGTTATATTATAAAATTTTGAATCCTTGATATAAAAACCTAAAAATTTAATACCACCTTACTAATATGCTTATAACGATTAAATGAATTAAATATTTTAAAATTAACATTTCAAGTTGAAAACAAATAAATTTATTCCGAAAAAAACGAATAATATATTTTTACTTAAACACTGATAAAACAAGAACCCTGGTTCACGATTATTATTATTATTTTTTTTTTAGAATATTGTTAGTGTATTATTTGAGAAAGGTTTTATTCAATTTTCAGAACTTTTTGTCAAATATTAAAAACTTGATTGAAAATCTACTTAAAATAAATCAATCAATTTCATAAAAATTGCAATATATTTAAACACTTATAAAAAAAATGTTGAGTCACGATTTTCGAAACTTTGCAGTATCATTATTTAACTACGAGTATATGAGTATGATTATATTATATTTTCGGAACATTTTGTCAATTATTCAATTTGTCAACCATCTGAGTGTGATTTTTTATTTAAAGAATGCTTGATGAAAATTCTGGACAAAGTAAAATGTGTTTAAAAGTGTTTCCAGAATTAAAATAAAATAAACACCATTGTAAATCTAATAGATCCTTCGCTTTACTTAGAATATAAAATGTGGTGACGCATTCCGAACTGTAATTAAAAATAATGATAATATTAAAGACGAATAATGGGTATTAATGAATCATTCATACGCACTAAATCCTATGCAAATGAAAATAATGAACATAAAATAATTAAAACGAAATCAAAACTGTCATCTGTTATTTTACAAATTTACCTAGTTTTTTTTAAATAATTTCATAAAAGTATCATGGATCTATCAAAAGTAGAAAATGTAAAATGTGAAAGGATTTGCCTATTTATACATTTTGTATATTTAGAAACTCTGAAAATAAGAAGAAAAAAGTCGGTTAGATGCTGGTGGTGGAAATTTCAATATATGTTTACATATTTAGCCGTTTCTAGTTCCTAGTTTTTTACCTAGTCTAACTACTGGTAGGTTTATTTTATGAGTATGTTTTATTTTTAGTAGAAAAATTGTCAAATTTTCTCGAAACTCTTGCCCCAAATAGAAATGTATATCATGAATACTGCGTGAAAATGTAAAGTTTCAAGTAGAATTACTTTTGGAGTTATGTTTAAATAACTGTAACCGAATTACCAAAAGTCTCGTTAGCAATGAATTTTCCGTTTTTCAGCATTTTTTCTTGTTGCTTGGGAAAAATATTGAGAATAGATAAAAATGAACTCTGAGAGTATGATATGTTAATCCAATTTATGATCTATAGAGTAAGTAACAGGACGAAAATGTTGGACAAAGTTTACTGACCTAAAAAATCTCCAGAAAAACAAAATCGAAAAAGAAACATCATTGTAATACTATTAGATCCATCACTTCACTCAGAATCAAAAATAATTTTACATTTAATCCGAAGTAATTGTTTCAGATGCTTTTTGCTAATAGAATGTAATAAAAGAGGGAGTTTGACACCAAACAGAGTTTGTTTTGTACTATCCGTTGTGACAAATCGTAAAATATTTTGGACATTTATTGTGTTCACCCCGACCTCCTGTTCGTTTGTCCGTTGTTTACACCGTGTCTGAAAGCAGTAAAATAGCTAAAAGCATCCCATGATAATGACATTAAACACTAATTACTGAGTGATTATAATTTATCGAATGTATGTGTAAGTTCTGATGGAAATGACTTGATTTTTGATGGATTACATTAGACTTGAGCAGATGTTATTTATGATTCCTTTTTCTTGTATGGCTTTTCGTAACTCAATAGATTTCTCAACGCAGCAGCGTCTTTATTTGACGTAGTTTTCTCAGAAACATATTTAATACTGTAGTTTATATAGCTGACGAGTGACGAGTAGTTGACTTGTATTTTTTTTATCCTCCAGTTTACCTCGTGACAGATACATGCATTTGAATTTTCATTTTTTAATTCCTATCTACTATGTAGCTTTCAACAATTTTTAATATGAAATATTTTATTTTGATTTAAATTCCCAAGAATAATTTATAGACTGATTCAGATTATGTTTTTAAATTCATAATTTTTCATAGATTACACACATTCTTACAAACTACTTAGATATTTTTTATTTCATATTTTTAGCGAAAAAAAGTATTCACGTTACACTTAGTTTAATATCATGAAACGTGACTTGAATTATAATTTATCCGATGGTTTATTCAGTTCTACATCTGATCCATTTTCTAGACACGAACTGAGAAGTTGAGTTCGTTTCATAAGACATTCGATGTTTTAAAATGCATCATAAATTCTAAAATTACTACTCGTTGATACTGATGGTAATATTATTTTAACTCCTTAAAAATATACGTCCAATTTCAATTTTAACTTTGAAAAACTTACTTTTAAGTCATATGCTTTAAAAGTTATCAAATACTTTTGGCACTAAATTGTTTATAATACTACTATGGTAGGGACGTATTTGAAAGAATATTTTGAGATGAACTGAGACATTTCCTCCAAGAATAATTCTTGAATTTATTACTCATACAAAAAATTAGGAATTCAATATGAAATTTGAATTTTTATGTTATAATCTTTGTAAATTTTTTTATGGAATTTACAACGATTTAAGAAAAGATTAAACATTTTTTTATCAAATTTAAATTTTCTGTCATTGACACCGTTGGTAAATTTGTCTAATAGCATTTGTCATTTATATTGAAATCTCTACGCATTGACAAAAGGTCAAATCCCACTAGTCTGGACTCTGATGTTGTATTTTTCGGATATGGTTTCAGTCTTCTCCATGTACATAATATGCGTTCAACTATAGAAATCGGTACCAGAACCATAAATTATAATTTGAATAGCTTCGGCACAAAAAATGATTATAAAGACTTCAAGCATCTATATTATGATGTCTCGATATATTTTTCAATTGGCTTGCCAACTCTGAAACTTTGACACTATTAAGTAATTTAGCTCAGACAAATTATTTTGATAAAACTCAATAGCTTTTGTTTTTATTTTTCAATAAAATCGTTTATAAAATAAAACGGTATGGTATATTGTATTGAAATAACAGTTTATCGAAACTTGAAACTAATAATTTTTCAACAAATATAATATTACACTTTTATGATTTATTTTATATCTTATAAAGATAATGAATTTCCAATATTAACTTGATTTGTCCTCCAAACATTTTTTGCAGATTTGTAATCAGCATGATCCTTAAAAATAAAAATAAAAAAGGTGCCCATTGAAGTATATTTATACTCAAGGTGAAATGTAAATAAATTACCTGTAAAAAAATAATACAACAGTTATCAATCAAAATTTAATAAAAATTGATAGTTTATATTTACTTAATCTGAAATTAATCCAATTTTAGGTTACTTAACCGGAAAATTCTGTCTTTGAATTAATTACTATTGAAAAAAATATTCATATTTTATCATTTACTTGAATTCCATTTTAGATTCTGAACGGAGTGAAGAATGTATTGATTTTACAATGATGTGTGTTTTTTTTTTTTTTTTTTTTTTTTTTTTGTGTCTGTCGACACGATTTGGGGCAGTAAAAATGCTTCGATTGCCTTATACAGCAACTTTTCTGAAAGGAAATTGAATCTAGTTGGTACTTTGGGGGGTCAAAAGTTAAAAATTTTCAATATTTTTTTAACGCGCCGGGAAAAACCCTTAAAAAATGAGGGAAAAACGGTATATTTTACGCAAAACCAGTTTTCGACAAAATCAAATTTTTTATTTTGCTATAACTCAAAAACTAATCGATGTAAATACTTGAAATTTTCACCAAATGTTTAGATTAGCGTTTTCTATACACCGTTAAATTTTCAAAGTATTTTGACTTTTATTGAGCTAATTATAGACAATTGAAATTTTCAATTTTTTTAAGTATTTTTTTTTAAAATAACGATAAAATTTTTTTTTTTTGCCAGAAAATCTTGAAAATTTAATACAAGGTTTCTTATAAGTTGTTCCATAACTGATAAAAAAAAATCCAAAATCGTAAGTCACAATTTTTTTTTATAAGTGCTCAAAGTTCCAATTTATACGAAATATGTAAAAATTGCGAAAATTTGCAAATAATTTTGTTGTTGAAAAATCGTAAAATTTTTTTCTTTTATAACTAAGTTTTGAAAATTTGGGACAAGGTTTTTCATTAGTTTTTCTTCAATTATCTGCAAAAAAAACTCTACCGGATTCAGACAAAAAAATTTTATGAGTGTTTGAAATTTAAATTTTTACAAAAACACGTTAAACAACAGTTTAGCCTCAAACGATTTTTGCTATTTGTTTTTTTTTCAAAAAGTATAAGTTGTAGAAACTTGAAAATTTTATCAGTTGTTTATATTGGCATTTTCTTTATATAATTTTATTTTCAAAAGATTTCACTCATTTTTAATCAATTTATAGGCATTTGAAATATTCGATTTTTTTTATTTTTTTTTTTATAAATGTTGATAAAAAAAATGTAGCTCGGACGAAATACTTGAAAATTTAATAGAAGGGTCCACATAAGTTGTTCTAACTCCCATTCAAAAATTATAAAAATACATAGGCACAATTTTTTTTTATAAGCATCTAAACTTCAAACGTTTACGAAATAATTACATGATTGCGTAAAATAATAATTTAGCCTTCAACGATTTTTGATATTTGTTCTTATTCAAAAAGTATAAGTCGAAAAAACTTGAAACTTTCACCAAATGTTTATATTGGAATCATCTATACGTAGTACAATTTTTGTAAACTTTAGACTTTTTTTGAGCTTTTAATAGACAATTGAAATTTTCAACTTTTCTTTGTTTTTTTTTCTGAAATGTGGATAAAAAAATTTGACTTGACAAAAATTCTTGAAAATTTAATACAAGGTACCTAATATGTCGAACTTATCGGTATAAAAAAAAAATTCAAAGCGTAATGCACAATTTTTTTTTTATAAGCATAAAAAGTTCATATTTTTACGAAATGTGTAGAAAATCGCGAAAATTTGAAGTTCTTTTGCAGTTGAAAATTCATAAAATTTTAAGTATTCAAAACTAAGAATTGTAAATTCGGTACAAAGTTTGACATACGTTTTCCTTCAATTATCTGTAAAAAAATTTGCACTGGAATAAAATCAAAAATTTTTATGAGTGTTTGAAATTACAATTTTTTCACATAATCGCGTAAAATAACAATTTAGGCATCATTGATTTTTGATATTTGTTCTTATTCAAAAAGTATAGGTCGTAGAAACTTAAAACTTTTACAAAATGTTTAAATAGGCATTTTCTTTACATAGTTGTATTTTCAAAATATTTCGTTTATTTTTTAGCTATTTATAGGCATTTGAATAATTCGATTTTTCTTAGATTTTTTTTTATAAAAGTCGATAACAATTTTTTGGCCCTACCAAATCGCTTGAAAATTTAATAGAAGGTTTTGAATAAGTTGATCTAAGAGTGATTCAAAAATTATTCAAATGCATAGGCACAATTTTTTTTTATAAGCAGTTGAAGTTCAAAAATCGACAAAATTTGTCAAAATCACGAATATTTGCAAATTATTTTGTAGTTGAAAATGTATAAAAATTTTTGTATTCAAAGATAAGAAATGAAAATATTATGTAATATCACAGCTGATAAAGATAATTAAATAGATTAAGTTTATTATAATATAATCAGTAGCTGACAGCTGTTCTATACAAAATATTGGTAGATTGTAAACACAAGGTGTATAACGTACCTTTACATGGTTGAATAGAACGTTACTAACTTCCAATTTCCAGTTATTTTAATGTGTGTATCAGTTCCATAAACATGCGGATTTTATATATTATTATTAATTATTAATATTTAAATAGACGTAGCCACGGAGCATTCAGCATATATGGACGGCGGGCTCGGGTGGTACCGTCACGATAGTGCATTTAGGCAAATAATATGGTATTTACCTACGCCCTATCTATGCACATCCTGGTTTGTCCAATGCTCACAAGCAGAAGTCACATGAATAGACAAATGTAAATTTAACCCAATCTAGGATATTAAAATAAAATATATATTACAATTTAAGGCTGACATCTTCATCTTCGTTCAGAATCGTTTTTTTTTTTTTATAATATAAAATAATTCCAAAATCTATCCAATAATGCCTAATCTAGCAATGCATCTCGTGTATCCCACCCAACTACTGTATCCTGTACTTAACTTACAATGATTTATCATTGCATTCAAATGTAAAGTACCATACAACTAAACTATCGTAAACCAGGTGATCCCATGATAGAAAGTGCTATACACTCCTCACCATTATCTTGTCCGAGGAGCGAAGCGACGAAGGACGAACTTCCACCACCATTATCTTATCGGCTTTTTTTATCATTCATTTTTAAAACAGACATTTTTATGTTTTTTTTTTTTTTTTTTTGTTACAGCATTTTTATACACGAAGTTGACGGTGTGTTTCATAGAATAATATTATAAATAAATTTAAACAATTCCAATATTCAATTACTCAATACGTGTTTGAATTTTTCGTAAATTTTGTTATACCTACACCAAAGTATGAGTATTAGTGATGAGTGGTTATTAGTGATGATCGATCGTGTTAAGTTCACTTTTAATGTGAATAATACGTGTAATTGAATTCTTTTTTTTTTTGCTAAATATAATAAATTCCATTAAGTAAAAATTATGATTAATAATTAATGGAATTTTTAATTTGTAATACTTGTTTTTGAAATAATAATTAAAAACACGTATAATTACAAATGAATTCTTAGAAATCGCATATAACACACGTTTTATCACTTAAGATACATTTTCAGCAGTTTTTTTATGACGTTTAAATAAAAAACTACAGGGAAAATGAGTTTTATAGAGTACCTAACAGTGGAAATGTATGATGTATTGAAGGCTTTAAGAAACACTTGTAACATTTTTTACTTCCAGAATATTTTATGAGTATAAATTTATATAAACGCATCTATTTAAAATCAAAACTTTCACTTTGTTCAGAATCTAAAATCGAATTTGAATGTGAACCACATAATTTAAAAAATGTTAATTCAAATATGACACAATTAACAATTTACTGGCTTATCAAATTGGAATCATATTATTAACCATTCATTTGATAACTTTTAAATGTATAATTAAATTTAATAATAATAATTATATACATATATAATATATGTAGACACTCAGTGAATGGGATAAATTGAATTGAATCAAGTAAAACATCTAGTGCTTTATTTCTTTAAATCAGCGGTTCCCAAACTGTGCACCGCGGTGCCCTAGGGGCACCTCGAGCACTTTCTAAGGGCACCACGGTCTAGGGTTCATAGGGTTCAAAACAAATAGTTTAAAAAGGTTCGATTTTTTTCGTTATTGTTTACGTAATAACTTTATAGAAAATAATGTAATATTTTCTATTGTATATTCGGACATTCTAATTTTAACCTTATAAGTGAAGTCTTAAATGCAATTTCAGCTAAAATCATATGTGAAAATTATTCATTTTTAATATTTTTATGTAATAATTATAATGATTATGACAATAATTTTTATTTATTTATATTTTTTTAAGTTAAAAATGCATTCATTTATAATTAAATCAGCTGTGCAGCTTAGAATGCTTAGAATGTATTAGGTTTAATAAAATTGGTTATCAATGAGTACTTTTTTTGTTCTGTCTTTCATGTTATATTCAGCAGGGCACCGTGGCTAACTTCGGGCTCCTAAAAGGGCACCGCGGAAAAAAAAAGTTTGGGAACCGCTGCTTTAAATCATTCAAGAATGTTTATTCATCATTGGGATAAAATATTAAAAATTAAATTGTTACATATTGTCGATATATTTTTATACATTATACTTAAAAAAAATACTCGAAATTGACAACCGCAAATACGTTGCTTGCACCGTCATATGGCATTTTATTCTGTCCATACATCTCATTTAAAACGTTAATGTTGGGATAAATAAAATATAAATGTTATATATAAATGAATACGAATAGATAAAGCTTCATATGTGGTTATATTTAAAAATTCTAGTTAAATCATTAATGTATTTTAAAAGATGAGAAACATATTGCTGAAACTTATAGGGTTTTGTTTGTTAGCAGCAACACTGAAAATTTGTACTATTCATTTATATGTATGACATAAATATTTCATAGAAAAATAAAAAACGAAGTTAAAAAAAAAAAAAAAAAAAAATAGATGGTATATTGGGTGATGCGAGAAGGAAAAAGCCGAAAAACAACAAGCGTTTTAAATTGCAAATGTGTAGATACATGATACTGTCCTTATGCGCAGCTATTGTTTATGCAATATAAAATTATATACAAATACATACATAATATATGCATTTAACTTACATATCATTGGTAAAAGAAGGCGTTGTCATACGAAAACAAACGTTTCAAAAAGTTTTTGAAAAATGTCTGTACAGGACACATTCTCATTTTGCTACTATCCGTCTTTTCAATTGGATTATTTCTCTACCTTTCAGTATTTACTTTGCTTTGCTCCAAATGTATATGTGTTTGAATGTTCTCTGACGAGAAAGATAAAACACAAAAAAATAAACAAAATAAAATAAACCTCCATGTCACTGTTGTAAAGTAAGTTTACGCGCGCACGCACTCACTCGGCGCGTACGTGTGTGTGTGTGTGTGTGTGTGTGTGTGTGTGTGTGTGTGTGTGTGTGTGTGTGTGTATGTGTGTGCGTGTGTGTGTGTGTGTGTGTGTGTGTGTGTGTTTGTGTGTTTGTGTGTGTTCAATTCACATACTCTGAAAGTATATGTGGATTTGTACGTATATGTGTGGCTCTTATATACGTCAGATATTTTGTTGAATGATTTCCGTTATCGGTTAAAGCTCTCATCCAGTTAGCCAAAGTTGAGTGTACGAGTATACAAATATATATATATATATATATGAAATATACACATTATATACACAGGTTTCTTCTATTAGCATGTCACTATTTCCAAATATACATTTTCGAACTAAATGCCATTGGGTTCAATTTTTTCACACATCCATTATAAAAATTCTAAAGAACCTTAGAAATCAACATGTTTTATTCAATACGTTAATAGTGAATTTGACAAAAATAAAAGAATAATGAAAATTGAGTAAAAGATAATAACAAATTCAGTATGTGAACAAATTTAATCATTCATCCTGTGTAACTTTTGCATCTACTGAATTGTTTTCATAATAATAAACAAACGAAACATTTTTAATATGTTTTCAGAGATCTTGAGAAAAAATTAGTTTCGTTGATTTAATAATCTACCAAAAAAAATTATGAGTAGGTAAACTGCGTCAAAATAACAATTTATCTTAAAGTCTACATGTGAACCGTAATAACATAAAACTATGTGGTATATTATACAAACTGCGACAATTTATTTTGTAAACATTCGATCGGTAGCTTATCTCATGCAGTAACATTAGCTGTATAGGTACTTCACTAACGATAATAAAAAAAATTCCAAAAACAATTAGCAGGATTTCTTTATTAGCGTTTAAGTAAATTTCTATGTATTTTATATTAATATAATTTCTTTATTCTACTATATTTAGTATAAATCCCGCTAAAAAAAATCAACGTATATTTATTTGAAAACATTTGTATAGCCTCTATAAAATTTATATTAATGAGATACCTCAATATCAAAAGCCTCATAAACGAATAATAGCACTTAAGACTACTTATATAATAAAATATTATGTCAACATATTTATAACTTATGTTATTCTCAAAATAATGTATACTCAGTGAATCATATATGAGTAAGTATTCAATAAACCGTACACATACTGGAAACATTCTTTTATTTTTTCACTTTAATCTTAGGACTGGATAATTTGAAAGGATTGAATGTATACTGTTAAATACTAAGATAGATTATTTTAATTGCCATATTGTTGTTATTATTATTATTATTATTATTGCTGTATTCACTATTGTTATGTCCGGATTTATTATGAATAATGGTTGTTGGTAGGAAAGAAGATTAAGATTACATTTTTTATTTATAGAGAGGTTACATGGGAAAACGTAAGTGCTTGTCCCCTTTCGGAAAAGTGACTCCATCTATACATAAAAGAGCGCAAATAACCTATCGGTAAATTATATGTTCTACGTTTCGTTCAGATTTTATACTTACAGAAATAAGGGTTTATTCCGAGTATACATGATTTATCAATCGCTCCGTTCGTTTTATTCGAAATAAACAATCTTATGTTTGGTATTTATATTATTATAATATTATATTGATTGTTGCTGAGTATGTTGAAAGCAGAATGATATAATTTTAACTGTATTGAGATTTTGATGTAAAAGACAGAAGGTTACGTATTTCAAATAAGGCCATTGTCAGATCATTGAGCACTATGATTTTGTTTGCACCCACTTATTATGATAATAAAATGCGGGATACAATATATATTATTCAAACATATAAGTTTTTTTTCCATTATTGTACACATTTATAATATTTCCCAACAATTCAATATCGACGATACTTTATTTCTTCTACATGACGTTAAACTTTTAAAAATTATTCATAATACACTGACAATGAATAAAAAAATGTTTAAAAAATACAAATATAAGGTTTAATTTTGAAAAGCAGAAAATGACTTTTTATTATGTTATGCATAAATAATTTTAATTATAATTGTACAAATTATAATAAAATTTATAAATACATCTTATTTATTATTATTTATTTTTAATAACTAATCATAAATACTGTGTTCTATATTTTAAACTTCAAAGGTAGGTATTTATTTCTAAACAATAAAGTAGAAATTATCAATAAATAATCAATTTTAATTTTAAAAAGGACGTATTTCACACTGTGAATATTTGTTGCTCCTCAGACAAAATAATGGGGATGGGTGTAATGAATTTTAAAAAAACAATAAATCAATTCTTTAGCAAAACGATTCTGAGGAAAGCTTCAGTATAAAATTACCATATATGTAAA
The DNA here is from genome assembly GCA_027580255.1 of Therioaphis trifolii. NCBI lineage: Eukaryota > Metazoa > Arthropoda > Insecta > Hemiptera > Aphididae > Therioaphis > Therioaphis trifolii. The sequence continues at coordinate 2,415,861 of CM050406.1, read as the reverse complement.
TATAAATTACCAATTTTATTTTAATTTTCGGTAGATTTTTGTTTTTTTAAATATAAAAACTTTATATTTTATTTCTGAACTTGAAATTTTTTTTACTGTACTTAAACGTATTTTCAATCTACAATCTAAGTTTTGTAATGATTGAATGGATCGATAATTTTTTACATTCTTCCTAAATTGAAGGGTAGTTAAAAACAGTCAATTCCGTAAAAAGCATATGTGCATTTGGTTAAACGCTCATCAAAAAAAACCGGAAGGACTTTTTTCGAGATAACTTCAGTATTGTAAGTGAAGTAAGTGTATATGAAACGTAATATTATATATTTAAGTCTAAATATCTAAAACTAAAATTGTTATTAAAAATAAACTTAAAAAAGGTGGTATTCCAAAGTTTAAGGCCAAATGTTGTTAATTTTTCTAAAACTTCTGCCAACTATGTAATGATATCTAATATATAGTAAATATATCAAGTTTATAGCGGCAATAATTATTGTTAGGACTAAATAAGTAAAATTGAATTGGTGAAAGTCTCGTTTACGTTAAATTTTACCATTTTGTCCTGGTTTTTCGGCAATTTTTCCTGGTGCTTGGAAAAACTTTTGAATAGAGAAAAAATGAGCTCTCAAAGTTCCATCAGAATACAGTATATGATCTATAGAGTTACTAGATGGAATTTATGAACATAGTTTATAAATCCAAAAAGTGTCTAAAAAAAAAAAAAATAATAATAATAATAAGAAATAAATACCATTGTAAAACCAATAGATCCTTCACTTTACTCAGAATTTAAAAGCTTACCGGATAATGCCATTTTAATCTTTTCTTATATATATATATATATATATACATATGTTACGGGCAAAGTGGAAAATTCGGGCAATGTATACAATGCCCGGGCATTGTACACATTGTCCGATGCATATTGGGCAATGTGAATTGTAAGGTATTTATACATTAATAGTATTAATTTTTATATACAATTTATTTATAAAAATTGTGAAATAAGTTATTAATCATTAAATGCACTATATATCCCGATAACGAAACCGATAAATATCTAATCTCATATAATTTTGGTACTTACAGTTTTACATTAGTTGTGTACTGTCATTCAGTGTATATTGTGCTTAAACATTTATTTTTTGTTATACAGTGCTTAACCAAACATTTATTTTTTTTATTTTCTACATTTTATTTAAAATGGAAAATTTTAATTCAAAATTGAATATTGTGTTAAAAGAAAAAAATCTGAATAATGTGTATTTAACTAAATTAAAATACGAAGATTAATTAAACACATAATTAATATAAAGAATAGTTCCCAAAAATTGAAGCCGAATGATTATAAACTCCTAAAGAAGTATGATGTTATAAAAATATCTGAAATTAACAAATTAATTGTTCCAGTTACTAAAATTATTTGAAATAAATTAGTATAAATAAAAATAGTTATAATAATATAAAAATTAATTAATTATGTATAATAGTTAGTGTTTAATCAGAGAACAGACGTAGCATTTAATGATTATTAATTATGTAATTATTAGAATAAATGTACTTCACAATTTTTTAAATGTATAATTTGTATAAATACTTTACTATTCACATTGCCCAATATGCATCGGACAATGTGTACAATGCCCGGGCATATTGCCCGAATTTTCCACTTTGCCCGTAACACACACATATATATATATATATATATATATATATATATATATATATATATATATATATATATAAAGATTTCCTAGTTATATTTTACAGGTCTAAGAAACGTATTATTTGCGTTTAAAAAATTAACTTGCACTAAATAAATGAAACTTTTCGAAACGGGTATACAAATATATTCGCTTCAAATGTAAAAATAATAAATTAATACAATTAACGCTTTCGCCGGAGTAGTCCTGTGCTCGATGGTAGTTTTACAACAAACGTATATAAAAGACACTTCTTAAAGGTGAATTATTTCACCAATAGAATTTAAGTAGACCAAGATTTATAAATGTCCGTAAAGACGAATGTTACTTGTCTCTACGTTGATGGAAAAAACTCGACTGGTCACTCACTGCGTTCTTCACTATTTTAATAGAATACAAGTATACGATAATTCTACACGTCATCCCTGTGTTTTGTAATCTGTTTGTCTAAACATATTTATCCGAACATGACATAAACGATGAGTCGGTAACTGTAATCATTACATTATTATTGTAACGTTGATTTATATTTTACAGCAAACAAGTTAGGAGAGTGCAACTGTAATAAATTCAGTCGTATTATAATCGTCGTGTATCCGAGTAGTCCACGGCGCAGAGTGGGTGATCGTGAAAATGTCACGTAATAAACCAGGTAAAGTTCTTCTGTTGAACGAAGCTATAAAAATGATATTTTTTTGCGCACTTCTACACAGAATCAATCAAAATGCTTTATGCGTAGAACAGAAAAATCTTAGCCGACGTGTTTATTATGTGAATTTTTAGTTTCAGTACAAAAAAAGTTCAACGTCAACGGCTATGTGATAATCATTATGATTTTATTGAAAAATATTCCGAGGATTCCAAAAAAGAATAGAATATGTTGAAAAGAAGACGTGGTCATTGTTAACCCGATAAGCAATTTTTACTAAACAATAAAATATTAGAAAAGAAATCATGTTAACGTTATATGTGATTTCATTGTTGCGAAAAACGTAATAATGTAAAATGTGAATCAAATATTTTTGCGTACCCACATAAAAGATATTTCTTTATCTCGTAATACAGTTATAAAAAAAACTAATGAGTTTTCCTCGGATATTCCTGAACGAATTGCATGTGATTATGTTCATTCTCAATTTTGTTCACTTTTACTTCATGAAAACTGCGATTTCACGGACAATCCACGATTTAATATATTTGATGACAGTGCCAATTCTAAGTTTGAAGTGATTGAAGAACTAATAGGCCTTGAGCACTTGAAACATCGAGAAAGGTACAGATATATTGAATGAATAAAATACACTGTTTTGAAACTGTTATTTAAAGACGATGATTTAATTAGGTGATAGGTCAAAACTTGAGCGTGTATATGGATATGGGTGGTTAATTAAAATTATCGGTCGCGTAAGATAGGTACTACATCTTGTAGTGTATAATTGTACAATTGAATAACTTTGTGCTCAATGGTTCCGTGGTATTGAATGATACGATGCTATTTTGAATTTGAAAGTTACTATACCAAGTATATTAAGTATATTATTAAATTCGGAAAACGATTAGTAGATACTATATATTGTTATGTGTCACTGACATAAAGTTCATAAAAAACAATTTAACCCTGCATTTTATTTAAGTGCAAATATGCAGCTAATATGTGAGTGTGGTCAGTAGCTTATATTACGTTTTTGAAATGATGAATCAAAAATAACACATTATAATACGAAATAAAATAACAATTATTTATCGTGTTAATTTTCCTGTAATACCATTTTAAATACGTATAAAAAAAATGTCATTAAACTAATGTTTGCGGAATTAGAACGCAGACGGAGAAATATATGATTCGTTTTCTTTTGTGAACACATTAGTATTATACAGGTCGAGGGTTAAATCTCTGGAGTGGAATTTTGTAAATCAATCGAAGATACCACCTTTATACATGGGCTGTCGAGAATTCCGGGTATCTGTGGCATAATTACGAAACCCGTAATCATACTTAAGTTGTAACTTCTTTATCACAACTAAATAATTTTACTCCGTCATCGGAATGCCTTTGACCAGATCCAGAGCTTGTTGACTTAGAAATATCCAAAGATGGGAAAACTTTCGAGCAAGTGAATACACGTTTTCATTATTTGATATCATTTTGGAGCAATCGGAGAAAAAGTCTCACTCTAAGATATTTCCGTCGAACGTGGGCAATGAAATCGAAGTGTCAAATAAGCGCGCCTTAAGGTGACATCGCAGTGCTCGACAAAGCATAATAAAACGCTGAATACCTACGACTATTTTCCAAAACTAATTATTCCTTGTATTTTGTTATGTAATAGATAACAATATTTTTCAAAATATGCGTTCTTTAAATTTCCTTTTCAATTATCATTTGACTCGACCACAAATGTCATCACAATAAAATTGTTGATTTTAAATAATTTTGTTTGTATAAATTCTAATAACGAAATATGTAATTCTGATACAAGAAAATAATTTGCACCTAAAAAGAATAAAATTTAATATCACATTTTTTTTATCGAGTACCGATGTGAAACAATTGATTTTATATTATGTAAAATAGTGCACAACATTACACATTTTATCTTATTACATAATAAAATAGAAGCGATATTGTATACTATCTAACTACTTCTGAAATGCGCAAAAAGCGTAAAAAGTATGTCACATATCGATTCGCATGAGAACTTTGAGAGAAAATTATTGAAATATTTTATTTTACATTTAAGGTACTATTCTGAGAATAAATTGTGTAAAACCCAGGTTTTGAACTTAGAAAAAAAAACGTAAAAATATTTTTGTCATACGATCCCATTGAGTATTAATGTCACTTATTTAGGGATACTCTATGTGTTTTATAGAAATGTATCATAATATTTAGTATACAGTATAAACAATTTTGAGTAGGTAATAAATAGTAATATTATAATACGGGTGTACCTAAATTAAGATGTATGTTTATTAATTAACATAATTTGAGTTGTTTTAGATTCTGAGTGAAGGATTTTTTCCAGGAGATACTCTTTGTTACACTTAATTTAAATACAAAAATTTCAAACAGCAACTCAATAGATAAGAAATTGCGTGTAGATGGTACTTAGATAGTTCATTTCTCTCTCTCTCTAAATATGTTTTCCATATGAGAGGAAAAACTGCGGAAAACCCGATTAAAAACGGTAAAATTCGTTTGAGTAAACGACACTTTCTTTAAATCGATTTTTGTTATTTAGCCATAACTGGGAAAGTGATATTGCTAGAGATTCTCAATATTTGCTAGCGATTTTCATCAAATATTAATAACTCATTATTTCAAATAAAAAATGACAAATTTTGAGCTAAAAATAAAACTTTCGAAATACCATGCTGTTTGAGAATTAATCTTTGATATCTAATGTTTGGCAAAAAACTATAATAATGTAAAATGACCACATTCATATAATCAAGTAAACATAATAAAAATATATCATTTTTAGATATGCATAACGAATTCTCAGACCATTCCATCATTATGAATCTTTGGATACAAATAGTACCTACAATATGTTTTGAATCTTTCAGGGAAAATCACGGCCAATTTAAAAAATCGCGGTCCACTACAATGCGTGGAAAATATAAAACTAACTTGGTTGAACAATACAAGTTACGCACAAAACCCTAAGTGGCCGAACATTGTCGACGCACATGGAATAGTAATAATTAAATCAGCCAACGATGTTAATAAGTACGTTGTTAAACAGAAGTAAAAAGAAAAAAAACGACGCGTGGACGACGACGCTGAACGGAGAGATAGGTTCTATTTTGTTTCTCTATCAGGATTATCGCAACTTAAGTGCATACGTGTTGTATGTGGTATGTAAGAAATGTAAGGAATTATTTCTTGATAAAATATTTATCGAAATAATATTTTGTGTTTGTGTGTGTGTTATACATGTATAATAATAAATAATTTAATTAATAATTTAGCACATAAAAATACAGTTACAAAACTAAACGTTAACAGTCATGAATAAATCCAGAAAATGACGATGAGTGTTAACTGTAAAGTATATTAAGCAGTGCTTTTTAATTCAAAGTCAATGACGACTCACTGCTTTCGGTAGAAGATCTTGAGTGAAACTTAGAGAAAAATAGTATAATCAGTTTAGTGTATACGGAAATCTAATGACCTATATTAAATTTCGGTGACATTTTCAAGTTTTAAGTAATATTAGTCTTGGTATTAGAAATAACATAATCAATATCGGTTTAATCGTATTTGTGACGGTTAAAAATGTAATTGCTTTTTTTTTTTTTACATGGTAATAATCACTTATAAATAGAAATAAACTTATGTATGCGTTGAATCATAAGTAAAATCCAAAACAAGGCATGACAAATGTTATGATATAATTGAAAAGAGCACTTGCTATGTTTCGTGTTTTAATTAGATCCGTATTCCTGACTTTAAGTTCATATAAAAATATTGTACCCATTTTAATTAAACTTGTACTATAGATGAAAAACGTTTTCAAAAATGTAATCAGGTCTGTATAGAATCACCGTATTTAATATTTATTAAATTATTTTTGTGTTTCAACCTAAAAGATTAAAATTATTTCATGAAAATTGTATGTACGGTACGAGTTTTTGTCATTTTTACCTTGATTTTGAAGTTTTGCAATTAGTTTTTACAGACAAATCTAATTGGTCCGAATTCTTAAGTAAGAACAATACAATTATAGTTGGTTATGTTGAGAAATTTTCTCGTTATATTTATATAATTTTACGTAGTGTTTTTATGAATTTCGTAGCATTATTAATAAAACATTTCATGCATTTTTGGATAATAAAATGAAATCTCCAACAGAGTAGTTCTAAAATTATGAAATAGTTTTGTATTTTAATATAATTTTAAAGTTATTCAAAAACGTAAAATAAATGTTTATGTTAATATACAATTTGAAATGAGTTGTAACAATTAATGAATGAATTGGATAAACTTTTCGTAGTATTTAGACACTTAAAGCGCATATAACAAAAACTTGTTGAAACTATAATCAAATTTGTAGAGTTTGGTATTGTAAAGAGAACATTTTTCGAAATTTACAGAACATTTTCCAATTGCAAAGAAAAACTTTAGAAAATACTCAACAATCATGAAATTGATTGAGTAACAACAACCAAAATCAAAGGTGCTAGAAACTTGTTTTTTACAAATCCAATGTAGAAAATGAATATATGTCTGATCGTGATTTATGAACTCTCTAACAATTTAAGTATTCTCGATACTAACTATAATTAATAATCAGTAATCTGTATGCCAAATTGAGTGGCATAGGCTAAACAATTTTAAAATTTTCAAAACATTTTTTTTTCCCTAGAGTTTTCGCTAGTGCTCGGAACATAATTATGAGTGTATGTGTCGTTATATTTGTGCCCGATTTTGTTTTTATTTCCTTTTTAATTTACGCATAGGTAAATGTTATCATGCTTATTTAATACTTATCTATACGTATAGAAATTTATATTTGATATATCTGAAAAAAATGGGTTCATAAACTACTGGATAGAATTTCCCGAAGTTTTTCGCAAAATGGTCAACATTGTTCGATGATGGTTTAAAGATAATGCAATCCTTATATAGCTCCACGATCAGCCTTAAAAACTGGATTTTAAGTATTTTTGGCAAAAAACAAAAAATTGTCTATTGATTTTCAAGTTACCTCTGTGACAAGAATGAAAAAAAAATTATTATGATGATAAATTAGTGCGTTTAAGTGAATTACATAAGACATTTATATGTCAGCAGTGAATATGGAAGAGGAAATGTTTTAGAAGCCCAATTCAAAAGGTGGTGAAATGCTATGGCATATCACGAATTATATATTCTATATTACACACAAGTCATTCATTTTTATATTCACAGGGCCAAATAAATAAACACAAACAGTACAGCAATATATATAATGATAGTAGAAAAGCATCGCTGGGTTTGCTATTTATAAATAAACAAATAATCAACGAATTATACATTCCAGAATTTAATAAAAAAAAAAAAAAATGTAACACTAATTTTGCATTAAACATTGAAAATATTTTGTAGATGGATTTTAAATGTTTGTTATACATTTTTTTTTGATACAATTTTTAATTATTCGATTGGTGAAAATGTTTACTAGTTTTCTATTTTTATTTGAGATTTCATTTACATTTTTTATGTATTAGTGCATTAATATTTGTTTTCACTCATAAAACATAACAACAAGATTACAATAATAACAAAAATACTAAACAATCTGTTGGATTACTTCCAAAGCCTAAAGCAATAATCTGTGCCAACGATGTGAATTTCTTATGTTATAATAATAATAATAATATTCAGTAGATAAAATTCAGCTAATATATAATTGAAATATTTGTAATCCAATGTGATAAGATATCAAAATAGTGACATTTTACACATTGTGTTGCGGAACGTCAATGTAATCTTTTAGTTCAATTGAAGACTATATTTATTACATTAATTCAAAATTAAACACAAACATTAATAAATACATACATGGTGACGAATATTAAATAGTTTAAAAAGAAATTTTTTTAATAATTAATTTAAAGAATAATTTAAAACTTATTTAAAGTTAGAATCATTATTGAAAATTTCTTACACTGCGAAAAAAATCTTTAATAGTTATTAAATTTATATTTCTTCTTTTCTCTTTTAAAAGTCAATAATTTTCGATGAATTTCCTCACGTATAAATATAAACTTAATTCGTTTAAGTATTATAAAAAAAGTAAACCAGTTTCTTTTTAATTTATATGTACTTAAAATATAAAAACTTACCATTTTCATTAATAAGTAAATTTATATAGATTATTCGGTTATACTTTTCAAAACTAATTTAAAAACTTAACTAGTAATTTATTTACTCGTATCATAAAGTTTAAATTCTCCAAAAAGCTATGCTAATCAAAAAATTATCCACTGAGCTTGTCACAGCCGATATCCAAATATAATATAATTATTCATTATTGCATTCAAATGCAAAATAATAAATTATCCAACTACTGCAGTGCACCAGGTGAACCAATCGTTAAATTAGTTAATTTATAGCTCTATACAATCATCAGCAAGTAAAAACCATTATTTTATCCGAAAAACGAAGTGATAAATCATGAGCTCCTGCCACCATTATCTAACCAAATTGAAAAATTAAATTTAAAATATATTATATTGAAATAGTTACTAATATTTATAAAATAATATTAAAACTAATATCTTATATTCCTATAATAATTAATTAAGTTGATATTTATCGTTTTAAATCACGAAAAGGGGCATATGTAATTTGCGCCAAAAACAACCAAAAAAAAAAAAAATATATGTAATTTGCGCCACATCTAAAATTGTATTTTGGTAATTTGCGCCACTTTTTAAGTTTGTAATTTACGCCAAATAAAACTAAATAAAATGGCAATATGTAATCTGCGCCATCGTTTACCTACAAAAATTGTAATTTGCGCCATATTTCACCTTATTGAAATTGTAATTAGCGCCACAAGTAAAACGAACTTCATATATATTAAATAAGTAAATTTAGTTAATTTGTAATAGCATGACAATATGCTGAAACACTTTAATTTTAATAAATAAAAAATAATAATAATAATAATAATAATTATAAATAAATGTATAAGTATTGTAATGTATGAATATAAATTTTCGTTTAGTAATAAAACATATGAAAATCAGTCATATTATAATTATAATTAAATTTGGTTTTTTGTAATTGAACACGTTAGTAAACTTGTAATAGCATGACAATATGCTGAAACATTTTAATTTTAATAAATAAAAAATAATAATAATAATAATTATAAATAAATGTATAAGTATTGTAATGTATAAATATAAATTTTCGTTTAGTATGTACAATTTTCGTAATATAACATATAATTTTTGAAATAAATTATTATTATAATATAATAATAAGTTCTGACAGTACAACGCCATCGTACTGAAGCATTTTTCGATTCATGCACTTTTCGGTACGTAAAATTTGAAAATAATAATAAATCTTTGCCTCTGGTGCTTTTAATAATTTCACCAATATTTGTACTGTTTTCCATTACTTATATTTTTATAAAATTTTGAAATAAAATAAATAACATGAACGCACACGCGATTTATATCGGACTAACTGTAAATATCACGATTCGCGACATTGCTGTTCAATATTAACAATATGTAACAGTACATTGATAATTTTCGTAGACTAATCTCTTTCATTCGTATCTAATAGAGACGATATGTCTATTATCAGTAGAACACAACAATATTATATTGGACACACGTCGGTACGTATTATTGACTATTGTATATTATCCTATGCGATATCAGTAAATTTATCTGCAGGTAAATTCCAACAATATTGAAGTTGAAAGTGTGGCGCAAATTACATATTCTATTTTGTTTTCTGTCGTGGCGCAAATTACCAAAATTAATTTGTATATGTGGCGCAAAATACATGTTATATTTTTATATTTTGGCGCAAATTACATACGTCCTTAAATGTACCTTTTGATGGCGCAAATTACAGGTAATTAAATTGGCGCAAAATACCATCTCCCACGAAAAGACTAATCGAAACTGCTGACTTAATCTTGATAAAATGTACAATAATTGTAATTATTAAATACACATTTTCAAACATTTTGAGTAATCATAATACATTTATGACCTAACACTAATAGGATATTTCAATATCGTATTTTTTCTAAACAACTGTGTTATAAAATGACTATTTCTAATTTTTTCAAATATGTATATAACATTTAAAATTTTAAAATTTGAGTTCAAAAAATCAAAAACATATTTTAATACAATTTTTTTGTCGTGGAGTACTATAATATGTATTAAAAAAAATATATATAAATATAAAACTAATGAAAAGAAAAAAAATATTATACTTATAAAATAGATCTTACTCACCACGTCTATACAAGTGTTATTCTATCTTTCACAAATAACACACATACATTTTATTGATATAATTTTTATTAATTGTGTTATTTTATTTTGATAATTTTTTTGAGTATGTTGGTGGTAATGGTATTTTGTGTCATGTAGGTAAACATACCTACAAGTGTATACAATTATGTACGCCATACAGACGTCAGATGCACACAAGATTTAATAGATGTGCACTATATCTGAAATAAGCGACTTTAAGTTTTGGAAAATGTTGGACCATTTTTACCTACCAAAAAAGTGATAATATTTATAAAATTTTGAAAAGAAACATATAATTTTAAAACGTTTTAATCAGAACTTAAAAGTTGATATTTAAATTAAACAACTAATGGAAAATACAATTATTTTGTTGAAGTTTGATACTTTTATTTATAATTAATTTGTTTGATATACTTTGTATACTCGTATTATAATGATAATCATAAGATTTTATATTTATAAACAAACAAGTATCGGCCCCAGGTAAATCTTACATTCAAATATTAAGTTAATACTTAATTTTAAACATAAACAGTTAAAACATTTTCCCAACATAAATTAAATTATTGTCACCTTCAAAATAATGTAAGTTCAAAAATTGACATCAGCCCATTTAAGTATAGTTTTATTTTATATAAATTAACTCTTGGAATGCCTAATAAAAATATCCTATAGAGGTTAATCAAGTTATTCATAATTATGGTTTTACACTGTACATTTTAATAAAATTAGAAGTTATTTTTAAATAATTATAATTTATTTACTACAATGCGGTATTTGATGAAACATTAATTTTTAATTTTTATTTACTTTTTTTGAAAATGATAGAGATATACAGATTAACACATTTGTAATAAAAATAAATGTCCTAAATTGTACCAATATCTGATGAATTATTTATTAAAAATGAAACGGTTAAGATTGTTAAATGCATTATGTTTCTATTTCATATTTGTTTTAGATTTGTATTGGAAAGTAGATGCGGCTCACTGCCGATTCAAAATCGATGATGGATACTCATGTCGTACACACACCCGAATTTCATTGATTTTGGTTGGTACTGAGTTATTTTCGTTTCATTTATAGACGATTTACACGATCTCTTCGAACGACTGTTTTACGACCAAAGTCCGCCCATTTTAGCCCATGTCACGCCGTATTGGTAAAAAATACGAAATTTGCGGGCGTTATCTACCAGGAACTTTACATATGTAATACGTTGACACTCGGCCGACGAGCAATTTATTTTCAGTGTCGGACAGTACGTACGGCCCTATGGCAAGCCCCGTCCGCGTCAAAGAGAGAATGTGGAGTAGGTAGACAGAAGTAAAAAAAAAAAAAACGAAATCTGATATTGGCTTACCGGCCTCACAGAATCACTATGATACGATCCCGTAACCCTCTCATCCGTATCTGTCCCCTATTCCCCTTCGTATCCTGTTCATCGCATTATACATACGTTCATATCCATGTATATGTATATGTATATATATATATATATATATATATATATATATATATATATATATATATATATATATAGAAATGTATATAATTCACCGTCAAATTTATACACGCATATGCTTCCCGTCAGAGGATAGTGTGGGCAAACGTGCTGGGCTGCGGTGGTATGTAATTTATTAGCCCTTGTTATTATGGTGTACACGGGAGCTGCAAACGATAAATCAATTGATTCGTGCGACAACGTATTAAACAATATTCTGCCACGATAAGAATGATAATAATCGAAGTAATGTGTCAATATGGGGCCGTTGTAAAGAAGTAAAAAAAAATAATAATAATAACGAAAAAATATAGTTGGGATAAAAATAAATTATTTGGAACACAGTATTTTGTTGTTTGTCTCACTTCAGCAGCATCGGAAAGTGGCGTTGCAGTCAGATTTAAAGATAAATACATGAATTTGAAATTAAAATTATTTTATGATAATATACAAACATACAAAACATTATTTTACCACAGAATAATAATCTACATAAATTAAGTACTTTTAAATACTTAAAATTTAAATTTATAACTACTCATAAAAATGTAAAATTATTTAAATTATTGAAGTTAATTGAATATTTAAACTATTTAAGAATAAACTATAACAATCATTAACATTGATTATATGAATAACTTTATTTTTTCAATGTAGGTATTGATTTAATATGTTTTTTAGATTCAGAGTAAAGCGATCGTTTCATTGGTTTTACAATGATGTTTATTACTTTTTTTTCTGTAGACCCATTTCAGTACACTTACTCGTAACTTCATTCAGCAACTCTATAGATCAGACATTAGATGTAGATAGTACTTTGAGAGTTCATTTTTCTCTCTTCTTAATAGTTTTTTTTAAGCCTACGGAAAAACTGCCGAAAATCCAAGTAAACTTATGTATAATGTCTTTAAAATTCAGAACACCCATATCAATTATTTTCTCCATGAAGCAAAAAATACCCGTGCTTTGAAATACGTTCTTTTTTCTTATGTGTTTTTACGAATTTGGAGAGTAATGGCTAAATTTTATAAAAATAATTTTTGCTATTATTGCTTCCTGTAATTTTATCGATCGGAAACTCCATGGTGTTTGTATTTCAAAGAGGTCATTTAAAACAGGTCTTTATTCATGCATTTTTCTAAGGATAAGAAGAAATCACCAAAAATGTAGTAAAACTGTATAGTCTGTCATTGACGAGAACTATAGTTGGTAATTAAAGCATTGTTCAAAAGCATTTTTCAAAACCAATGATTTACCATTGGTTTCCTTTTGTAAATATTATAACCCAATAATTGTATTCTTTGAAAAAGCAGACCACAAAATATCCTAGTCTATGGTGCATTGCACCCACCATTTTTTTTTAATCAAAGGATCGAAGTTATGAAGAATGATCTTGCAACATACTTATCTTAGGATTTTTGTAATTATTAGTTCTATATACTAAAAATGTATGTAACTAAATTTTTGGTGAGAAAAATCGATCAGTAGTTTCTTTATAAATACCTCCAGAATCACAAAACTCTACTTTTTGGTGTTTCAGTAAGATCATCATTAAAATGTCTCAACAGTTTTTTTCAAGTATTATAAAATCTAGGTTCTTACAAATTGATTAAAAATAACAAAATAATTGGTGTTGGAAGACGATTTTGAATGAAGTTCAGGAAAAAAATAATAAACGTATATTCATATACTTTTATTAACACTTTAAACCACTTTTTTAGTAGTTTAAACCAATTACTAGAAAAAAATTGTATAACAAAGAATAATGGCATCCCGAAAGTACCAATCAGATACAATTTCTATTTTATAAAGAGGAATGTTACTTTTTGTCCAAGTACTCTACCCTAAAAAGCATTCACAGATATAAAAATAAATAAATAAATACACTATTGTGAAAATAGTACATTTTTAGCTTCGCTCAGAATTTTAAATCGAAAATCTACGAGTGAAAACTTAGTCGATATATTTGTAGACGTATTAATAGTTTAAAATTTTAAAGAAAACTAAACTTTAAAATACGAACAATTGGTGCAGTATTCTAATCTCAACCAATTGTAGTTTCGGAAATATAACAGAATAATCTAAGTTAAGGAAATCAACGTGAAAATTCTTGAAAATTATCTATTTTACCCACTGAACTAAATACATGGAACGCGTATTGTGTATAATTATCGTATATGAAAAATGAGCTGATACGCGGGCCGCCATATGCATTCCGTTTGATTTACCTCATTGATTGTAACTAACTTCAATTAGTGATACAATTCACGGTAATTCAGATTCTTTTTCCAAAATTTCAGCTATTTTATTCTCATAATATTTTTTTAAACTTAGCAAATGTTTTCTTGTATCACAAATGGAACATACACTACTATTTAAGTCCAGTGACTAACAAATAACAATAAAATTCAATAATTAAAATTTAAAATTACTATCAAAATAGTTTATTAGGTAGTATTTATATATTTTATAGGTACCTGTACCATATTTAATTGCTGTTCATAACTTCTTTTTGGTGTTAACATAATATTATTCTTTTTATTGCTGTCATTATAATCCTAAATTTATATTAATAAAAACATCTGTTAATTTATAATTGGTTATATTTGTCATTTGTAAACTATTAAGTATAAATATGAAATATAATTTATCTTTACATTTAATACCTGTTGTTCTAACACATTAACTGATTCATCACTACTAATGCCAGGCGGTGTATTACAACTTGTACTAAGAGATAACTGATTTGAGTTCAATTTATTTTCATCATTATTAATGTCTGGAGTTATTATAGCACTTAGTTTATTTTCCTATATATTATATTAAATTAATTTTTAATTAATTTTAGACTTATTTAAAGCTATAAATGTAATGAATTTTAAAGTATTATTTGTTTACCAACAAACGCGTTGGAAATGCAGTTAATTTCAGTTTTTTTGTGTATGAATTTTAATTTTGAATATAATTTTCTTCAAAGTGACGTTCACACACAAAATACAACTTATTTGGTATAGATTCTTTAATACCATTTACTTCAAACCATTTTGAACGAGCAGGATCAGTTAGAGGAACTCTATTATAATAAAAGTATATAATATGTTTTTCCGCAATGTTCGTTTATATATAATTTTTATTTATTTGACAAAGAGACTTACCTAAACATGCTAATACCTTTTTGATAAGCTTGTGAGCGAACACAACATTTACGAACCATCATCATTTTATATAGTATATTATATAGTACATGCATTGAACTAAATTTATAAATAACAATAATATTCAATTGATAATAACTTAATAAAAAATAGAATACAATTTATATATTATATAGCCTAGATGTTAGATGTTTATAATAATATCATAAAAAATATAAATATAGAAATTATCGTAGCAGTATCAAAATTTACGTTTTGCATGATAAAACTTAAAGTAAGGCGGGAAAATATAAATAGATTAATATCATGATTCATGATTAACAATTTTCATGGAGATCATTACATTTCCTTATCTCTGCCATGATTCAGATGCATATGGCGGCCTTCTAGTAGGCTCATATTTTGTTTAATACAAGCGTTCCATGTATTTAGTTCAGTGATTTTACCATTTAGTGATATTTAAAATGTACTTCGAAATTCTGCTTTATTTAACTTGTAAAGAATTGCATACAAATGATGTGTTTAAGATATTTGAATTATTCTAAAAGGTACGCAGTAAAAATAATTTCAATAAATAATTATAATCACTTTATATTTTTATCATTTTTAATATGATTCTGCTTGAAATTTTAAATTGTTATCAATCATTCAAAATATGGTGTTGTAATATTTTTAGACAGTTATTATTTCTTTAGATTCTTCAGAAATGTCACGAAATAAAACGGTTTAACGATTCACTTACACTAAAAGTAATAATATTAATAAATATTACGAGTGAAATGATCTATTTATAATATTATTTTTCTAAGACAATACTTCGTTCTATAAGTACAGTGATATATAAGACGATGTCCTTCCAATATTATCTTACCAGCTTTTTATTTTAAACAAGAAATGTTCTTTTATACTTACTACGTAAATTAAGAACTTTTTTAAAAAACTGTAATTCATGTTGACTCTAAAATTGCTTCTTTTTTTATTTAAAATAACTGAAATTTAGGCTAATTTAAATAGCATAATATACTGAATCTTTAACATTTTAAACTTGAATATTAAAAAAAAAAATAATACATTAATTTATTTTTATAAAAATTTACATTAAAAAATCGGGATTATTAAATATATATTATACTTACTATACTATACTATCTCATATATTATATAATAGTTTGTATAATTTCCTAAAAAAAAATTATATATATATATATATATATATATATAAATCGATAAATATTTTACCGTTACTATTATTTCTAAACCTTTTAATTATTTGGATAAATACTTCATAATTTAAAATGCTATATGATGGTAGGGTTCCAGATAAACCGTATAATTATACATATATTAATACATTTATTAATTCTCGTTATTATTAATCATTTTAATTCATGTCATGAAATCATTAGGTGATATTATTTTAATATAATATTATTATAACATAATTATTATCACTTAAAAAGAACCTAAATTATTCTAAAATTCAAATTATATAGGAAATGTTTTAGTTTTTGTAAACACAATATTTTATCAACACAATTTACAAATCCTTTAAGTTATTTTGCTTAATAAAACCACGTTTTTGTTTTTTTTTTTTTTTTTTTTTTTAGTTAAAATTAACTGAGTTAACCTAATTTTAATGTTTGAAGTTTATCATACTTAAATACCACATTTGATATAAATCAGCCAGTTTATTGAATCTAGACCAAAAATTTGAATCCATATAATTCCGTTAAACCAGGATTGTCTGGATTTCAAACATTAATTTAGTTTTAACTTCATCGACTGTTGGGCTCTATTTAACATAATAATATTACAATATCCATCATATATTTTCATAATACATATTTTATTAAAAAATATATGTAAATCGTAATATAAAAATGATAGTTTTGTTTTCAATGATATATGCATAATATTAAAAAATTACTTACTTGGTAAATTTATTATACTCCTAGGTAAATCATTTTAAAATATTTTCATTTCACAAATTAATTAACAATAGTAGGGTTTTGCTTTATTTTAATAACTTTAGTGTCTGCATCGAAGAGAAAGAATTTTCATGAATAAAATGTATTATTTAATAATTTTTTAATATTAATTAATATAATATAGTTTAATTTTATATATCATTTTGTACTATTTAATCAAAGTATAACAAGCATTGATTTATTGATATAACTTTACACTAACATAAAAATACAGATAGACATCAATTATTGATATCTATCTGTATTATTTTTTTTTATAAATTATTTAAAAAATAAATAAGTGATTGTTTTTAATCAATTTGATTCATAGGTCCAATAAAAAATTAGAATTGTTTAATGATTGTGAAACCAAGTATTTTTCAAACGATATGATACTGAAAACAAAGTACAAAGAATCATATTAAACGAAACTTTAGTCTAAAATATAGTTAAGTTTCTAAAATATCAAACAAATCAGATATATTAGCAAACTAAATTTATAAAAATTTTTAAATAAAAATAATGGTACAGTAATCAATAAGGTAAAACGCATTTTAAGTTCACAATATTACAAATCTAGTTCAAAAATTATTACAAAAAAAAAAGCATGATCAGCTGTTTAAAGTATAAAATCTTTGTATTAAATTATTTATCTCAAAAACATCATTTATACAAACATTTTTCTTCATTATACTATATGAGCTTGACCATTGGAATAGAAATGAAGGCACCGGTGCAATAACCAGATAATTTCATTTCCATAAATTGTTCAGGAGACAAAAAAAAACGTTTACAAATTTGGTAAATTAACCAAACTTTAAAAACGTTGTGTTATTATTTGTGTAAAAATAAGACACACCAAATACAATAATTTCCTTTGGTGATAATACTTTTTCCAGGAAAATAATTGATAAAAACTAAAAATCGTTTATAAATACATTTTCAATAGTTGCAATAATAAGTTACGTCCAATTATGGTTTTGGACACATCTGGTTATTGCAACCAACTAGAAAGCAAATAATCTGGTAGGTATCCATAACATAGTCATAATATAGAAAAAAAAACTTATCTTATTTATCAATATACAATTTTTATATAATATTATTAGGTATTAATTATGTTATAGTTAAATTTATTTAATAAAATGTATTTTAAAAGAAACTATCTTTTTGTACCTGCTTGTTGCACCGGATACAATATCCGGATAAACTATAATATAATTGTTTGGTGCAATAACCAGTTACGTCCGGACATATTTGGTTTTTGCACCCAATGAAAAATAAAATTGTATATATAATGTTTTACGGATACGTCCGGACATACCTGGTTATTACGACCGAAAAAAAATTAAAAATGGTTTTATAACTATATCTCTCATAATAATGATCGGACGTATCTGATTGTTGCGTCTATCGATGCAGAATTTTTTTCTGTACATTTTTGTATTAAAAACGAGTTTTTGAAAAATCAGGACTTATCTGGTTATTGCACCGGTGCCTTCAAATGTCTTATTACAAAAAAATGAAAAACATATAAATTATATAAAATAATACTACTGTGAATAGCATAAACATAGGTAGATGGTAAATATATAAATGGCAAAGAGAAAGAAAGCCAATATTCAAAAATATAACGAAACAGATTTTAAAGTAAAAATTAAACGAGGGGTCCTCATTGACATTTTTCATGAGACGTTCAAGTGGTTCGTTAGATAAGTAATTTGTGGTGCAAAGATGTATAAAAATGGAGTATGGTATTTAGACTGTCTTTAAGAAACATTGAATTTAATTAATGCTAACTGGGACCGAGAATCAACTTTACCACCCTGGAAGTTTTTTTTTAAGAACATAGTACCCAACGTAATATTCCGGCGATCAGCCAGAGTATTTGGTTCAAGATGTTCCACAAAAGGTGAGTAGTCATGAGACAGATGAGGAATATCTAGTAAACAGCCAGCCAACCACAAAAATTTACATTTTACTCTTTCAACCAAACAAGCGTCGGTGACAGTATGCGGACATTAGACGACAGTACCATACTCTAAGATAGGACTCACTTTTTGAACACTTGCTTGTATAAAAACCCAAATTGGCATTTTAACCCGAGTATTGTTTACTTCTTGGAAAATATTTAGGTTATAGGACGTGGGATAGGAGTATTGAATTTTAAAGGAATAGTTATTAGTAAAACGAATATAGGAAAAAAAAAGTGTGGCTAAGAATTACTTTAAACTTTAAAAAATTGTGTTTAATCAGTAAAATTTGGAAATGTGTAATTTTCAATTATTATTATTATAAATATAAATATAAGAATTTAGATTTGTGATTTAAAATATTTACGGACAAATGTAGGACCAGTTGCAGAAAAGGCACGGACACAATGATGTAATTTGACCAAAATATAATTATAAACAATATATATATATATATATATATATATATATATATATATATATATATATATATATATATATATATGTATATGTATATGTATATATCATTTAACGCCATTTAGATAAGCAGTTTTATTTATACAATAGCATTAAATAAAACAATACATTACGATCTTCACAAGCAGCGAAGCATTTTACGCCAGTAAAATAATGATATTGGAAATTTGTCCTTCATCCCTTAGGTCCTCAGACTTATAATGGTGATGGGTATACAAAATTAAAAAAAAAAAAAATGATGAATAATTTTTTTAGTAAAACGATGCAGAGCTCAGATTTATTTAATATAAAGACTTAACTGATACTTCTATCAATATAAGCTAATTGTCGGTTGTATTTTTTTTATCAAATTTAATTATTTTTGTGAACATGTGAGACTTTTTTACGAAATGATTCAAAACATATTTTTCGATCTACATTCGGAGTTTTATAGTGATTTCTCGGAAAAATTATTGTTATATATATTTTAAGTTTAAAACTGTTATAAAAACAGTCGATTCCATAACGACGTTTGAAAAATATAACAATTTAGTCACACGCTTAAAAATAAAAATCTTGAATAACAATTTTTAAGTATCATCATGTGTATGTTTGAATAAGGTCATATTGTATTTTTAAGTCTATATATTAAAAATAAAAATGTCATTAGAAATAAACTTTAAAAATTATATATTTTCTACGTTCTATTTTTAGTCCGAAAATTGACAACTTATTTTTAAAGTTTTTCAATTATGTAACTATAATATGTATTATTTATATACGGTGAAAATTTCAAGCTGTTGGTAACAGTACTTTTAGAGATATGACTAAATAATTAAAATCGATTTGGTAAAAGTTTTGTTCATGGCACATTTTACCGTTTTTTACTCGATTTTTCTATAGTTTTTCCATAAGTTTGAAAAAACGATTGAGAAGATGGAAAAATTAACGCTCGAAGCATCATAGAGTATATTCAATTTATGATCTATTAAGAATCTTAAGGAAAATTACGGTCAGTTTTCTGCCCCACAAAGTGTCACTAGAAAAAAATTAATTAAAAGCAATAATACCAATCATTGTAAAACACAGATCCTTCGCTTCACTGAAAATCTCAAAATAAGGTTATGTTCATTAAAGAAATATAACTTACAAATTGTAATTTCTTATTGAAACCACTGTTTTATTTATAATTATTTATAGTAATCAACATCAATGCAATTATAGTAAGAAATAAAGAAACCTACATGAAATAGAGTCTAAATGAAATAAAATCTACACATTTGAATTAATATTATTTGCATGTAGGTTGTTAAAGAAAAATAACACATAGGGTACCTATGCATTTCTTCTGAAATGAAATATTAGATAAGTAAATGTTTTTAAATTTGCTTCCCTCTCCTCTCTTTAAACGACTATTAGCTGAATCCACTGGTACTTAGAACAATAATAATGTAAAAATAGTGATACATTATATAATAGTGAATTTTTTTCAATGAAAGTGACCTCAAGCTATGAATTTTCTTGAAGAAAATCGTTGTTAGACATATTTTGGTAAACAAAGAGCTCCGTTTAGCATTATATTTTTAATAACTATTTGGCAAGTGGGATGTGGAGCAAGAAACGGAGCGGCACAGCAACCATAATATTACTGAATACACCGAATTTAAGTGCGATCATCATTGTGAACGATAATAACTCATCATTCACGAAAGCGTAGACTTTTTGATTGATGAACAAGTGACATTGTTCGAAATTTGGCTAATTCGATTAACTGATATACCATAAGCTAATTAAATAAAATGCAAAATATATTTTGTACACTGAAGGATAAAACGTTGTCGTATTTTTCATTTGAAATTATAATTGCCCGAAATATCTTTTTTTATCTGGAAACAAAACTAATTCTAATGTACTCACTCATAAATTTATATAATTTATGCATATCCATATATATATATATATATATATATATATATATATATATATATATATATATATATATATATATATATATATATATATATATATATATATATGTATATATATTCATTCATTCATATATATTCATATAGCTTTATATAGTTTAAGTAAATATATACATTAAGAGAGAAAGTCAAAACCTGAATTCTAGTTCTTTCATTTTTTCGTTTCCTTTCTGACAAAGTTATTCAGCCGTAATATCTTAGCCCGTCCACGTCTTCTCTAAAGAAGCTTAAGAGGTAATGAAGTGTATACTTTTCACAATAAAAAGTACCTTTTATTCAAATGCAGGTCACTGAAGTGGTCTACGTATAATCTGCTGGGCCACCAAAAGCATTTGTTTTAAATATCAACTACCCAGCCCGTTTTACAGAAATTCTAAAATGTTTATTATTTATTATCATTATTATTATTATTTTTTTTTTTTTTGTTTTGGTTTGAACGAATAGAGCAAATTTTTTTGTTTTCATTTCATACACTATAGTTCAATTAATATTGGCGTTATCCATAATTATAGTTTTTTTTTTGTTTTTACGTTAATACCTTACAAAACATATTAATATTCAAATTACTTTAGAACCCCTATGTTGTATGTACATTGTAAATATTGTAAATTATAATCTAACTTTTCATAAACTTTTTTTATTCGTATGTAATATAAAACAATATATTGATTTTAACATTTTAATAAATTATGAAAAATATTGAACGAAAAATTTTTAAAATGAAAACAACGCATACCTACTATGTTAAACTTTATTAAAATTATAATCAATGAACACACATAAAACTAAATTACGTAACTTATATCCATCAAAAACGTAAAAATGTTGATAAAACAATTTCCAGATATTCATGTCTGTTTCATTTTTGGTTCCCGTGTGTGAATATGAATGAAATATTCACAATAGTTTAAAATAATAGTTGTTTTGATTTTACAGCGAACCGATTTAAAAATGCGGAATTCGAATTATTAGAATGAAAGAAATGTAATGTATTATTGGTTATTATTAGAATATTAAATGGGATACTGTTGATATTATAAATTACTACAGTGTTTTGCACACTTGAATATTTTTATTTAAACATCGATATTTCTTGAGCATAAATCACTTACTGGTTTTTAATAAGTTGATGATGTGTACTTATCAAAAGTGTGCCACAACAGAAAAAGGTTATAGATCCATTGCATTAATACAATATCAGGTATTAAATGGTTAGTACTTTATTCTTAAAATAAGTTGTTTTAAGAAATCCAACGGCAAAAAAAAATGGGTAAATCTGTAATAATGACACGAAAATTTGACTTAAAAATTGTCCTATAGCAGAAATATATCCAAAGAGAGTTAAACATATATGTCAATTAATTAAATTAAACAATAAATAATCAGAAAATTGAATAAAAGTGAACAAAATTATAAATTTAAGGAAATTGGTTCAAAAGTAATTTTATTTTAATAATATATTTTCAATAAAACTTTCCGTCAAAGTAATTTTCATCTTTACTTATTTAGTTTGTAATCCAATTTAATTTGTATACACATTATTATTTTTGATATATATATATATATACCTATACATGTATATTTATAAGTAAAAAAAAAAACAACAAGTGCTCAAACTTTGAATGCATGAATGATTTTAATAATTATTATTACTAGTTTTATTTTTTATTGAAAACCTTAATATTTATTGGCAAGACATAAAATTATAAAAATGTAATATATCTTTAGGACCATACCTATATATATTGCTAACCACTATTTACAATGACGTATTAGTATTTAAGAGATTAACTTTATGTATCTTGAACTAAAAAAAAAAAAAAAAAAAAAAAAAACAATAATGATATTACAGAAGTGAGTTCAATAAATATCATTCACAATTTATAAATTCCTAAGAAATGTTGGTGTAATTTGTACCTATTTAAGCATTTTATTTAAAACAACATATGCATATTATCAAGCATAAGCACAATAAAATAGTTTTGTATTTATTTATTACGTTGAAAATGAAATACATCTTATTAAACCTTAAAACATATAAATTTTGACATAGGAATTAACAATCAAGTTTTATGAAAAATGCATTATTTAATCAAATAATTTATAATAAACTTATCTCCCTCAATTAATGAATATGTGACAATATACCAAATAGATTGAAAACGTTTGATTTTGTAATTCAATTATTGTACAAACAAATCTCACAAATTCAATCCTCATTCGATTTTAGTAATATAATCGGATAGTTACAAGATAATTATATATGTGCGATGTATAAAGTATATTATATGTATAGCCATATATAAGGATATAATAAATCGATAACATTTTTCGGTTTTTTGAGACTTCGAAACGGTGTATTAAAAATCAACATACAGTATCAACAATTCAAGAATGTTACTTTGCATCGTTATTTGAATACATAATCATAGATTATCATTTGAACATAATCCGTTTATGTTTAATAAACATTATAATATGATATATAACTTATCTATAGGTAGGCAGTAAAAATAATGGTGTCATTCTTGTCATATGATTATGACGATAATATTAATAAGGAAGATTATGTTCATACTTATTAAACTACGTAAAGCTCATTGTCGTTTACATAATGATATTAAAACTAATTAATTTTAATTTCTAAGTAGGACGGCGAGCGTTAATAATGTTAGTATAAAACAATATTATTAACTAGCTTATTCGATAAAGTTGAAATATAATGTTGTGGTAAAAATGATCGTCAACACGATACTACAAAAAGAAAAGTAGGTAGATCGCCGTAAAAAATAATGTAAGATCTATGTGAAATTTAGTCAGTTTATGTATCATTTGGAAATGTATTCACAAATAACATCATTTCTCATATTATTATTCAAATAGTATTTTTACAACTGAGTGTAACATTTCAATTATTTTTGATACTCCTGAATTAAATAAAGATGGTCAAGAGATATATATTTTAGTACCGTATGTAGGGGAATTGCCTGTTGGTATTTGTGATTTTCTAATAAAAAAAAAAAAGTATACATCATTGTAGCTTTCGTCAACGTATGTCACAAAAACGCAATATTATAAATATGTTCACTATAAGAATATCCCATCCGCAGTTTTCTAGTATGACGATAATGCAATCCCTGTATTTGACTACTAGTGTACAAATGTTATGTACTTTGTATTAACATAAATAATTACCTGTCTATACTGATTGCCACCAAATTGAATATGGACGATGTACTACAAATCACGTCCATTGCTATGTAGAAGTCGCAAACAACCGGAGGCAAGCCCCATTTTCCATTGACCTAATAAAACAAAAATAATATAATATTAATACACATAATTGAGCATACGAATTTATATTAGAAGGGTACCTATGAGCATAAATCAATTGGTATCAGTCGATGACTTAAAGGATTTAATTGATTCCAAATATTTTTTATTGTTCTATTCATAAACAATGGTAGAAAATATTAATTATAAATCGCATATGGTTTTAATAAAAACTGAATACAGTAGGTATTGACCTGAGTAAAAAGAGTGACGAGGTAGTCATTGTTTCTGAATCGAAAACTATGGAAAAGTTATTTGCGTTCAATCCAACGTCAGATTCTAATAGAAACTGTATGTTTCTTATTAAATATAACATTTACACTTCTCAGAAAATAAACACCGTTATATTTTTAACAGAAAAGAGGCGTGTGTTTCCGTCAAATGTACGAAAGTTAATCTTGGAGGAAACGTTTGAAAACATGTCAAACATGACTTGTAATTTAGTCATATGCATCGAGTTTATGCCAGATTACTGATATAACTCTTATAAAATAATAATGAACTTGCTTTATGAAAATTCAACTTGCTAATCATTTATTAAAATTAATGCTAATCTCTACATCAAAGTATTTTCTATTGTATGTGTTCACAGTAAAATAATCTATTAACTCAAGATATTTTCATAATTTTCAAAATTCATTCAAACTTGGAACTATAAACGACACGATATATTTTCAATTTTTAATTTTCTCGAAAACTACAGTGAATGATCCTCAAACATAAATAATCTTTATAATCACATCTGTGACCTATTTCCAATCAACATAGTTCTCTATGGAACTTTCAGAGCTTTATAACTGCCAAAAAAGAGTTATTCAAATGAAATATGTAATTTTAAAACCACCTATTCAGTATAGAACTGTTCACATTATAAATCAATATTATTGAGATTTGTTTGTATAAATTGAATAAAATAGTGTAATTTATATCGAAATATACATAAAAAAAAAATTAAGTTTCAAACATATTAATTTTATAATTTAAGCTTGAGTTTTATTTATGTCAGACACATTTATTTTATTTTGATATCAATAATGTATTATGGTTTACAGACTTTAAAACTGATGAAAAAATTCAGAAAACTGGTATTCTTACGATTTTAAAATTTTTAATAATTGTGAAAAAAGTTTGAACAAAGAAATTTTTGCAATTTTAAAATATCCATAAGTAGGTGTTACAGCATTTTTTTAAATTTAAATATATAAGTAAGTCTTAGTCATTCAGATTAGAAGTAGTTATGTAAGTGTGTATTTATGTATGTATGTATGTATGTATGTATGCACTATGCATGTGTGTAAGTATATATCTATGTAATGATATATTATGTATGTATGTATTTATGTGTGTACGTATGTATATATGTATGTATATATGTTGGAGTGTATATGTGTCACCGAATTCGTAAAATTATCAAATTCATCAACATGATATATAAAAAATAATATTTCTTTTTAAGCAGGAAAAATCACTCTTCGCATGAGTAATGATACTTAAAAATGAGGTTCGAGTCACAACGGTTTAATATGACATGAAATACGATTTGTGTATAACCTTGTTAGTTGTAACTGTGATTGTCAAGACATTGAGTTTCAAAGCCGAAGTTCTTGTGAGTTCACTGTTGATAAACTTACAACAATGAAAAAATAATTATTTTATCGGCATATATTTGATATTAATTTTCCCTTTAATGTAGTTGACAATAGCCACAATACAATCAAAGTAGAATATTTCAAATATTCATATTATAATATGTTATTAGAAACTCATGTCATCAGTAGGTACATAAAAGTATACTTGATACTTTGTAACATGCACAAACTTTTTATCGATTTTACTTCAAACTTCTACGTCCATGGAAAAGTACGTAATGACAGACAACGCTGAATTTATAGTTAAAAGTTGAGACAATTTATGAGCTGTCAGCCTGTAACTATTGCAGTATATAACAATAGTATGTGCGATTTTTAGTCGCTGGTCTATATTTTTACTTTGCGGAAAAAAAACATTTCACCACTATCCAAATTTACCAAATTAGTGCTTAAAAAATTACACTTAATCACAAAAAACATAAAATCATAAACAAGAATACACCTATGGGCTACTGATTATGTTTGATGATTATACTGTTTTAAATAGCCTAAACGCTCCAGTAAGACATGATTTTCATTATAAAAAGATTGGAGAATTATTATTGTGCAAACATAATTCATACTTATAATTAATGTGTCTCATGAAGCAGCTGTGGTATCATTGTCTGCGGTAAAAAAAAATATTCATTAATTATGAGCGAAATACTAAGAATTAAAATCAAGATGTACATACAAAAAAAATAAAATCCTATACAAATTGATGATTAACTTGCTTATGGCGGAATGGAAATATATGATCAATAAACTTAAGATTTTTTATCGTAAATTTATGATGAGACGTCGCATGCAATTTGTTTTTGATGAATATTATTTTATACTTTTATCAAAGTTTTGAGAGATTTTTCAAGATAGGCAAATAAACAAATGATTCATATTTTATGTTTAAAAATTACACTTTAGTTGATGTTGTTTTATCAAATATATGTATAATTTCTACATAAAACGTTTCAAATTGTTTTTTTTTTTTTTTTTTGCAATTTAATAATAAGATATAAATTTAAAAATCTGATCAGATAATAGTAGTAGTAAGTCATTCTTTGTTTTTTCAGTCCTAGGGCGAAAAAATCTGTCTGGGCGTAGAGACATTTTGATGAGCTATTTTTGCGATTGTCAATACGTAAACCATATTATTTTGTATTTTAAATCAATGATAAATGATTGTTTTCAGAAAACGATTGTGATTGAAACTCAAATAATGATTTTGTTATCTACTGGTTTAATTTACTAAAACAAGAAAAATCTATGAAAGGAATTGATGCATTTGACAAGGAATAATATTTTCAGAATAATAATAAGAATAGTCCATTCTAGTTTAATATTCATATAAATTTTACTGTATTTAACATTTTCAAACTTATAAAAATTGTTTAAAACTGATTGTTTTTTTTTTTTTTTTTTTTTTGTTTTTATTAAAAATAAAGTATGTTTACAATCTATACATGTAAGTGTATAATGAGTAAGTGTGGTGACAGAGTAATAAGTAATATGTGAAAAAAAAAATAACAAGAGGAGGAAGGCTCCCAGCAGTGCCACCTGACCAGAAATTCAAACTGATTGTTATAAAAATGTAAATATCGAAAGTACTGCACACGAAGAAACTTGTAAAAAATATTCCATATCGTAAGACTAAAAATAACAAATTTCATAAAATTAAATTAAATCTGATACATGACGTAAAAAGAGTAACTTGAGCTATAATTTTAACTTTACACGCATACAAAAATAATATCGAATTAAATGTGACGAATCTATTTGTGAAAGAAAATAAATTGTAAGGAAGCTTAAGGTTTTAATAGAAAAAAAATTATTTTACGTGAAATTAATGATTTTCATCAAAATCTTTACTCATATAAGTGACTAATGATTTTTGAAATATTTTAATACTACTATTTAAGCATATGAGTAAGATAACGTATGAGTAAGATGTTATTAAAGTTTCAGTGTTTTAATTCAATAGAGTTCACTGTATTATGATTATAGTCTCTCTCTGTCTCTCCCACTCCCTCTCTCTCTCTCTCTCTCTCTCTCTCTCTCTCTCTCTCTCTCTCTCTCTCTCTCTCTCTCTCTCTCTCTCTCTCTCTCTCTCTCTCTCTCTCTTTCTATCTTAAATATATGTATGTATATAGATATTGAAAATAAAATTTGAAAACATTTAAATAATTATTTTTAATATTTTTTTTTAGTTAGTTATTTTGAAAAAAAAATACTACAAATTGAATTTTTTTTTCGTAGGGGAGAGCAGTAGGTTCGGGTGAGCTAATGGTTATCTTAGTCACGTCCTCTGACTCATTCCTTTGATATCTGTGTCACATTGCGTATCGTCCACAAGTTAGAGCCATCATGATAACCGATCAAACGCGATGAACAGGGCATTGCCGTATTTCTATTACACCGACTTCACTGAATCGCTAACAGTATCAACGGGGTTTCTTGTTTAATCCAAAGTACCAAATATTAAAGGATAACTGGTCGAACTGTAGACGCATTGAAAGGGAGATTCCCCACCGTCTGCCGGATGTTTTACCGATCGGCTGTCCGTCTGTGCGCCTGCTTTTCATTCGTTTCCGAAACCCAAATGACAAAAAAATAACAGATAACTAATACGAGACAACGATTTTTTCGTGGCCAGAAACGAACCCAGAGTAGTAAAATCGATCTCCAGATCGAAGGAAAATATTCGAGAGAATCTATACTCGATAGGCCCCGATATCCCGTTTTGGTCACATTCGGCCACAGCCGATAGACAAGATCGATCGGGCATGTTTCCTGAGAGTATCACGAATTGAGAAAACAGCTTTAAACACGCATTATTTGAATCCGGTAGCGATTCAGCTAGAAGAAACCCTCGGGTGGGAGCCATACCCGGAGAAGTCACGTTCAATTCTAAAAACCCAACAATGACTTCTCGGATCATAATCCCTATCGACAGCTACTACACTTCGGAGGTTATTATTATTGTTCTTTTCTTTTACCTAAACATTTTACGTGATGAATCCGCCACACCTTTATTTTATTGTTGTTATTATATACTTCTCCATGGATATGTTTATAGAAGTGAGCCACTATAGTTCAATGTAGGTACATGTTTAAGCGATAAAACATACCGGGCTAATGCATAGAAGAGATAATAAAAAAATAATATAATAGCATTAATGGCAAAAAAGATGAATTATGGTGATAATAGGTAATAATATTTGTCTAAATATAAGGAAACGATGCAGTTAATGGTTTGTGCGGGTTCTTTTTTTTCCTCTGAAATGTTTTCCATGAACGTTATCTCATTTCAACACTAACTGAAATTTTCATTCAGAGTCATTATTGACGCTATAAAGGAGGTAATATGGTTCGCGGTTTCTACAA
Source organism: Therioaphis trifolii (assembly GCA_027580255.1). NCBI lineage: Eukaryota > Metazoa > Arthropoda > Insecta > Hemiptera > Aphididae > Therioaphis > Therioaphis trifolii. Next base: position 2,385,776 of record CM050406.1, on the reverse strand, counting down.
TAATTGTTTATACAGTGTTATCAATGAACGCATATTGTGAACTATACAAAAAAAAATCATACGGATACATACCAACATTTTTCGAAAACGCATAATCTCAAACAACATTATATTCAATTGAATACTAAGAAAAAAAATCGTCGTAATCAATGTAATGTTGTTTTATATTTATCTATTGAAAATTATGAATGACTCATGTCATTCATTCATCGTCCAACGGCTTAAGATAATGGTCATGGCCCATGGACTATGGCGTAATTGAAAGCTCACAAAACTATTATAATTTTCAATCCTAGAAATTTCTACATTTACGATTTTTTCGTTTTTTAGCCCTTGTGAAATATGTAAGTAATTATTTAATGTATGATTACGAAACAAAAATGTTCGAGCACGATGAAATTAAAAGTATATGTTATCATTGATAACTTATCAGTTATCAATAACCTATTAACCTATTAAAATATAGATGATTACGATTTACTATCAAAATTTAATTTAAAAATGATTATATTTTCAGATCCAAACATTTTTTATCTTATTTTCATCCTTATAAATATTTTATATTTTTTCGTTTCATGACATTTAATTTGCTATTTAAATGGTGAACGTATTATTTCTTGATGTGTTCTGTTTGTTTTAATTATCTTTTACCGTTTCGTCTTATTAGGTATTTTGTTATAGTGATGGTTAATTATTGGGTATTTATTATTAAATACTTAAAAGAAAAAATATATTCAAATGACGATTTAAGTAATAAATAAACGCATTACTATAAATACATTTAAATTGGAAAACAGTAAGGAGATAATTAAAATGTTGAAATTCTGAAATGTACTCGTATATTCAGATTGAAAATATTCTGTGATTTAAAGAATTGGAGTTTGATGGGTGTAGCTGTATTTAGTTATAAAACTTAAAATTCACGATTTTCAATAATATGCAACTATGTCAGAAAAATTATATAAATTTATATTTTATTTTAAATTGATAGAATATAACAGTATGACTTTATTAAAATATTGAGTTTTTATAATGTTTGGGTTATGGGAGCAAAGACTCCACCGGTCTTTGCATCAGAGTAATTTTTGCAACCATTAATATCATGCTCAAGTTATGCCGCGGTTGATAGGTGTATTTAATTTTGAAAAAATGACGTAATTTCCATGGTAAAATAATTTTGATCAAAGTTTCAGTGTAATATAGGTATACTTTTTATATAATTTACCATTTTTAGTCTAATAGTTCACTTTTTAAAATAAAAACCTCATAAAATGTTGAATTTTTAATCCATTAAAGATTTACTTCTGTCAAAACATTTGAAAATATTTTTTTTCATCCCGAGTTTCATAAAGATTTGATTCACTAATTATTTTTTTACATATAACTAAGATTAAATTTCACGTGCATGCAGTTGATCCGTGAAATTCAAATAAAACGCTGGTAAAAAGAAATCCCATCTCTAGATATTTGAGATTTTTTTTTTCAGTATCATTAGATAAAAGTACTAGTAGGATCTCATTAAATTTTCAGGTTTTACAATTAAGGGCTTAAACTTTTGTTTGGTACAAATATTCAATTTTTTTCAAAGTTCAATATATTTGGGTCAAAAATGTTTTACTTATTCGAAGAAAGTTTCAAACTTGTTTACAAATAAATTTGATAATTAGTGAAAATTAAAATATTTTAGTTACATTAATTTTAGAGTTGTGGCTAAATCACCGAAATCGGTATAATGGAAATCATGTTTACAGAATATTTTACCGTATCAACTGAATTTTTTAATAGATCGCCCTAGATGTAGGACAGAAAATTAGATAAATTGGAAGTACAGGATTCTTTTTTTTTTTTTTTAATAGAGAAAATAAACCATCAAAGTACCATCTAAATGAAGTTCCTGATCAATAGAGTTTTTGAAAGTAACTTTTTGACAAAATTTACTACCTAAAGTATATTCAGAAAAAAAACACATCGATTTATAACCAACAGATTCAACTGTACTTTCTAAATATAAAATTAGTATTAAACTTGTTACACATAAATTCAAATTGAAATAAGACATAACAAAATAACCAATATTTAATGAAAATATTTGATGTGATAGATGCCTAATTATACTTTTAAAAGATGCGTAATGACTCTTTTTTTAGTTTTTACTCGTAAAATAATATGGCCTTAATATAAATAAGTTTAAACCTAAACTTAAAAATAAACAATCATCAGCATAAGTCCATTGCATATTGCATTTACAATATAGGCTGTTTTAAAAACATAAATATTGGACCAATTAGTTTAAATACTAATTTACCCATTAACTATTGTCATAAATATTTTGCATTTCGTGTTTTTTTTTTAAATTTTTGTAATACCTAGAATGTAAAGTAATAGTAATTTGTAGATGTGTTCAAAAATGTAGCACTGTTTCTTACGAATCACTTTTTCAAACGTAACGTTTACATGTAATGTTTTGTATTTTTTCGACTTTCAGTGATAGATTCAGAATCATAATGCTATCTTTTGCCACGGAAATAACGTTAAATTGATTAAAATGCCGGTGGATATGGTTTATTTTTATTATCAGAAACAAGAATAATCAATAAAATAGTACTTATCTTCCATTATACATCTGTCCACTCTCATTTCACAATATTGAGGTACCATTCAATAGGATTTTCAACTCTGTTTGTTCGGTTAAAAGTTTCTGCAATGGATGTTGTTTATGGGTGCAAAATCTCCGGTTAGCCTAATAATTGAAGACTAACCCACTGCCTCTAGAATAAGACTTTCACGATAGTTCATTAATCAAATGTATTTCGTTTATTATGTTATGTTATAACAACAGAAAGGGACTAATTTCTTGCCAAGAAAATTTGAGACTAACTAATTTATTTTTAACTAAAAGTTTTCTATTAATTGATCAACCCTTCACTAGTCTTAATGAATTTTCAATTAAAATATTTATTAAACATTTTATTATGTCAGTTTATTTCATAAATTATCATGGCAATTTTAAAATGAAAAAAAAAATTCAACATACTCTGCGCCATCGATATGCTTCGCTCCTTGGACAAGATAATCTTTGTAGGCGTATTGCATTTTGAAGGGACGAGAAAGCATTTCTTCAGTTCAAACGATTCTGAGTAAAGTTTTAGTTTAAAATAATCAGTTTATAAATTTAAACATTTTTAGTTCTATTGTCGTTATGTTTTTTTTTCTTATCAAAACCGTTGTTTTAAGACATTTTATTGTGGACAAAAAAAAAAAAAAAAAATGTCCTTTCACTAAAAGATAAAAAACATGTTTTTCCATTTTTATTCAAAGTTGATGATAATTGGTAGGTGTCCAGTAATTTTTTGCACACATTTCAAAGTTAAAAATTGATGTAAAAACGTATAACAACATAGTTAAACGCTTATATAAAAAATCCTGATTGATGGTAGTACTTAAAATTTTTTCTTTTTCGTTAGTTAAATGTCTATGTATGGTCATATTAGATTTTTAGAAATTTTTTTCAATTATTAAAAATGTTATTAAAGATAAACTAAAAATACTAGGTATTTTCAAATTTCTATTTTTTGACCAAAAGTTGTACATTTTTTTGAACTTGTGTTCATTATGATGAAACATGTCATTATTGCACGGTAAAAATAAAATAATTTTTAAAGTTATAATACAAATTAATTTAATGAAAGTATTGTTTGCGGTAAATTAAACCGTTTGTATTCGATTTTTCAGCTGTTTCCTTCAACCACGGAAAAACTGTTAAGAATAAAGAAAATTGATTTTCACAAGTACCAACTAGATAAAATGTCGTATCTATAGAGTTGTTGGATAACATTTTTGGACAAAATCAAGTATACCGAAAAATATATATAGAAAAAAAATGTGTAGCATTGTAAAAAGAAAAGAGCTTTCGTTTCACACAAAATCTAAATTTTCAACGAAACGAGAAAAACAGTTCACAGAGGATTCAATAAATCAAATTACAAAACTACATGCAATTTTTTAATAAATAAATAATAAAGTGCATGATGAAATAAAAACCAAACGTGATTCGTCCTTTTGATATAGTAAAATTCTTGAAATTGGAATTCTAACATTCAATATTTTATGAAATATAACCGTACTGCATGATAATGAATTCATTATACTAATATAATATTTTATAAGATCAAAAAAAAAAAAAAACAAAAACAAAAAATGAATATACTTTATATCGCAATATATATTTAGATGATAGTGAATAAATACGGATGAGATCTTCAGTTTCGAGCATGATTTCTTTGGAATTATTGTTGTATAACTAAAATTGATAAACGAACACCATATTTACTGTTTAACAAAGTTTATTTTTTTGTACGAAATTATGATAGTGAATAAAACAAAATAAACAATATATTGTAAAATCAATCCGTACTTCACTTCACTAAAAATTTGAAATGTCAGTAAAATAATACTATTATCCTATCACCTCCATTGTGGAAGTAGTGAATTTCATATCTTAATAATCATGATCTTTAATAATATCTTTCATAATCTTCGGTCTTGACAATAGTGTCGAGTAAGAGACATTTCAGATATACCATTTTTAGGATGGTCCATCAATCTTACAATTGTGTTGTACGGTTATTTTAATTTTAAATCAATGATAAATGCTTTAAGAAAGTGATTCTAAGCGTTTTAGTAACGTTTTCAAAAATGCGAACCTCAATTATAAATAAAATTATGAATATTATATTCATATACAAATGTTCACCTAATTATAATATGAAAATTATTGTAATTGATTTGTTTAGATATAACGTTATCATAACATGTTGAATAACAAGAATTATACGCAACAATGTACATATATAATACATTCGATCATTTTTATTTTTATTTTTATGAACTGGTATAATTAAATACTAAACATTTTTACAGTTTGAATATACACCAGATTTTATAAATCGACGTTGTAGATATTTTCACTCAATCCGTATAAAGTCAGTCAAACATTCCGCAATATTTGATATTTTAGCAGCACAAAAAAGTAATCGTGAGAGTGCAAACAGTTGGTCTTTAAAATAGGGCACAGAAAAGCTTACTCTCGTCCAATCAAAACGTTCAAGAGGTTTTTTTTAGTTGAATAGATTTTTATTAAAGATTATATTTTCAAAAAAAAAAAAAAAAAATTAAAAATACATATATTTCTAAAAAATAATGTCGTGAAAATTACGAAAGAATAAATTAACATTTTCGCGGGACTGTAGAAACGAGACAAACTTTTCCCGAATGTACTGATAATCATTCGTGCAACCATTTTTAACCGTACCCGGGGGGGATTATGTGGAGAACGACCGTCTTGGCACGAAATACTTAATTACGAAAATGGCTTTAAATACACACCATTCGCCAAGAGATAGTGCATATCTTATAGCTAGCACAACAATCGGCGAATGATCGATATATTATTCACAAGGTATACATGGAACACATTTGTGGTTTATATGGATCGAAAAGGATAACCAAACATAGAGTTAACTAAATAAGTGTGAAAACCGAATGTTATATAATTTTAACACAACGGTGAAAAATAAAAAGTGCTATCACATCGTATTTATTTGAAGTTGGTAAACCTTAATAAAACATTAATTTTATTTTTATTATTATATATAATTGTGAATAAAAGACAATTTTTATAAACAAAGAACTCGAAATTAACACGTGTTAGAAAAAAATTGTATTGATTTAACTCAAAAAATATCTTAAATAATTGAACACATTTTTGTGTTGTGTTGTATTGTATTATATTTTTTATGTTAAAATTAATGAAAATTAAGAATATTCACATATTTGTTCAAATAATTTACACGCAGTTTCAAAGATTATACCTAACTTAATATTTAAACGATATAGAATGTAAAAATATGTATGTAATATCTAAAAGCAAATTAGATTTTCAAGATCAATACATTCATGTTAATCCAAGTTTCAAAATATTACAACAAACATGGTCATCATTATTTCTTCTACTAAATCAACTAGATTTAATTTTCATAATTCTTCAAATAATGAAAAAATATAATGATTTAATATTAATATAAGTAATTATATAATAGATAATTTAAATTTTAAAAATACATTGAATATTGCATTATTTAATTATGTCAATATAAAGATATTTGTTGGGCTATAATATACATTGGTGTTATACATTTTAGAAATCAAGTTATCTTTTGTAGTAACATATGATTCACACATATACAATTGCAGTTGAAAATAAATGTTTTGTACGACATAATCTTTTAGTATAAATATGTGTTTCAATAAAAGTACGGATACTGGTGAAACGTAGGATTTCATCATCCATTGACGATTTTCAGTAAAACGTAGGAAATACAAAATACCTAGTTAGGCCGAACCCCAAATGTTTTTTGTAGTACAGGCTTTTATAAACGATATTTCGTCGCACTCGTGCAAAAATTGACAATGTGCAAAAATTGACCAAGCGAATAAGGAATTATAATAAGTATATATGTATATATATTTATATATAATAATAATTAATCAAGTTTACTATTGCGGTCTCATTGGTATCAAGGTCATAGACATCGGTTAAATTCTCGATTTATAAAGAAGCACTTATCTTTAAAACTGACATTATTCAAAACTTAAAAAAAATTACTTGATCACTTTTTGCACGAGTGCAACGATTTGGTAAATCTTAGGGCGCATAATCAATTTTCTAGTCCAAAATATCATCAATTTTTTTACCAATTGTTCGATATTTTTCTTTTGCTTTAAATTCGTACTCAAACATTAAATGTACATTTATATTAATTTAACATTTTGAAACGGAAGTTTAAAATATTATTTGTTATTAAAAAAGTTATTACAAAAGTTTAAACTGTCATTATGTATTAATACAAAGTTTCAATTATAACTATACAGTAATTAATGTATTAGATTAGCACTATAAAAATATTCATTAACTTGTGCAGACTAGACTTCCATGACATCTAGGATTGCACAATACATTTTTGAATCGGAATTTATATTGATTTGTAATTCATTTTTTTCTAACAATCACACTTTATTTGATCTTTTTCCAACAGCCAAAGAGATTTGTGATACACTTGAAGAAGCCCTTTGCGATTTATTGCTGATTTCAAAAAAAAAATGTCTCTACACGTATTTTCGCTGTACAAATTTGCACAATATACAAATTGTAATAATGATTCAAACTTGATATTAATATATAATACGAATTGAAACCTTAGAATAAATTTGTTAAACAAATTTTAACTTTCGTATGTATGTAATAATAATTCAAACGTATTATGTACGTCCTACATTGTACGAGTTGAAAGCGAGGGAAAAATATCACTTGATTAGTAAAAATAAATTAAATTTTGAAATTTTATTAACATTGATTATTCCTAAGATTAATTAATTAATAACATTATTATTCCTAAGATTAACCAAATCTCGTCAGTAAAAAGTCCAAACTACAAAAATCATTCGAGGTTTCACCAAATTATTTTACATGTCCTAAATCTTGCCAAAAACCATTGGAAAATGTCCTACAACAGTTGGTAAAACGTTTTAAAGGTAAATTCAAGGTTCTAACGGTAGTCGTAGTTCAACCATAACGTATATAATTACATGTGTAATACACGATGAATAATTTTTGTTAAACTTCCTTGTTATATGAAAAATAAAAATTAATTAAATAAAAACTAAATAAACATCGCACATTTATTTTTTTGTTTGACAAACGTTTATAAATTAATTAAAGTGTTAATACTAAAATGAAACTAAAGAAATTGAAAACGTATACCAGCATAGATATCACGATTCGGCGTGAGGCCTTCGGATTAGAGTGGCTTGTTCGTGTCTACCTTTTTAATACGCTACCTACCCACATAATAAATTAGGTTAAATTCATGAAAATAAAACACTAAAATATATTATGAAAGCAAAAATATTATTATTTTGTATTTAAATGATAAACATGAACACAATAATATGACATTTAAATGTATTGCTCGTTTTTCTCATCAAATTATATTTGACTATCTATTCATAAATATATAACAAATTTAAAACATAATTTTGAAATTGACGAAAGATGAAAAAATAAAAAGAATTAAAAATTATTTCAGAGTGACGCATGACATTGTTTATGATGTAGGTACTAATTCATTTTCTCGGACGCGTTTAAAATTTTAATTAAAATTAAAATGATTATTTTCATAAAAATAACGATTTTCTTTTATCAAAACCTCATAAAAAGATTGAAATTTGAATCAGATAAACATTTTCTCACACCAAATTACTTGCTGTATTGTTTTATTTATCTTCCAAGTTTATTAAAGATTAACTCAATGAATTATTTTATTCATACATACATACTCACACACACACACACACACACACACACACACACACACACACACACACACACACACACACACACACACACACACACACACATATATATATTTGTTTTATTTCAATTTGGAATTTTGTGCCAAATAAATCTTCTTTTAAAAAATGCCTGTAAATTATAGAACATCATGTTTGTAGTCTTTTGGTAAAAGACTCAAAATTAGACTCAAAACAATCAAATATATTAACGGTTTATTTTACACTGTGGCTGTGCATAGAATAGTTTAATTAAATACATATTATGTCTGGTTTCTATAAAATTCAACACACCCCAATGTCCATTTTCATGTTAAAGAAGCGGAGAATACCCAAGAAACACCGTGTGACTGGCTTTTCATATTTGATATATTTTATTTTATTATACACATAATAAATTCACATAATTAATACAATTATTAAAATGATTATGTATAATAATTTCAAACCAATACAAATATGTACTGGAATAATTCATTTTAAATTACTTTTTTAAACGAAGAGAATCGAAGAAGACTAATGTTTCTTTTAATAAAATAATTACTTGTGATTCCGTCTCTATATAGCCAGTGCGTCTTTATCGTCGGTTCGCGATATTTTATTATGTCACTGATTGCTACCCAATATTATTATATTTTTCTGTTAACAAGAAAACAAAATGCTTCATATGTCCATGTGAACTGCAAAACATCTGCAAACGCAACTGGACACCTAACCGTCATTCTGCTCTTTTGGGGTAAATTGATCAGAGGATATTGAATTACGTTGCATCATTAAACACTACCCCAGTTTTATATAAGAAGAAAAATAAACATGGATGAGTAATATTAAATTGTACAAAGTTAAATCAATCAATCATTTACGATTACGGTACCCATCTGCAATCAATAAACAGGGGACCATATCATTTTTTTTTTTTATTTTAAAGCAATAAATCAATAGATGATTTAAAAATTTGAAAATATGTAATAAGCTTTTTAAAAAACAAAGTAATAAATGGTTATTTGTATAAATGGTTTATTATGTATAAAATGTAATAATTAAAAGCCGGTATGATAATGATATATCAAACGATAATTTTAGACATGTAACATAAAATGTTTAATACATTTGGGTTTTAGTATTTACATACACTAAGTTTCAATTTTAATAAGCATTAGATATTTTTAGGTATTGAACTCTGAAAATGTATTTTTTGTTTTATTTATTACAGATTTTAATTGTACGTCGTAAAAATCGAATGTCCCTTTATTACGTTGGAACTGCGTATGCTTAAAGCATTTTAGTATCGTTGTATAAATAAAATAAATATTTTTTTAGAACTAATTTTATGTAACTATAAAAGAAAAGCTGGTAAGTGAGATGATGGTGGTACAAGTTTGTTCTTCGTCCCTTCGGTCCTCGGACAAGATATTGGTGATGAATGTATTAAGTTTTAAAGAAATGATAACTCATTTCTTTAGTATAAAACGATTCTGAGCAAAGCTTCAGTGTAATATAATATATTATTATTTAAATACTGTTTACGTATTTTACGGTTATTTGTATAATTTTTTGTGAGTTATAATAATTTATTAAAATGTGTATAAAAAAAAATTCTGACTCACGATTTTTGAATTTTTGTTAGGATAATTAGGTAGGTATATGAGTAAAGTCAAATTAAATTTTCAGAACTTTTTGTCAAATATTTAAAATTATATTACATAAAAACTTTCAAACAGTTTGGTAAATTAAAAGTTCTATATTTAAGTCAAAAGTGCTATAATTGTTCTGAAAATGTTGTCCAATATAAAAAATTATGTATTTGATATTGGATAAAATTTTCAAGTTTCTAGCTTCAATACTTTTCGATTTATGACTAAATACCTAAAATCTGAACAGTGAAAATCTCGTTTACGGTGGATTTTTACCGATTTTACCGTTTTTACTCAGTTTTTCGATCGTTATTCTTGATTACTGGAAAAACTATGGAGATTTTGGAAAAATGACCTCGCTAAAGTACTATCTCAGTTCAATTTCGAATCTAAAAAGTAGCTGGACGAAACTTTTAGACAAGGATTTCTATACGAAAAAGTATTTACAGAAAAAAAACAAAAAAAAAAAAAAATAAAATAAACATCATTGTAAAACCATAAGATCCTTCGCTTCACTCAGAATCTAAAAAGTATAAGATGTCCCATGAGAATTTAACCATTGTGTTATCTCTCCAAATAACAATGTTATCGATTTATTTATATATATATATATATATTTTTTTTTTTTTAACTCACAGACTGAGAAATACAAATAATTAATTTAAATTAATTTTAGTAATTTTAGTTTTTAGGTTGAACGTTTTAAAAAATAACTTTTTTTTCATTTTTCCGGAAAATTGGAAGATAGTTTTTCACGGAGTTTATTTTCTAAGAATTTATACGTTTGGAGTTTTTATTTTTATCAGTTTAATGATTTTTAATATTTTGTTTTTGGGTTTATCCAGATAATGGAGTATTATTTAATACTATGATTAGAATCTGAAAATTATAATATGTTGTCAGTCGATAATTAGTGAAGTTATACTTGTGAAGAAAAAAAATTAAAAAGCATTTAGTTAATAATTGTAACAAAATAATATGATATTAAATTATACATCATTTTTGTAAAACCGAAAATTATTTAAAATCATCAAAACTATGAAAATAAAAAGTTAAAATTTCAACCTTTTTAGAAAAATAAAATAATTTTAAACAAAATTAATTTATTCAAATTGTTTATTAAACCAATAAATTAATTATAATATATATTATTTGTAGCCTTTAGTCCTGTAAGTCTTCCAAAAAAAATCTTTAAAGATATCGCACTGGACAAATCTTTGTGGTACACTGTATAATTTATTGCTCTACCAGTATCTAATAACATGCAATAAGTTGAGATTGTTTGATCCTGATTTCAGTACGGAATGCAAGTTTATTATTATTATTATTATTTTAATTTAATTTATTAACATTAAGCAGAGAAATATAAAAAGCAACGTTTACATGTTACGTTACCTTTGTGTAAGTTCTATGATATTTATTTAACTTATAATAGAAAAAAAGACATATTTTTGCACCTATATGATGACGAAAACATAAAATACAAAACCCGTTTTTATAACAATAATTCAATAATGTTTTTTAGTTATATATTCCATTCGATTTCATATGGACCTTACCTAAAATACAACGTAAGTTTTATTAATTACATTTCTCTATAGTATAATATATTTTTTTGTTCCACCAATAATACATGGGAGATATTCATATAATATTTTATATTATTCATATACGCTATGGGAATGGAACGACGATAATGACGACGACGGGAATACTAATAATAATAATGCAAAAGTTTTGATGTAACCTAACACCAGTACAAATGACAGAGAGAAAGCAAGTGTAAGAACAGAGAGGAAAAGAGAAAAGAGACAGAATGAGAGAGAAAAAGAGAGAGAGAGAGTGTGAGAGAGAAACTGTACATGCAAGCAATAATCAAATGTAAAATAGAACTAATGGTTGGCCCATGCACCTCAAACTTTTTCTCATATCCTTTACCTTGTACTCCAGTTGAAAACTTCAATCATAAATTTCTAAACGAGACCCGTCCCCAATCCTCACTGCCTAGAGCCATATTCCCGAGTTACATGAGCTCTTCGGTAACTTTTCTATTATTAATATTTCCGTCACACGTTTTTCGTATCCTTTGAACACCTTTATAGTCTATATTATTTGGAATTATAACCTGAACTAAAATAACTATATTTGAAAAAAATGGTGTTATTGATAAATAGATTTTTTATAAACAACTCCCAACAAATATTACTAGGTAAACATTTCTATTCAAATAAATTTAATTCATGTTCCAACATGTTTATTATAATTTTAATCTTAATACTTGAACCAGAGTGTGACATTAAATTGAATTGAGTAGGCTAGAATCAAAAGTCACATGTTCCAGAAATCACTTTTTTGAGTAAACGACAAAAACTAGAGGGAATCCAACGGAACATGTTAATTTTGACACTTACTATTTGTTTCATAGTGGTATTTACATCGGTTCTTGTGCGTTTTTAAACCAACTAATTAAAGATTCTAATTCCCCGTCAAAATTTCTATTAGACAGTGTCGACAACTCATTTTATCATTTTTTGGAACATGTGACTTTTGATTCTAGCCTACTCAATTGTTCACTAAAACCTAAAAACACGGTACTTGCACTGCTTTTATTAAGAAAGTTTATATGAATAATAATACTTTGCTTAAAATCAAGAAATATACATAATATTTGTATTTCAGATTGCTTTTAATTTTCTTCCGGGCTTCAGTAAATTTGTATGCATAGAAAACTTCATAACAATCAATTTTGTATACATATGTATATAGCTAGTAATAATCGTCTAACAGATGAAGTAAATGTTAACATAAATAAAATCACTATTTGGACTTCATTATAAAAAAGTATTGTATTTGCGTCTTATTATTAAACATAAATGTTGTTCCTAATTAATTGATTTTAACTTATATTACAGACTACAAATATATTTATTATTTATCGTTTATTGATAAAAATTATATGTTATTTAACAAAATTATAACAGTTAATAGAACATTTTTTCACATTTTTGAGTACAAATATAAGATATCCTAATTTAATGTTAACTTTAGAAGTATCAACGAGGCATGTTAGTGAACATAATAAGAAAAGAAGTTAAGTTAGGTAATTTTTTTCACTGGATTTTTGCTTCACTTGACCACTAAATATATTGATGTATTTTATCAATATGCATATATATATATATATATATATATATATATATATATATATATATATATATATATATATACAGGGTGTCCCACCGGGATTTACACAGAGCGATATCTCCCGTGTTAATAGAGATAATCAACTTTTTTTTTTTTTATAAGACTCACAGAGCTAAAAACATTTATTTCACATTAGTTTGGTAAATACAAATGTTTTATTAAAAAAATTAAAAAATTAACTTTTTATTTCATAACTTTTGTAAAATTCGAAGATAGCCATTTTGTAGGGCTTGTTTTTCTGAAACTTTTGACGGTTCAACTTTCAATTTTCATCAACTTTATGATTTTTAATAATTTTTTTAGTTTATAAGAAAATAGTACTATTTACCCACGTTAAAATTTTAAATCGCCTTATCAGCTCGTTCCAATACCTAACTATTATTTTATTGTTACCATAGATAATAAAAGATAGTAATTATTTTATAAACCATAATTATTATCATCTAAACAATTAGACGTACTTCTTACCTACCCGGTGTTTATTAATCCATGAATTACTATAATATATTCCGATAACATAAATGATCAATAATCAATTGTAAAATATACAATAGTTATAATTCAATTATTGATAACATTAATTATTATTGCGATTTCCGTACATTTAATGATTTTAATGCGATTTCTTCCAATAAAATGGACATTTCATTTGACAAAAAATTCAAATATTGATCACCAGTTGAATAAGAATACTGTATTATCATGTAAATAATATTTAAATGTCTTACTGTTGTATTTGTAAATTATTGTACTTTTTAAAAATCATCGTTTAAAAGCCGAATAGCCAGTGGCGTGTCCAGCATTATTTTTATGGATGGGCCACTATATTAAGTTCAAATATTGATTTTACCTCCTATTCATCCTATTTTTTAAACTAATTATATTTTATATTTTAATTTTGAATGACTAATTTTTATATTTTTATAAAAAAGGATAGCTTACCTTTTAATAGATCATAATAAATATGATATCGTCGTTGCCCCTTCATGCCACCTCAATACTACACAAGGGCGTCCCTGACTCTATTTTCAGGGAGGGGCGACTTTTAGATTTGTAATGTTGAGGAATCAAAAACAAACAAAAATAATTTAACTATAATAGTTAGGATTAAAAATAAATAAAAATTATTTTAAATGAAGCACTAACGAATTAAAATTATTATTCTATAAAACAAATTCTTTGAATCGTTTGTGTTCTGCAAATCTATCTATTATTTTGCACACATCTAGTGTACTACGTGAACTGTGAAGACGTATACGTGTACTACAATAATATCATTACTATTTATTATTTAATACGACTAAAAATAACATTACTTTTGCAGCATATAATATTAGAATCATACCGCTATAAATTTTGATTGAAATACCTAATCGAAAAATTATTTCCTTTTTCGTAACAATTCATAAATCATATTTTCATTGAGCACCGGTCTTACACGGGTCCAGTGCTGTAAGATGTGGGTGGGCACATGCCTACCGGGCCCACCCCTAAACACGCCATTGCGAATAGCGTTAATTTATAAAAAAAATATTCATCATATTATGCAGATTGTTGTTAACTTATAATTAACTTTGTTATGGATTACATTTTTAAAGTTAAATTAAGATTCGTTTCACTATTCCATATTATTAATAATATTTTATACATAGGTATTTATTTGTACACAAACTCAAAATTAATTTTATAAAAAGTTAGGTACTAATATTGTATAATTTGTATTGTATTAGGTATTTATGACAACTGATCTACGAAAATGGCTTTCTAAATTAAGAAATGTTTTAAAAGCTGGTGCTTTTCTCTCTGGATACCTTTGTCTGTATAAAGCAGCAGCTTCCCTACAATTTTTCCTGACTTCACAATAAATTAATAACATGTCCATATATTCATAACTATTGTAAATAGCAGGCACTTTAAAAATAAATTAATTGCAATTAATTATTGTACCAACTTATAATTTAAGAAAAATAAAATATTATTAAATTAACAATTAAGTAAAACAAAGATTGTATTTTTCACTGTGAAGTTTAAAAAATATATGCAATATACTTATTGTTAATATAATTAATGTAATTCAACTATAAAATCACAATAAAACATTTTGTACACAATTACATAATATGTTATTTATCTTTGGTATCATACAATCTTACTTTAAGCTCAAAAATAAAATGGTAGGTATTGGTATTAAAAATCAATATGAGTGAATTCTTTTATTATGCAATTGCATGTATGTATTGGACTTATTGGTAAAATTTATTAAGAAATACAAGTATATCATGATTCATGATAAAGATTTATTTATACAAATACATACATTGGAAATAAAAAAAATAATTCATAAATTATGAATTAAAAATATGTTTATTTATATAATTTACTTATTGGTATTTATCACCTTTATTTCTTAGTTACATCTTATTTAAAATTTAAATAATAGCGAGTATTAGTTAGCAAAAAATTATGAGCAATGAAAAACCATGAAACATAATAACAGTATTCATTCATACAGTAATATAATACTAACCAAAATTTCATATTTTTAAACAAATCAAGTGGTTGCAAAATGTGTACATTGTAAAAAAGAAACAAATCTTATTTATTTCATAATATTAGGGTTATAACATTAAAAATTATATTAGCTATATTACACATATTTCAAAATGTAGTACAAAAAAGTGAATAAAGGTAGATAGAATAGTTTATGAGTAACGACTTTAAACAAAATAAATTTATAACAAATATATGTACAAAATAAATTAAATTCATATCTGTGGCACGCACATTTAAGATGGTATTGTATGGTGTTGTTACCCTTTGACTACTGCATTAATAAGATGAAGTTGGAATTATCCATTATATAAACTGCATACATACATATAATTGTTCATTGAAATGATATAACTCCTTTATTTTTTTAACAATTATAAGTCCCTAATAGATTGCCGGAGTCATTAGTATTACGTGCTTCAGATAAACCTACAACAATCAGTTAGTAGTAGATCTAGGGGAGGGTTCCATGGGCTTTATTTTGGCCAAACTTTATCTTTTTATGTACACATTACTAAAATGTTCAGTTATTTTTTTTATTTTTTATAAGTACTAATTTTTGAAAAGGTTCTCCCCTGATCTGCTACTAATGTCAATGATGTTTTGTGCAATAGTCAAAGGGTAAAAATAAAATTAATGTTAATATTAATCAACATTTTTTTTACAAAATTGACCACATTCACTTAACCAACTAAAAATATAAAAGCATTTACTGACGGATTGCATAATGCAGAGTACTTTTATAAAGCTAAATATATCTTAGTGACTAAGCAAACACAGCCAAAAATTGTAAAAAAAAAAAACTTAATTAAGTTAACTCAAAATTAACATGAAGAAAGTGGTAATTAATAAAGATTAATAAAGAGGGCTCGGATTTTATAGCATTTACTTATTATTATAGAACATGGAAAAATTACAGAGTGAGCTACTACATCATTATAGTTTATACAATAAAGAATTTAAATTAGTTAAAATATATACATTTATACACAACATAATATACTTAATAGTTACATTATAATAGTAAATTATTATTTACTTATTTATTTTTGCTTAGTTTTCTATATGTTAAGGTTATATTAAGTATAGCACATAATATAATGCTATAAAATCCGGGCCCAGTTAATAAATAACGTAATAATACATTAATACATTGACACAATAAGGTCTAGAACTGTGTCAGAAAAGTTTAATACAAAATTCAGGCAATATAATTTGGTTAATATAATTGAGTTTTTTATTTTATGTACACTTAATTGGTTATACATTGCAAAATATTAATTAGGAAATCATCTAACTACTTAATATTAAATTACCAACTTTCATCTGTTCAAAAATAAACCATATTTTAACATGTTTTACATACCAATCACATTTAAAAAGTACATAGAATATTAGATATATTTTGGTAGGTAATATTTTTTAACAATTTTAATTTAAATTTCAGTATGAAGAATAAAAATAGATACTTGTTTGTACACATTATTCTCGCTCTTCTTATTTTTGATTTTTGATACATAGGTGGTACATCTATCTAAGATCTGTTGACCATACACCAAACACATACGACAGATATTTCTGAAATATTATTAATAGTTCACTAATTATTGTACTTGTACCTTTAAATAAGTTATTGATAATTACTTGTTTTATTCACATTAATTCATGTACTTGAATGAAACTTCCATAATGACTTGTTATGTCGCTGTATTTTTGATATATTTTTGATACTTGATTGACAGTTATTTAGTAGGTCCCTTTGATAATAGTCTACAGTTGGTTTTAAGCAATTTGTCAATTCTTATGTTTTGCATTTTTTTAATAAATGATGAAAAAGACATGCCAATTTGATTATTGATCAGACGTTAAACAGTAAAACGGTAAAATGATAAACATTTAACATAATATACCAATTTGGAAGAACAATTTTCTTTAAAATGCACATTAATTAAATGTCACTTGGCTCTCCGATTTCACACAAGAAAAACACGTGGAGTAAATAATACTAATACATAAAAAAATTGTGGTCTATTATTTAACGTTTAAGTGATATTATAAATACTAATGAACTTAAAAAGTAAAAATCACACAACAATTGTATTTTATTTCGAACATGTATTTTTTATTTTATTAGTTATTACTGCATTCGTTAAAGGAAATTTGTAAGGTTAACTGTACAATTACGCCGATATAATCATAATGTTAATTACGAAATTTGTGCCGATAATGATAAAATATATCAATTAATAATTAATGATAATATAATAATAGCTACAAATGATAACAAAAATCTAATCATGGGTAGTAAAATAATTATTATCTTTTATTGTTTATGGTAATAATAAAAGAATTGTTAGGTATCGGAACGAGCTGATGAGGCGATTTAAAATTTTAACGTGGGTAAATAGTACTATTTTCTTATAAACTAAAAAAATTATTAAAAATCATGAAGTTGATGAAAATTGAAAGTTGAACCGTCAAAAGTTTCAGAAAAACAAGCCCTACAAAATGGCTATCTTCGAATTTTACAAAAATTATAAAATAAAAAGTTATTTTTTTAATTTTTTTAATACAACATTTGTATTTACCAAACTAATGTGAAATAAATGTTTTTAGCTCTGTGAGTCTTATAAAAAAAAAAAAAGTTGATTATCTCTATTAACACGGGAGATATCGCTCTGTGTAAATCCCGGTGGGACACCCTGTATATATATATATATATATATATATATATATATATATATATATATATTTGAAATAATTTACTAAGAATACATTAGGATAAACATGCATATTTGCAGTTAATTAATTGCTTTCAAATCAGATAGACATTGGTTGCAAAACAGTTGATAAACTCGTATTGTTCGTGAATTTCAAATATCACTTTACAACTTAATAATACACCTACATAATATGTAATATATATATATATATGTACATAACCAATTAAATTTCAATTTTTAGAAATATGTCCCCTTTATATAAGCGATTAAATTATTTAACGACTATATTAGTTTAATTTAACCTGCCTCCAGGTTTTTATTATTTCAATAATTTAAAAACTTAGTGATTTGTAAATGAGAAATAAATATAGATGTATAAATGAATACTAGCTTATAGTGAAATATTTATTTTAAAATTGCCGTATTATGTATAAAAGTCTATCGCCGTTACAATACAAGTTATTAGAATAAGTTAGTTCATATATGAAAATATTTTTTATTTTTTTTTGGTCATTTTTAGTTTATGCAAGTTTCCTGTCATTATTTAAAGGTATTACCTTTACACTTTATACATAGTTCAATTGTTTTCATTCATGAAAAGTAAACAACTGTTGAAAAATATATAATTTCTCAACAATATAAGTGTATTTATTGTCACGATAATATAGTAGTTGATATTTATAAACCAAAATATTATCAGTGATATTAAGTAAGGTTAAGATAAAAATAAAATATTGAGTTATTTATTGAAATATTCATATTATGACTACAATCAGTCAACCAAATACCTTGGATAATGTAATGTTTTCGTATTTATACAATTTATGAGAGTCTGATATCTAGGTACTTTCATTGTAATGGAGTTTACTAGGAAATAATTCATAGTACTGGACCAATTTATATAAAATTATCACAGTAAAATCTATGAGATACATTTTAACTAGATTTGAATAATAGTTTATGGCGAAAACCTCTACCTATAATTCTGTTTACTTAAATTTTTAAAGGGATAATTAATCTTTCAGTTTTAGTATATTATAAACATATTGATTACAAATTTATAACATAAGAGCACCTATAATAATAAATAACTTGTAATAAAAATCCAGACATACTTCGTGCCATGAGGTATTCTTCGCTTCTTGGACAAGATGATGGGGATGAGTGATTTTAAAAGATCGATAGACCATATTATCTTTAGTCAAGCGATTCTGAGCAAAGCTTCAGTATAAAAATATACCGCTTATATGTTTTACCGTTTATAGTTTAATTTTCTGTAGGTTTTTTCATCAAAACCGTTTAAACATTTTCTTTTGAACAAAGGAGACTTTTTTTTTGTCGTAAGATTCAAACATGTTGTTCTATCTGTATCAAAAGCTTCAAAATGATTGGATAGTCCAAAAATTTTATATTATTATATTATACCTGTTTTACACTTTCACTCAGAATTTAAAATATTTATATTTTAGATAGTGAAATATGCATTTATTTTATAATGGCGTTTATTGTACTTCATGTTAACACTTTTTGGGACAATAACATATAAAAATTACAATTTTTGGACTAAAAATAGAACTTTAAAAATACCTCGTTTATTTAAAGTATATCTATAACCACATTTTTGAAATTTTACAAAATACTCTGAACCTATAACATGATCATACTACTTATACACTACACTAACGATGATGAAAAAATCATGACTCAGAATTTTTTTTCATAAACGTTTAGGTAAATTATTATACGGTTTTTATAAAATAGATTATTTTTATACTTTATTATTCTACAAAAAAGGTTTATTCAGAAAATTGATTCATCCAATCATAATGATATGGTACTTTGGACACTGATAGAGAAACAAATTTCAAAATCTTTTGGTTAAAAAAAATGTCTGTTTTTTGGTACCAGAATACTTTAAATACATTTGAAAAAAAACATATCAACAACTAAAATACAAATGGTAAAATAGAGAAAATGTGTTTGTACTGAAGCTTTGCTCAGAATCGTTTAGTTAAAGAAATGATATTATATCGTTTGTTTAAAATGTAATATACCTATCTCCATCAACATGTATTCATTAAGATGAATAATACCTATGACGCACTATATGTCCAGCTTTTTATGCTGTTTCTTAGTTATTTATCTTTCTATTGGTTTAGATAATTTTTTATTACCCTGTTATAAATTACTTTTTCTAATTGTAATGCTTTTTATTTTTTACAACCTTTGTGATTGAGACAATTTAATTATAATTTAAGTTTTTCTCTTCTTCGGTGTCCATTAACATATTTCATTATTAATTTTAAGAAGCTTTCATGTATTCATATTAATTATTTCAACTTATTTCATCTGAATCAAATAAATTGCTATAATATATATATATATATATATATATATATATATATATATATATATATATATATATATATATATATATATATATATATATATATATATACATTTTTTTTGTGTATTGTGCTTAGTCGTTTTTGATTTTTCAGTCCATAGAATGTTTAGAGTGGTTTTGAAGCAACATTTCCCGAATGCACTCAGGTTACTTTTTTTATATAGCTAAGTGTCCAGGTTTCGTAAACAGTGTCACAAGTTTCAAAGGTATTTTCTTAAGCACAGCCATTTGTTTCTGAAATACAATTATTATTCATTAAAAGTAGTGAAATAATTATTCATATATTTAAATAACTTATTATATTATAATATATTTAAATACAAACAAAAGTTTGATAACTTTGTTTAGTGAGTAACAAGACAAGTGTTAATATCATGGTTGTGGTTTTATTTATACATTTTTTTAAATGTTATGTTATGTTATACTTATTAAATAATTTTATTTTTATTTCTTAACTATGATTTCATTATTGCACCTACTAGTCAATGTGGTTAATTGATTGACAATTGTAACTAAAAATTGTATTGTTTCATTCAACCGTTTTGTTTGCTAACCTATTTACCCATTAAATATCAACTAATTATTTTTATTAATCTAAGATCCTGTAGATAACATTGTTACCCATTATCTATTTTTAATGTATTTTGAAGGTAAATAAAATCTAAAACAATAATTTATTACTTTTATTATTTTGTGACATCTTAAATGAAATCATTCAATCAATTTTCATGGAGGAAATTCGTGGGAGAATACATATACAAAAATGATAAGAAATTAAAAAAAAAAATTAATAATAATAATATTATTATTATTTTTAATATTATATTTAAAGAATATTTACTATACAATCTAAGTAAAAAAAAAAAAACTGTATTACAGACAGAAAATACATCTTTATATCTTAGGAAATAGTCCGTAATCACACAAATAATACTATAAATATTTTTCTAAACGTATTATTTATTTTTCCTTTTTGTCAAAATGTATCACTTCTGGGAAATTATTCGTATTGTGAAATTTCGTGGAATCAAAACATAAAATGCCTGTTAAAAATGAAAAATAAATTAAAACGTAAATCTCAAAATGTGTATAAATCAATTTGTTACGCTTTTGAGCAACCAAGTTATTTTAATTGGCCAAAAAGCGTTGAGACCTATTCAAAACAATCGTATGCCATTTCTAAACAATGGAAATTTCAGTAATAGTATGTATAATGTATATATTGTCACCCCTCATACTATACACTTATAACTTTAATGAATATATGTGGTTGTGAGAAAGCAATACTATTTGTAATCAAGGTGGTCGAAAAAAAAAGGACGTTCATGATCATTAGTTAAAACAAACTTTATGTATTTATTCATGTAAACAAAATTTTAAATAAAACCTATGAAAAATCTGAATATTATTAGTATGGCTATTTCAATATTAAATTTATATATATATATATATATATATATATATATATATATATATATATTATATATATTTATATATATATATAAATATAACGCACTAGTTGACTGTGATCTAACAAGTAATAAGTGATGCCTTGGTTTAATTCAAATAAATGAATACTGATTTTGAAAGTAAGGATTAAACTCTATCTAAGATCTACACCAAGACCAAAGTAGTACGGATAAGAAAAGGAATACATTATTATACCTTACACTTACAGACAAAAACCATTTTACGGAAACAACTTGCCTGTTGAGTGTGTATAATTTAACCACTTGTTTACTGGTTAATACAATAAAATATGGCTTTATGTACATTTTTAAAATTATATATACATATATTTATATATGTATTTATATATAGTAATGTATGTATGTATATAAAATACTGAATTTCAACCAAAGCTTCTAAAACTTGTTTAAATTATAAAACATATTTTATATGAATTTAACTGTTATAACATCCAAACATCTGAATAATTTATTTCATCAAAAGTATAAAAATATACAGAGTATCAGCTTACGAAGATTTACATAATATAATTTAACCCAACAGAATGCATAGATTTAATATTTTTCGTATGCCCTTTAAAACACTAATAGAGCTATATTTTTATCAAAATAAAACATTTTTACTTTTACTATATGCATATTTGAGTTTTCAGTTTTTTAAACTGATAACCACTACCTATTTGAAACACAATATTATAAAAGACAATCTTTCTTTTTTTAACATTTGGAAATTCAAATTTTTATTTTTGTACCTATAAAACGCAGCAAAGTAACGACAATGCATTTAATCGGGGCACTCCTACGATTTCCACATCATTAAACTATAAACAATTATATCTCTTTAACTATTTATTATTTACCTAATAATCTTAAATAACAAAATTTTTATAGAAGTGTTTTTCGTCGTATTATTATCTTATAAATAGTAATTGATGTACTAGTAAATGTATAACGCCTTAAAACTTAAATACCACGAAGTAAACAAATATTAAAAATAATTTTGTTCATACAAATGTAGTTTTATTAGAAGTTTAAAATGAATATTAAAAAAGCAAATTGTACAGTGTTAATTAGCACTGCGTACATTTTTATGACATATTATTGTATATTATGTGTATTTGTAAGTTAAAAAGATGCATAAGTTATGAATTGAACATGATTTTCATTAATTTAATATGTGACGTGTGTATATTTTTTTATCTACCTATATGTTATGATCATCACTTATTCGAGCTTATAGTCATTTTTGACTGGTTAAATTTAAAAATATTCACGCAATGTTTCTTATAACTATGCTTGAGCTTTTTTTAAGTGATGAAAAACCGTATTTAAGAATTTTGTTAGTTAAAAAAGGAGTACCAGCAAACATCTTTGATTAATCTACAAGAAAAAACATTTCTAAAATAAAAATTCAGCTAAAAACTTAAATCCAATAATCCTTCTTTCTACTATAAGGTTAATCCTGGATAGCAAAACTTTATATTGACAAAGTTTTGAAACTGTAAAAATATTTTGTATGATCAGAAATTTTCGTTGAATATCTCAAAAGTATGATGGGCAGGTATAGCGTGTAAATCATTATCATCGCGGGGTGAATAAAAAAACATAATTATCTAAGTAGTTTATAATACGGTAATTATTAGTGTATATTTATTTGTTAATATTATAGGTCATTTGTTTATAGGTCATTTTTATAAAGATTAGTTGAAACAATTATTTTAATCACCTCATTTCTTACTACAATCATTATTTTTTAACGTTTCGAAGGTTTTGAAGTTTGAATTAGGCAAACATATTTTTTTTCATAAGTAATTGAATACACTTTAATTATTCGATGATAACTCCAAACTAATATATTTTAAAACTCAAAAATGTCACTAATAATTTACTATAGAATTATAAATTCTGTAAAAACTTAACTAGTCACTTATAAAATAATACTTCATCATTAATAACATTGTTTCAAATTTAAAAAATTATTATAAAAATAAAAACCTAAAATTAAAATGACAATTAAAAAGCCTAAAATACACCAGGTTATAGAATTACATTTATTTACACTGAAAATTTCAAAAAAATAACTGTTACATTTTAGTGCCCAAATAACAATAAAAATTATTCAAGATATATGTATTCCATAATTTAATTAAAGCCAAAATTTTGTTTTGCACAACCTAATCGAACAATTTTTGGAAATCGACGTAAATCGTTATTAGTTATAACTAATGACTTATTACCATCCGAACATGTAGGTACAACACAAGTATTGTAATACTCAAGCTATATTTTGTTTAATTTTTATTTAAATGTGTTTTATATATTAAACACATTTTAATGAAATCATTAAATATGTATTTACTTATTTTTATATTTATTTTATTATTCTACGATTTTAACTCATATTAATAATTTATTTAATTTTCAAATGGTATTCATAATAATAATTTACAAATTATGTAGTTTACTTATGTAAAATTAAATGAGTAAATAATTATATTTATTTATACATTTTTATCGACTATAATATACAGTTAGATAATAATTTATTATATTTGGTTTTTAAATATAATTTTAAATTCTTACTATAGTCTTAGTTTTCATTCTGAGTTGATAAACTGTATTACATTTTCGTTATGGAATGACGTTATTTGATTTGAATTGTATTTTTCATAGATTTGCTCTTCTTATAACGTGGATTTAATCAAATTTAAGTCGAGTTTTTATAATCATTTGAATATAAAAGGCTATTTTTACACATTCGATTAAATTCGTTAGTATAGCTGTTTGTTTTAATTTTTATTTTTATTTCAAATAGAAGATCTTATAATTTTTTTCATGAGTTATTTTTTTTAAATCAAACTGTTTTATAGGTATTTCGGATTGCATTTCTTAATAAATATTAGCATTACGCGCATATATCTGATTGAAAATAATTCACAAAAAGTTCTATTCATAATTGCAATGAATACTCAGAAGAAAAAAATAAGATGAATCTCGGATATTTTAACTCGTTGATGCCATTTCATCATTATCTTCCTCATCTTATATTTATTTAAAATTAATTTGATTTTTTCGCAATCGTTAACGCTGAACATTGATCAGTGAAGTCCTGAATAGAAATGAATTTAATACAATCTTCAATGAATTAAACACTTGATAACACCTATAAATTTATCCTGAACATAGCGATACTAATTGTTCAACTTGAAAATGTCTGTTGTTTCGACAGACAAAACTGCACATTATATTTTAGCGTGATTCTATACTGTCTGGGATTTTCCCCCCTTTTACTCATTACAACCATTACGATCATCAATGAGGTAGTTTTGAATGGATGGCCATGACGTGCATTGTGTTATTTACTTTTATAATTTGTTAATTAATCGTTAAGATCATTATTATTGTTGCATCGATTTAAAACCGTAAAAGATATATCTTGCTGAACCTAAATAATTATCAAACATTCTTAGAATCTATTTTTCTTCTTAATGATAACACGGTAACTCTGGAAAACTACCAAGTAGAATGATTTTATTTTTTTGCACCGCAAAATTACTTTTTACCAAAAACTAATATTTTTCACTTTTGCCTACTACAAAAATATTAACTTTATGTGTAACTTATGCATAATTTTAAATTTATACATAATATAACGAAAAAACTGTAAAATGTAAACTGTCAAATGTAAGTTAAGTCACAGTTTGTGGCTAATCACAACATGTTAGACCTTATCCACTAATTATTGACATAAACCAACTTGGTTAATTTTCAAATACGAATATCCCAATAAAATGAATGAAAAATTCGTTGTAAATAGCACAAAATCATAGTGTAATTAAAAATAGATGTCATTAACTTATGTTAATTGATTAATAATATTCTTCGAGCCAAATTTTATAAAATAAGAAACATGGTAATATGTCTTAAAACATTAAAATCAAACACATTTTTCCTTGGTAATTCCTTTAAAAACACCAAATAGTTCGTTCACCAAATGTTTTAAAAGTTTTATATTCAACTCCAAATATGTCAATTGAAAATGTTGTCACATCGTTGATATTCAGTGAAAATGTCGAGTTTCTATATCATAACTTTTAAAGTAACGCATGTAGAAGATTTTTATCGCTCATATTAGAAAAAACTGAGATGTTTGAAAGACGATCTGTTGAAACACCAAGATAAAAACAAAACAACAAATTCTAACACTGAGAAAGACTCAATTTATAACTTTAAGATTATGAGAAAAGCGAAAACCCTACTGGTTTTACAAATATATGTTTTTTTTTTTTTTTTTTTGTTTATGTAAGTAATAACTTTTTTTTTACTTATAAAAAGATCGTTTTTTTTTTTTTTTGACAGTTTATTTCTAATTACTTTTTCAATGTTTAGTAAGAAGTTGTGAAAATGTATTTTGTCCTAGCATATATAATTAAATAATCATACGAAAAAAATATCAAACATTTTTCTTAAGGATTTTATTTTATAAGGATTTAAATAAATTATTTTACGGATTTTACGAAAACTGCTGTTTTTATATTAATTTTCATCTTTAAATGTGTAAACAAAATTATTGGATTATCCAATTATTATGAATATTTAGATAATGATGGTAATATGTATTTTAAATTTTTGGTAAATAAATTTTAGGTAATTAAACTAAAAACCGTAAAATGATATACTTTTACTTTGAAGCTTTACTCAAAATCGTCCAACTAAAGAAATTATTAATCGTTTCTCAAAAATCCAATACACCTCCTTCTATTATATTGTCCGAAAAGCAAAAACACTCTTTAGTACGAAGTTCATCCTTTTTTCTCAAGTTTATTTCTGATAATAGTTTGGCTTTTGAAAATTGGTCATATTTAGAAGAGCAATTATTATATGACCTTACCCATAATATTAGTTAATAATACTAAAAAAATCACAAATATCGTAACTGAGGTTTTTTTTTATGAACGTTTAACTAAATTCTAGTACGATTTTTATGAAATCGATTGTTTTTAGGTTAATTTCCATCGTCAGTTGTGTATGAAAAAAAAACGGACATACTTTACACTATGGATATTCTTCACTTCTTGAACAAGATAAAGCCGATTGATGTATTCAATTTTAAAGAAACGATAAATAATTTCTTTAGGTTAATGATTCTGAGCAAAGCTTCGGTTTAAAATAAACTGTGCGTATGGTTACATCTTTAGTCTAATTTTAAGTATGCTTTTTATCATCAAAACCATTAAAACATTTTTTTTTTTTTTATAAACAAAAGTGACACTATTTTTATAGTCAAACATTTATTCTAACTGTATTTAAAGATTCATAACAATATAATGATCCAATAATCGTTTATACACACTTAAAATGAAAACTTATGTAAAACAGTCAATTCTGTAAAATCATATAATAGGTAATGTATTTAAATGATAAAAAAAAATCTTGAGTCATGATTTTTAAAATTGTTTTAGTATCTTAAGTTAAGTATAAAAGTAAGGTTTTATTAAAGTTTCAGAATTTGTTTATCAAATATTAAAAATTAAATTAGGAACAAACTTCAAAACCCAAAATTCATTCAAAGTTTAATTTTTTTCTCCAAATTTAAGAATAATTTATTGATTTATGGTGAACAATTCAAAGTTCTAGCCATATTACTTTATAGTTATGACTGAATAACTAAAATCAAATGAAAATATTGTTTTTTGCAAATTGTTTACTTAATTTTCGATAATTTTCCTGGTGCTTAGAAAAACTATTGAAGAGTGAAAAAAATACAATCAAAAATACCTCCAAAAAGTATCTAAAAAAAAAAAAAAAAAAAAAAAAAAAAAAACGTAAAAATCATTGTGAAACTAATAGATTTTTCCCTTCACTCAGTATCTAGAATATTTTAGTAAAAAATTGTTGTCTCCTTTGTTCAAACACAATTTTATTATTTTTATTTAAAGTTCCGACAAAAGCAAAAATCCACCAACATTTAGATTGAAAATGGTAAAATATATAAACCGTATAATTTTCCACTAAAGTTTTAATCAGAATCGTTCAACTAAAAAAATGGTTTATCGTATCTTTAAAATTCAATACACCCAACATCATCATCTTGTCCGAGAAGCGAAGAACACCCATGATGCGAATTATGCGGATTTTTTTCTGGGTGTTAGGTTTGTATTGCAACTGATTATTTATAATAATTTTTTCCTTGCAAATTTGAATACATATCGTTTTATGGGCATTTATTAACTCAAACAAATATTTCGATAAAATGTTTTGTTATACAAAGATATTAAACATATTTTTTTTTTTATGGTTTTTGTGAATATGTATCAGGAATGGTAGCTGAATTCTATGATTTATATGCATCATAAAAACTTGAATTTACTGCGATTAAATCATCAATAAGCTTTTCTGGATAAAACTATATTTCATTGATTTTAAAAGACATTAAAAAAGGAATTACTTCACATAATAGGGTATTCTTCGTACCTCTGACGAGATAATGGTGGTGGGTGTATTGAATTTCACAGCAATTATAGATCATTCCAATAGTTAAACAATTCTGGGCAAATCTTTAGTATACCAATAAATATACCATTTATACGTTTGACTTTATAGTTTAATTGTCAGGATGTTTTTTTTCGTCAACCCCGTTTAAAGAGTTCTTATTTGATAGATGAGAAATTCTTTTTTACCAAAATATTCAAAAATCCTTAGTCTTTCTTTCCATAGTTTCACAATAATTGGATGACTAATTTTATTCAATCAGTATTCAAATTTAAAAAATTTACCTATAAATAGTGAATTCCGTAAAAGTCATATAGTTAAATACTTAAACGCTAATAAAATAGAATCCTAACTAATAATATTTGAAAATTTATCAGTATCGTTAGCTAAGTATATGAGTATGATCAAATTCAATTTTGAATCATTTTTGAATTATTTTTAAAGCTCTATTTTTAGCCTAAAAGTTATCTTTTAAAGTTTAAAAGTTTGTAAAGTATGAATCAATATGCCATTAATATATATATATATATATTGTGAAAAGTTCAAGTTTTAGCAACAGACCTTTCCTAGTTATTACTAAATTACTAAAATAAAATTAGTGAAAGTGTCATTTATGGCAAATGTTACCATTTTCACCTGGTTTTTCAGCAGTTTTTCTTTACGCCTAAAAATTATGAGAGGAAAGAAAAATGACCCATATAAAGACAATCTACATGCAATTTCCGATCTATAAATTTGCTGGATGAAACTTTTGAAGCCTTATTATTATCCGAAAAATTATTTACAGAAAAAAGAAATAAACAAATTAACATCATTGTAAAACCAATAGATCCTTTGCTTCACTCAGAATCTAAATATATATTTTGCAACGTGTTTAAATATGCGATTTTATTTATCATAATGAGATTTTTTCTCGTCATTTACTTTTTTTTTCATTATTATTTATTTATTTAAATCATGCGCTAATTTATGACTAACTTAAATATATATATATATATATATATATATATATATATATATATATATATATATTTGAAGCAATAAAAACTGGAAAGCTCTTATTGTCATTTTATAGACTAATAATCGAACTGAGATTATTGTATATAAAAATTTTT
Source organism: Therioaphis trifolii (assembly GCA_027580255.1). Lineage (NCBI taxonomy): Eukaryota > Metazoa > Arthropoda > Insecta > Hemiptera > Aphididae > Therioaphis > Therioaphis trifolii. Next base: position 2,355,776 of record CM050406.1, on the reverse strand, counting down.
GCCAAAATACATTTTAAGAAAATAATCATATGTAACCGAATATAAGTGATCATTTAAAGTCTCATTCATTATTTGATTAACTGATATTACGTCTCAATCGTTTTTCAATAAATAAATGTAATGATTTAAATTAAAACTACAATTCACTGTGGTGACAGTGTACGTACTACGATACTAAAGTGATTGAAAAAACGTGCAATAAGTCTGTATATTACATCAATAGCTGAATGGTTAGATTTTTCATATGTGGAGATAAATTATACAATGAGGTATTCATAACGTGAAAAAAGCAATTATTCAAAATTGTATTTTCGTCCGTGAAATGTGAATTTAAATTTTCTTTTTTTTATGTATTTATATGTAAATACTTATGGTCCATATAAAGACCTCTATATTGTTTAAAAGTTTTCCAGTGGTAAATATGTGAGAAAATGACTTTTACATATAAATGAAAACTCGCGACCCATGCATAAATGAAAATACAAGGTGTAATACTCTAATAATAATAATAATAATAATAATAATAATACTTACCCACTATTATCATGGCAGTTACGACAATGAAAAGGGTTTTCATCAGTTTAGATATTTGTTATTGGTGAACGGTTTTATATTATATTATATATCATGGGTACAAATTATTTTTTGACGGAAAAATATAAAATAACGTGAACATGAAGATAGAAAATATTCCATGATATGATGTCAAAGTATAACGTCCCGAAAATCTTAAAATGTAATAAATTATTTTGACTCACGTTATACAAAATATATAATTCTCAATTATTTACAACACACATATTACATTTTTGTATTAAGTAAAATCGACATTGAATTTAAAAGATCTAAAATACATTAAAAATAACAATATACTTGAACATTGGGATTTGTACATTTATTTACCTCTGTGTTATTTTTAATATAACATATTATTATGTTTGAGGATCATATATTTTGTTTGTTTTTGTTTTTAGCTATTTTGTTTTAAATGACATAGTTTTCTTTGTATATAAATTATTATTAAAAAAAAATTAATTTAGTTTTGTTTGTTGTCACAAAATAAAAATAATATTTTACTTAGCATTTAATCATCAAAATTGTACTTAAAATGTCTTACATAAAACCAAAGAAAATAACTTTATTTACGCTTATACATGTAGTGCATTTTGTACGTTCTAGTCACTAAAATATTATTTAATCACAGATTCCTAATTCAACAAACTCATACCGTAGTTATTTTTTGCTCATCAGATAAGGTGGAAGAATTGGATTTAAAAAAAAGAGAAAAATACTTCTGAAGTAAAACTTTTCTATCCAAATTCAATGTATTATAAAGAAATTCTAACTTCAAAATAATAGATAAATACTAGTTTTTAAAATGTTCAGTAAATAAATATACCGTGAGTAGGATTATATTATGTATATAAAGATAGTATTATGTTTTCAAGCATGAATGCCATTATGTAAAATGTTAGCCTTCAGGGAGAGGGGTGACAAAATATTTATTTTTTTCAAATATAGGTTAAATAATTTTAAACTAATTTTTACATATTGATATAAATATGTTATTATTCATAGTATTAATAATTAATAATATCACCATTGTTGTATTATGGGATTGTAAATTAAAATATGTTTTCATAATTACAGACAGTGAAATATAATCAAAATATACGAACTTTATATTTCTTTGTCCGATTTCAAACATATTATGAATGACTTCCTGGATGGAATTAAGCCATTTGGTAATATTTTGGTATTATTTATTACATTAAAAGTTCGTATTTTCTTCTATGTAGAGTTTTTCTAATAATAATGTTACTTGTGTTAATTATAATTTATACCGTAATAAATAGTATTGTCGTAAAATTTCGAAAATTAAAAACAGGTAGTGATACAATTTTAATATGATTTACTATTTTTTTTCTATGAATGACATAAGTTATGAAATTAACATTCTTACTTTTGTTACATTGGTAATAGTTACCTCACATATATTCTTAAATAGAAAATATCATTATTTTTTAGAAGTTAATTATTATTAACTGCTACGTAACAAATAAATACATATTTTTTTAAATTTTTTGTTTTAATGACGTATGTTTTAATTTGCATTAGGGGCAAAAAAAAGTATTTTTTTATTTTATAACTCATTTAATCCAATATTCTTTATGCCTTTTTCTGCTAGTTAATACCATTTACCATGTAAATACAAGTATCTATTATAGTTTTGTGATATCATTTTTACCATCATTAAAAAAAAAAAACAACGTTTCTTCATAATAAGAATTATGTGAACTACATAATAGTGGTTTCATTATTATAACGTTCAAACAATAGCTTAAATGTAATCTGAAGCAAAACACTGAGATGAACCCAATTGATTATACACCATTCTTATTTTTTAAGTTTTCGAAGTCTGTAATTCACTTTTGAAAATTGAAACCGTCTCAGAATGAATTTAATCTAATTGAAAAGTTTATAAATAGAATAAGACATATTTCTCACTTCTAAGTAATAAAGAACTGTAAAGATTAAACAAAAAAATCAGAAAGACATGACACTGCCCGACACATGATAGATGTATTAACGAATAAAATACACCCTAGTATACATTCAAAAAATAAAATTTGAATAAGAAATAAAATCTATGATCGAAATAATGTCATTTAGAATCGTGGGCTCAGTATTAGTTAATGAAGATAGAGTAAAATTTCAGAGATAGTTTGGACACTTTTCAACGACCCTATATTTTATTTACCCTATATTTATTTTTGCAAATATTTAAAATGTTATTAAAGTAAATCTTCTTAAAAGTAAAAGTAAGATTTTTAACCCGAAAGTAGTAAAAATGTTTTGAAACTTCCGTAAATTATGTACAATATGTTATTGATATATGATAAAAATTTAATGTTTCTAGTCACATTATTTTCCGAATCAGACTAAATAACTAAAATCAACTTAGTAAAAGTGCCGTTTAGGGAAAATTGTACCGTTTGACTCGGTTTTTCAGCAGTTTTTCTTTACGCTTAAAAACAATTGATCAGAGGAAAAAATTACGTGTTTAAGTACAATCTACATGCAATTTTCAATCTAAAGGATAACTTTATGAAAATGTTGAAGTATTATTATAACCAAAAAAAGTGTCAACAGAAAAAAAAATTATTTTAAAACCGATAGATTCTTCGTTTCACTCAGAATTTAATAGTTGTTGCATTTACCAAATAAATCTGACTCGCTCTGTATCTAACCGTTTTTAGACTTATTGTTGGTAGATTTTTTTGTCAAAACCTTTAGAACATATTTTCTGAACAAAACATAATTTTTTTACTAAAAGATTTAAAACATGTAATTCTATTCATATCTCAAAGTTACTAACGATTGGATGGTCCAACAACTTTTTATACAAATTTGAATATGAAAATTTATATAAAAGCAGTCAATCCTGTAAAAGTCGTTTAAAAGTTTACGTAAACGTTTATAAATTAAATCCCACCAAAAGATTTTTTAGACTTTTCAGTATCGTTAATTAAGTATATAAGTAGGATACTATAAAATTTTCATATCTCTTTGTCAAATATTAAAAACGTTATTAGAGATATATTTCAAAAACGAAGTATTTTCAGTTCTTTTAGCAGTCCAAACATTTTTTTTTAAACTTTCGTAAATTATGCAACAATTTGTCATTAATATATTATGCAAGTTTCAGGTTTCTAGCAACATTATTTTTGGAGTAGTTATGACTAAAATAACTTAAATCGATTCAATGAAAGTCTCATTTACGGCAATTATTGTCATTTTTTCTTGGGTTTTCTGTTTTTTTTCCTTACGCATTGAAAAAACTATTGATAGAAGAGAAAAATTAACCATCAAAGAACTATCAAAATGTGACTTCCGATCTATAGTGTTCCTGTATATTAATTTCGGCAAATGTTAAGGGTACTTAAAAGCGTCTCCAAAAAATAACATTAAAAAAATAAAAATCATAAATATCATTGTAAAACCAATAGATCTTTTACCTCGCCGAGAATTCATAAGTTAGGACTACTAATTTACATGAAAACAGCTCTCATATTAATGAAAAATGACAAAATAGACTGTTGTAATTTCATACATTTTCAATTTCTTCTGGTAAAAATTTAAATATTTAATAACAAGCTTACTCAACTATTCTTATATGTCTACTTTTATGTATATATAAAAAAAAAAAAGTTTCCTTATTTTAAATTAATTTTTAGACTTATAAATTTTATCATTAGGTAAAATAAATTATATTTACTCATAATGAAATCATTGCAGACGTCATTATCCCAAAATAAATTTTGCATAAGTCTTGAAAATTAGGTTGAATAATAAAACAATATCTTTCAATGAAAACACTCAAAAATGTGTTTAAAAGGCAATGATTTATCATTGCTTTTAAATTTTAAAATATATCACATAACACTTGCGTACGCTAGATGAAACAGCCATAATGAAATAAATTATCTAAGGTTCTATACACCCATCATCAATATAATATCTTATCCGAAGAGAGAAACTACAATGTTTAGTTTTAAAAATGATGAAATACTAGCAATTTTATTAATGTAGTAATTATATGCCTAACGTATAAATCTATTTTTATCCACCATTTATATTACAAAAAAAATTTTTAGTTATCAATAAACTAATAATTTTTGTTAGCAAAGGCTGTTTGAAAGTACAAGATAAAGGTACCCATGTAAACCTAACTTAAATTACAGATTATTACGACCTGGAAAAAAATATTCAGAGACAAAATTGAATTCATCAGTTTCATCAAAGCCCACACTAAAATGATAAAAAGAATAATTATATGTAGTTATAAGAAAAACAAATAAATGCATTTTAATATAATCGATATTAATTTTACTGTTATATATCGATTAATAAGACCTTCATTAATAAATTATGCTTGTCATTTATAATTATAATTTTACTAGTAAATATCACATAATAAACGCCTTAATTGCATTGAAATTATATTATTTAGGTACTGTTTATATATATATATATATATATATATATATATATATATATATATATATATATATTACATATTTATACATAATATTACATATTTTGTGCTGGAAAATAAAACCAATGCAACAAGGTCAGAGTAAAAAACCAAACGTGGCAATTTTCAAATACCATCTTTGCATTACCATTTTCTCAAACGGAGAAATCGACAAGCTATATTAATCCGTAAATCCAATTTCCTTTTGTTTGTAGGTATTTTTTTTCAAACAACATTCTGCCAAACGAAATTTAACACAAACACTCACCTATTATAATCGAAAACACGAAAACAACGTTGAGTATTATGCTATTTCCTAGGAAAAAATTTACTATATACTTTCTTTCAGAAGTCTGTATAGTAGAAATGAAACGTTTTTACTGGAAATAATAATGAAAATATATGCCTCTTTGAAAACTGTATTTTCGTTATACATAAATTGCAAGTTATCATGATATTGGGTTGTTGATTGTGTGATGATAAAAATATGTTTTATAAATTCGTATACAATGTATACACGTAACATTTTAACGTACCAAGGACTAAATCACATGCATAATGTACCTAATATTAAATGTTGAATTAATTTTTTTTTTCTTAAATTTCAATGACTTTTTAAATATTATGGGTGAAGTTTTTCAACAACGAAAAACCGAGATATAAATAATCTACGTGATTAGAATGTCGAATCATTTATTTAATTTTGTCCAAAACCATCACACAAAAGAATAAATTTAATTTCAAAACTTAAAAAAACAAATTTTTACGTTTTAAAATTCAATAACATAATATTCAAAATGAATAAAAGTTATTTAAAACATTGTTTATAAAAAATTAATTCAAAAACTGTAGTGATAATTTTTGATTCTGGGTGAAACGAAATATGCATTGGTATTACAATATATCAATATATTATACACATATTTTGTGCATCGACTATGATCAAGAATATTTGCAAAAGAAGTGGTCTAAATATTTCATAAAGTAGATTTTTAAAAGATCGGAAAATTCATTCAGTTGGTACTTTGAAGAAATTTTTTTTTAAATATTCAATTTTTCCCAATGTAAATAAAAATGCTAACAATTTAGTAAATACAGTAAAATGTATCATTTAACTATTCATATAAATGATATAAACAATTAAATTAAAAAGTTGATTTGTTAATTCGTTACTGCAATGATGTCAGTATGCTTTTAATATTTTAACAATGTCACTACTTACTTGTAATTTTACCCTATACTGAGGACACAATTTTATTTTGATATCGTTTTAGGCAATGTGAATGAGAAAAAATTAAAAAATACATTTGAATTTTTTGTCACTACCACTTATGAGAAAATTATTTTTCAGAATATTTTTAACTCGAATTGTTTTAGTTTTAATTTATTTATGAACTTATAAAATTCATATAAACATATAAATATGTATGTGCACAACTATTAATACCAAAAAATGTATATATAAATACATTTCTCATTTGGTCACGTAAATATAATTTTTCTTATCATATATGCGTAAACAAAATATTACTGTAGTAGATGTACAGATTCTCTCACTTAGCAATGAACAACGGTTTGAATATGATTTCGTTCTTAAAAACTAAAGCTGACACAGAGGTATAATTTGCTTTTAAAATGATTCAAACGATCCAAGGGTCGTAGGATGAACTCACACCACCACTACCTTACCAGACTTTTTAAATATTTATTGTTAAATAATCACATATTTAAAATAACAGAATTAGAAACAATGAATAATACATTCATAGATGTAATATTCTGATTTGAATTATTATTTCGTTATTTCAATGAAAAAGTTCAACACAACATAAACGATAAAAGCATACTACAGTTCAATATAATTTTATTAGTTTATTAAATTGCAAATTTCAGTTCGGTAATAATGATAATATAATATTTTCTTACAAATTATTTATTGCGTATTCTTAACTAATAATACTGAAAATTTTCAAAAATCATTTATCATGCTTTGTTCTATGTGTGTTGTTTTTTATGATTATTATTAATATTATTATTGTTATAATTTTTTTTTTTTTTTAATGTAAAATCTGTAAATGGCGTTATTTGAAAATGAGTACAAGTGATGAGATAGGTAAGTACAATGCGATTAAATATAATAAATACAATAAAATAAATGTATATTATGTTTACAAGAGAAGAGGTGGCTATGCATTAACGAATATTCGTGGCGTGGAGTATTTATACGTGCTTAAAGTTAATTTTAACAAAAATCATTATTTACTCGTAAATTAGCGATATTTTTTAAAAATAAACTTTATGTAATTTAAAATTGTTTATGCAGAAAACATTTTCTCTCACTAATTGACTCGTCACATTTTATCATATTTATGGTTTAAATTGCATAATTGTAAACTCAATAAATTATTTTTTATACGAGTTTAATATTGAAATTATGACAAACGAATCTTTTGACGAAAAAAATTACATTTGATAAATGTTGCATATTTGTGAATTAGTTCTAACATTTTTATATAAGCTTCTGCGTGTGTAGAGATGTATGAGCTCAACATTTATTTACACATTCATATTGATTGGTGCCAACAATATTTTTAAAATACACTTATAGAGTATAAATGCCGTAATATATAGTGTTCTTACGAAAATTATTAAATTGGCATGGATCATGATGACATTCTTGTCATTATAATTTATTGTGAAATATTTTTTTAGTTGGAACTTGAAAACTGAACTAGATAATAGTGAATTATAATTTGAATTTCACTCAGACCCGTTTCCCAAAAACAATGATTTATCATAAGTTTCGAATTTGAAATTATTTACTGCACGTATCGTTCGCCCATTGTAAAATGGCTCATCTATAATTCTCTACACCCAACACTATTATCTTATCCAAGAACCGAAGGCACAAAGGACAAACTTCTACCATCATTATCTTTACCCAGAATTTAAATAAAAGTTTTGATTTAGTAAAACTGAAAAATATTTTTAGCGAAAGTTGAACGTGTTGAAACAAGCTATCGGTTTTAGACTTTAAATCCGTAATTTTCTGATAAAAAAAAGTAAGCAAAATAAATTACATCGTTAAGAAGATGATAAAAAACATTAAGGGTATTTAAATTTACTTAACGTCAAATTTATGACATTGGTATCCAACTAACTATTGCAATCAGTTTGATCATTCTGGTTATCTGTGGTTACTCTGCGAGTAATACATGATTTAGCACTTGCGTAAAATACTTGAAAACCTGAATCCAAATTTAAGAATATTATATCACAAAAAATTGATAACATAATTGAAATAATATTTATATTCAAAAACATAAATAAAAGAAATTTAGAAATTGGTTTCTTTCGAATAATTTTAACCCACAGAAAAGTTTTTCTGAATTTAATTACTTCAGTTAAACAAAACAAAACAAATGAATAATAATTGTGATTTATTCTCACAATGTAATCACTATACAAAATATAATATATAATATAGAAAAGTTTTCTGCATAATTAAATATAAAAAATATTATTTAAAACGTACTATGTTATGTCAAAAACATACAAATAATAAACAATACTATAGATACATATGTGTTTGAACGTTAGGTGTGAGAACACCAGGAGCAAGGTTTTTTTTTATCATTCCATCATTTATTTTGTTTTACTTTAAAGTGAAGCAATAACGCTTTGTACTGATGTTCCGGATTATTTGACACGACCTGTGCGTGTACTAAAGCTCATCAATCAATCATTGGATCGATCTACTAACAGATATGTCAACGTTTCTTCCCCGAGAGTCTTACTTTACCGTCTGTTAAATAGTAAAAAACAAGTGGTATTAAAGATGGACAAAAAAAAAAAGTAACTAATGGAAAAAAATAAAATCATAACCTATACTCAAATATATCATCTAAAGTCCTTAATGGTCATTAAAAATGTTATGAAGTTTATAAACACATACACAAACACTCATATTAATCACATATCTACATATAAATTATTCTCAAAAGTAAATATTTTGATAATAAGTAGATATATTTTCGATTTTAAATAGTAGAAACATAACGTAAAAACGTATAAATATTTTATAATAATAAGAAAGAGAAAAGTTTTAATTCAGATTTTATTTGATGAATCTAGGCTTAAAGCCGTATTTTTATCTCTAAGAAACGTTCTATACTCTTTAAAGCTTCTAAATTAGACAAAATAATAATAACAATAATTAATCATAACTATAAATTACGTTTTAAATTTTGTTAAATAATAATTATTAATTACAAAATACAATGTTTAAAATAAAAATAACTGTAGTCATACAAATTAGAATAAATACAAATTGTTTACTAAATATTTTACCCAACATATGTTTTACAATAATAAAAACTAAAATATAAAATTTGTGGTCGTTTTCATTAAAACATATAACGCTGACGTCGGAGTTATAGAAATGTATGAAGACCTCTTCAAAGTAAAGAATGGTAACTTTTAAAGCAAATAAATCAACATTGATAATTCCAAATGAAACTCCACTTTAGACTAGAAGGATTCCTGAAGATACATAATGAAATATGGATTTAAGTCAATGATAGAGAATATACATTGTACATATTTTAAGAATAAGTTGTATTCAATAGAATAACCTTGATGTCAGATTTATTTTTTAAGAAAACTCATAATTATATTGTATTGTTATTATTTATTTTCACTGTTAATTATTATAATTTGTTTATGATACACAATGATTATGTATATCAATAGTAACGTAATACGACTATTAAAAATCTCAGTCATTACATCCGTATTCTCTTCGCCTTTTTGTACCCTACTCAAAATTATAACTCACAAAAAAATGTACCCGTTTCAGAATTTATAATATTTTATTTGCTTTCATCACATAAAATAATACTAAGCATTTTAAAATATAATGAACTGAAAATATGTATATTTTAGTACTAATAAATTGCATATTTATGGACTTATTAGACCCGATTTGTTCCCGTTAAATTTAATAACAATCAAATGGAAAATAAAAATACACTAACTTAATACAATTCAAAATTTTGTGTTACTATTCTAATAACTAAGGTTTTTACCATAAATATATCATTCACTGGCTTGTACTTGTAATACATAATTATTGTTTAGTTACTTTCGACGATTGTACAGGAACATTTATTTTTTGCTTTTTACGTACCTATCTTAAGCTACTTTTTTTATTAGTAAGTTTTTTTTACGTAAAATGTCTCATTTATTTTTATTAATGTTTTATAAAATTTATTATTTTTGATTATTAAATGTATTTTATCTGTAGTCCAATTTACATATTTTTACTTTCATAATAGTCAGTGGCTACATTTTTTTTCCAACCTTGAAGTGTCTAAATACAACCAATGGATCATTTTTATGCGTATTGTTATATCAACGTGGAGTATTCTAATTAACAATCTAGAGCTGCTTTTTAGCTTGAAGCTTGAAAATTGTACATAATTTCTATCTCAAAGTTTTATATTTTTCCGAAAATTTAACAAGTTGATACTAAAATTATAATTTGAGTTTCACTTAGAATCATTTTCCCAAAATAATGATATACATGTATAATTGGTTTTGAATTTAAAATCATATCATACTACACGTATCGTTCACCACCATCAATCATAAAAATGACTTAACTAAGGTTTTCTACATCCAAAACTATTATCTTTCAGGAATCGAAGGACCAAATGAAACCACTATTTTGTTACCAAATTTTTTAAATACTAAAAAGTTAAACTAGATGAAATATCAAGTATATTATAATTTGCTTTTGGCATTTTACTATTTTGTAATTAATCGAGGTAATGTCAAAATGTTCATAAAAATGCACGAATATAATCCATACATTAACTTTTATTACATATTTTGATTTGTTGCTTAAAAATATTTGTGGGATACAAACCACTATGGTAATACAAATTATGATGAATTTTCGCTATTGAAAATACGTAAAGCAACTAAAAACGTATACAAACATTAACATTTTAATCTTATAACTAGGGAACGGATTTTAATTTAGTATAAAATCAAAAATATTTAAATATATATTTGTTTATTACTTAATAAATATTTATTTATAAATGTATAATATTTAAATATTTAAATTGAAAAAAGATAGAATCATTACATAATTAATAAAAAAATATAAAAAAATTAAAAATTAATTCTGAATCATCATAATCTTCATGTGGGAAACAGTTAGATGCAACGTAAAACTTGAAATTTTCAAATGTAAAGTGGCGGGAATTCGGTCTTAACATTGCTTTGTAACAGCTGAATGACCTCTCCTCATCAACGGACGTGACAGGTGCATATTTCATACACATTATTTCTTTTGGAGTGTATTCGATTTCTGAATAATTGTTATTTGGAGTTTTATTTAATAGTATATCGTATACTGAGATTACTACCTACTACTTAGATGACTTGCTCTAAGATATCGAATCGTTGTCATTAGATGTCAAATGTGTACAGTACAGAGACCTAATCGTATCGCATATCGTATCGTAAAATACTAAAATAAAAAAGGAAATTGTCTAAAATAATTAAAATATAAACGAAATTTCTAAAATATTACATAATTTATGTATTTATTTGTAAAAAAAATGTAATTATTCTAAACTATTTAAAAATATTTAATTATTCTAAAATATTTAAAAATATTTAAAATAAAATTAGCACCAGGTTGTTTGAAATTAAATGAAACGTTTACATATATCGAAAACTTTCCGATGCTATTACTACATAAAAATATTTATTTAAATTAAAATCCGTTCCCTACTTATAACTAAATAGATTAATGACAATTTTATTTTATTTAGCTGAGATAAACTGAGTATAAAATATAAACGACAGGTACGTATTCATTAAATGTTTAAATAATACATTTAATTCAATAATAACAATTACGAATAATGGTAGTGGTTGACAGGTATGATGTTGGTATAAACACAATAGAAACACAACAATAATTATTCAATATACATTGATAATACCAATGGTAATAATAATAATAATAATAATAATTAAATAAAATTCGATTTATTCTTGCATCAAGGCAAAATTGACATAAATAAATATATATATATATATATTAGGAAGTACGTATAGATTTGTTTTTTTATTCCACATATAAATTTGTGTGAAGTTAATAAATACATAACTGAAGCTAATAATAAAATGAATATAGCATAAATAAATAACGTTTTTTTTTGTTTTGTTTTTTTTTTTGTTTTTAAACAAAGGATACAAATTAAAATAAAGCATTTATTTCATTGCATTTTGATACTAAAAATTGGTTTATAGAAAAATCCTTATTTACTTAATCCACACTTTGACAAAATAAAATATAAAAAAATGTTCACCGTCATAGAATAGAATATTTTAAATACCTTCGTTTTTTAAAAACTATCGTTTTTTTTTTTTTTTATTATTTATTCTCTGAATTTTAATAACTTCGAAGAACCCTCTGTGTTCTATAACTATTGCATTTTTTATTTTACACAACTTACATATTATATTTGACGGTAAAAAATTGTAAAACTATGTACAAAATAACATTTACGTGTGTTAACATATTATTATTTATTAAACTGAACTCAAGTAAATAGTTCAACTTTAATAACTGAATAGAATGTTTTTTCCGGAAATTGTTTAAGTATCATGAAGCGTAAAACTTACCGATTGAAAATGTAAACCATAACCAATTTGTATATTTATAAATAACATTATATTATTTATATGTCCACATACCTGAAAAATAAATAATTATTTTTAAATATTAATTATTAAAATTAATTTACAAAGCAAATAAAAAAAATATTTGTCATCGCATTTCCATAATTATCATTTCAAGAGTTTAATGTTATAATTTTAGATTCTGAGTGACACAAATAATGTATTGGTTTTACAATTACATATTTTTTTGGGATGTATATTTCGGATGGTAAGTAATAATAGCTTAAAAACTTCACTGTACAAGTTTTCAGATCGGAAATTTCATCATGTTGGAATTTTAAACAAGTCATTTTTCTGTGATCTCGATAGTTTTTCCAAGTGAAACTATCTAAAAATCAAATAAAAATGGTAAAATTTGTTACATGAGAGATGTTCATGAGATTGATTTTTTATATATAACCATAAATTAAAATTTTATGGTGCTAAACACCTGATATTCCAACAATTGTTAACGACACTCTGTAGACTTATATAAATTTCAAAAATATTTGACTACTTTTTGGCTAATTATAGAACTATTAATTCATTGAAAGTTATTAATTTGTTTCGAAGTTTTTACTAAATACGATTTTAAAATCTTGGTATAAACCTGAAAATTTAATACTATCCTACTCATATGCTTAATTAATTGTATTGAACGATTTTTCGAAAACATTAATTATAAGGACATATTTTTTTTTTATACGAGTTAAAAGTTACAATTTTGTAAAAAATCATAAACGACACGTAAATTAGCGATATTTTTTTCAATAATAACCTTATAAAATTTCGATAAAAATATTTTTTCACCAGTAGATTACTGTAGTAATACCAGTAGTATGATTTGCTTCATATATTTTTTTGTATAGTGAAGTTTGATAAATATTAACTCAATAAATTGTATTTTACACATGTTTAAAGTTGAGATTATGATTCAAATTACTTTTTTAACGAAAAACGTTAAATTTATTTTTATTTCATAAAATTTATAATTTTTAGTTTTTAGATCTGAAATTGGTATACGCGATTATACGACATAATTAAGCATTTTTACGGATATTATTCAATCGGCATGGATTATTCTTGTAATCATAGTGGAGCTATATTTTTTCTAAAATTTCGATAGATTTTTGATACTAAAATAAATACTTTAGTTTCGCTGAGAATAGTTTTTAAAAACAGTGATAAGGGTAAAATTGATTAAATATTTCAAATTATATCATACTACACGTATTTTTCGAAAATCGTAAAACTGGCTCAACTATTTTTATACGTATGATTAAAGACTGAAAATAAGTGTTAAATTATAAATAATGTATCTCTAAGTTTATTTATGTACGATATAATTCTATTCTGTTAAACGATAAAATGCAGGTGAATCGACAAAAATAGGGTAATGTTTATTTATAAAAATATACTTAAAAAATACTGTTATTTGTAAAAGAAAAAAAAAGTTATTTTATATTGTAAAAGTAATTATTTTTAAGAGGTTTTCAAGTCTTTTTAACATTATCGATGAAAACTAGTCAAACTTTCAAGTTTTGAACATCATTATTTTTAAAAATACAACTAAATAAGTAAAATCTGTTATAAGAAAATCTAGTTTATGGCGCATTTCGACCGTTTGTTCAAATATTTTATGGTCGATAATTTTTACTTACGTTAGGAAAACTATTGAAAATACCGTGTATAAGTACCAAGTAGATAAAGTTTCTAATATAAAGTAAGGCAGAATGAAACTTTTGAACAATTATATTAGTATCCAAAAATTGTTAACATGTGTTATCAACTAACGGACCAACTACAGTAGATATTATAAAACATTCATCCGTGGCATTCGTGATGTCAGAGAAAAAGACAACTTCATTTTGAATTCGAAATCGAACTTCTCTGCATTGTTTTATATCGAATCAAGCAATTTTAAATTGAATTCGAATATTATGTGGTTCGTTATCTATTTTTTCGATAATAACGTTGAAAATATATTTTTGTATTCATTTTGAACAGTACAAATTAGATACCTCCACAAAAACTACGTTTAAGTACACAGAGCAGCCGACCCAATAGAAATGATTGAAAACGATTTTCACCGATTCATTAAAAAGTTTAATAATATTATTTTGCACTAACCGACATATTTATGTCATCTCTATTATGATATGAAATCCTTACACAGTATTCAAATATTGATTAACTATTGAAACAATCGTGCACACGTGTATGTACATTGATCGTTGATCAGTAAGTATGTTGAAAAAAAAAAGTATAGATATTTATAAACTAGAATCACAATAGGTGTGAAAATAATATAATACACTCGGTGAGCGGTGTCCGGGTAAATAAGTGGTATGCCGGTATCAAGGGACGAGGAAAAAGGTCTTGTTAAAACTTTTTCGACAGTTCCGCGTGTGTTTTCTACGCGCACGCACTTTGGCTCTCGAAACGCAACATTATACGGGCACCGCGGTGGCAATAGAAAGAGAAAGATGTAGAGAAAGAGGGGGGTGACGGATAGGGTGAGTGAGGTAGGGTAGGGGGCAGTGAAGCACAACAGAGTTACGACGGCCAGACTCCCTGGGGTTGTCGATAGCGCCGGAGGAGATGGACCGCGCAGCAGACGTGGCGGAAGGTGGTGTCAGGCGTTGGTGGTGTCGGCTGTGAACGAGATGCCGGAGGTGGCGGAGGTGGTGATGGAGAAGGCGGCGGCAGTGCAGAAGTTTCGACGACGGCGGCGGCGGCGGCGGCGGCACGGTGGCCGACGGGTGGCGGTCGGTCGTGGGCAGTCGGAAGCGGCGGTGTCGGGGCATTTCACTAAAAACAAATCTGCCATTGGCGTAATACGTTTACACTCGCGTTGATATACGGCTCGATGGACGCGCATGTATTTAGGTATGGCAAAACGCAACAAATCTCTGCCTCCCCTCCACCGTCCGTCACGCGTCCTTTCTTGCAGCCAGCCGAACGAGAAGTATACACAATTAACGGACAATAAATTACTGTGGGGGCGAAGGGGGGGGACGAACAGCGGTATGGTGAGTATACGGGCACTTTTAACACGACCGGCAGTACAAAATCTCTCCTGCCACCCCTCTCCTGCCACCCCCGTACCATACCGACGCGATTCGATCTTGTGTATATTATAGGTGTATATGACTGTATGCATGCCTGTGTGTGTGTGTGTGTGTGTGTGTGTGTGTGTGTGTGTGTGTGTGTGTGTGTGTGTGTGTGTGTGTGTGTGTGTGTGTGTGTGTGTGTGTGTGTGTGTGTGTGTGTGTGTGTACGAGTGTTTGTGTATTTCCCGAGAACGGTCCGATTGACGTGAATTTATAGACCGTAAATTCAACGATATTAGTCCGCCACACTTATAACCGTTTTCTCGGTCTCACTGCATGCTGCGTGTGAAATACAAATTCGATTGATGTCACTGCGCTTAGGTTTTAATTTAGGACCCGCCAGTGGGGAAGTTTACAAATAGCCGTAGAGTTCGGACCGGCCGATAAATCATGACTGATTTTGACTTCATAAAACTCCCGTCATCGCAGAAACGTGACGACGATCGTGCAATTTTATATCAGTCAGTCATTCATAGGCCTAACGAGTAACCGCCGTCACGGTAGGCGTGTGGGTGGGATCGTACTTTAAGAAATTAATGCGGATACTTAACGGAGAAACACGCGATGATCTACCAATTAGTAATTATTTATCGCACGATGGATATTAATGGTATAATGGTATCGTGAGATGGTAATGACGATAAGTATTTTAGGATTAAAAAAACTTTACTGCTTCAACCATCCTAAGTCTGATATTGAACTAAAAAAAAAATACATTTATATATATATATATATATATATATATATATAATATCATTTCCACTCTCATGTCTCGAGAGTCGACAGCCACGGAATTTTAATGTATACAAAAGTGTTGCAAGAACGTAGCACGATATCCATGCGGATTAGGCTGCCCTTAATTAAAAATCTTGATTGTGTAAAATGTCAGTTAATACGGATTAATTTACTAACCACGGAATCTTGAAAAATGTATCTTTAATCTAGATCGTTTTTTAAAATAAAATATTTGGTCACATACATAATACAACAATGATAACAAATGAATGGATAATTACACGTTGTTTGTGATAGATTACGAATTCTATTTGTGTTGTGGTTATTTAGTTTGTTTTCGTGATTGTAAGCACAAGTTTTTAAATTAAATACAAATATAAATATACAAATTATATAAATATATGGCAATAATGATAATCTAGTATGTGTACTAAAAGTAATATATTGTAGAGTTTTGGTAAATGTAATTTTTAATGATGCAATACAATAATTCGAATGTGGTTGTCAAATAAGATACGTGTTACCGCTGAGAACGAAGATAACTAAATCAACGCTGATATTGTGTGCAATTACTCGAGTCCACGATAGTCAACACTAAATTATAAATATTGTATATTCACACGCACACCCACTCCCACACACATATACAAACACATTAGATTTCAAACTGTAATCATCGTCTGTTGTCGTGAATTGTACGACTCTTAACATTATTTAAATTGTACTGGAAATATGTCACACCCAGCCGTTTTGTGTGTCTCCGTTCGCCGTGAGAAATGAATGTATTTGTAGACCTGTGTATTTGTGATTTTTACGGTCTTTGGCAATTTATCGTATTTTTTTTATGCATTTCGTTAACGAAGGTGTGAATCACCAAGACGTATTTTATTAATATTATTTTTTACTTCGTGTTATTTTTTATACCACGGACGTGAATCGGATTATTATATTTATATTTCGTGCGCAAATCGGCGGTCTATTATTGTAATATTTATTATTCACTAAGCACTGACGGCCGTGGTTCATATCACATTATTATTATATTCCTTTTGCATTGTGTGTGAGAATCACTTTTGTGCATTTTTCTTTATGTATATTTTCTGTGTATGTATTAATTTATTACAATAGATACGTATCGAGTTTCGGCTGGCCAGTTCTGCGCTCTACACGATAATTGTGAGTTTTCATTTTATTTTTTTATTCATTGTATTCAATTAATTATACACATATATAGTTTGTTGTGCCAAAAGGCTCGCGGTGAATTAAATAAATTTGTTAACCTAACAGACAATTTCATATCATTATTATTCTACAACTTATTACATGTTATTGTGAATTATACCTCATGCCTTGTAATTATTTACTATTATTATTATTCAGCAACACTGCGTACCGAATTTTGTTGCTGTTTTATAATAGTTTTAAGTACCTTATTGTCCCAAGTTTTTAAGTACACACAATACACGCGCGTACGCACACACGCATACACACACACTCACACACACAATCACTTTATTAAGTAGCTCGTCAGATTTGCGTAGCGTTCCCAATCACTCTGGCTGAGCTACATACTTTACAACACAAACACACAGTGTAGTCAACCGAGTCGATTCAAGATGTAAAATAAGATGTAAAGGGTTCGGGGTGAGTGTTTTAAAATTATATGTTTACGGACCGAACATTATGAATTTCGTTTTTAAGGTTTATAATTAACTGTATTCATAAATGCAGTAAGTAATGGTATTAATATGTTTATATTATAATTTGGTCAAGTTTTCAAAGGTTACTGATGTAGAAGGGGAGACTTTGCAATTGCAATATTATGAAACTTGGACAAAACATGATAAATAAAACAAAATGTAGTAATAAAGATGTCAACGGTTCTCGTCATACCGATGGATTTCATTTTTCTACCTTTTATTGGAATCATTATTTCGTTATTGAAAAAACTAGACATTGAATCTTAATTATTGTAATATCAGGTTAAGTCAAGGAATATAAACCAAATAAGGGTTCATATTTCATTTTTTTGCGATTGCTGAAAATTATATATATATATATATAATATAATTGATATAAATCAATTATATAAAAGAGTGGCTTGATGAAATTCTTAGACAAAGTTAAATATATCAAAAAGAATTGATAGTATCAAATAATAATAAACATAATTGTAAAACAAACATATCTTTCACTTCATTCAAAATCAAAAAAATAAGAATTTAATCATTTCTCTTAAGACTGCGTATACCTTTCGGTGAGCCCGTTTGTATAGTTAATTTATCGTTCTATACCTAATGTCTTACGTTGTCACTTGGTTATATAAACAATTTTATTTTAAATTATAATTTGTTTTAATATTTAATGCTACAATCATTACATTAATATTTTACAATCTTAAATATATTTATTTTACAATTATATGAGTTCAGTTTTTATAAAAATATATATTTTCAAAATTTTTAGGTAATATTTTTTCGGGTATTTTTTCTTTTGGGTGTTACTTTCTCAACTATTTTTTCCATGGATATTTCTTTTTCGGAAATCTTTCCTAGATTTATCTTGGTGAGTATACCACATTTCTTTCATCCTTCAATGAAATATTTGATAACGAAACATTCTTTGAAGTTAAAAACCTGGTCACTAACGTAGAAAAAAAGATTTAGCAAGGCAGCTATAACCCCAATAATAGTCACTGAAATATACTTCTCACCACATTCAGCACAGCAAAAATAATGGTGGAAAAAAGAAATAGTATATAGTCATAGGCTCAAAAATTCTTGCATTGACGTTGGTCTAGTAACGACTTGTATGATTTTTTAATTTTAAAGTAAAAATATCATCAATGTTAAGAAAATCTTGTTTTAACTCTTAGTTATTTCATAATTTTTCCATTAAAAAGACCCGTTATCAACTAACGCGCATTAGCAATTTTTTTCATTTGAACTTTATAAGCATTAATTTATAAATTTTCTATTGACATTTGACAAATTATTCACATATGTATATTATTTTCATATAATTATGGGTAAATAAATTCATTTAATTGTACCCATATGAGTAAATCAATATTAATTTAAGACTGGTTAAAGATGAAAAGATAATCTCTTTGTCGTATATCTCTAATAGTATTATGCTGTCTGTATATTTTGAGTTAGTATAAAATTGAATAGTGATAAATTGAAAGAAAAGAAAATCCGTTTGCCGGAATAGCCAAGCTCAGTCGTTTTTATTTAGCAGTACAAAATTGGCATTCTCGTAAACCAGAATTTCTTAACCTTTCTCTTTGGCGTTGAAATCTTTTTTCTTTTTAGCATACATTTTTTACGTTTCACTGGTACGAATCATTTTAGACTAATTAAATTCTATTTTTTTTTCTTATCGAATAACCTTTTTTTCATGTACCGTTTAGATCTCTTAGCAAATCCCAGATTAAAAAACTTTGTCTTAGATTTTTTCAATTACATGATAACCGATGTTGAAAAAAATAGATCCTATTAATTGTTAAAAATATCAGGTTTAAGGTGATGTCAAATTCAATCTTTGAAGTTTTCAAAGTTATTGTATTACATGGATAATGGATGTAATAAATGCCATTCATTGCAATGGTACATTTTAATTGTATTTCAAATGTTTCTACTTTAATATATGGTTGTATTTGTAATTATTTTCTGGCATAATTATATAGACCAAAGTTATAACACTATCAACGGCTGTATAGCAATTTGTATATTTCGTATAATTTGCACAGAATATAGTATAGCTTTTAAAATTCGAAGTATGATTATTACAAAACTATATTACATTGTAATAAGATTATATGTTAAACTTATACAGCAATTTAAAAAGAGTCACATTTTTAAAAAATGAATTGGGAATCAAATGATTTGTTAACTGACTATTTATGTTCCTTTTAATTTTTTCCAAATGTATTACTTTTTGAATTGCTGTATAATTTTTAAAATATAATTTTATCACAATTTTATTTAGTCTACATACTTTGAATTTTAAAATATTTTCAGTATAATTTTAATATGCCAGGTACTTTTTTTTTAAATGGGTGCTAGATATTGAACTTTTTATAGTGACCATGTACAAGTTTAAATATTACAAATAATTGATTTTCACTACTTTTTTATTTACATAATTTCACAGTTTTTCGTCTTTTTTTAAACTGTAATATTTTTTTTTCTGTTAAGTTTATTTTTATTTTTTAAAAATGACCATCTTTACAATGTTGATACATTAAGCATTTTATATAAGATAATCAATTTGATTTGACATGGCATGACAAAAAGTCTTACAGTTAAGACACTTAATGATAAGGATTTATATGATGAGGTCACGGCGATATAGTTTCATTTAATCCATCTGGTTGCATTCTCGAAAGCATGTTTGAGACATGTAGTCGGTTAGAATTTGTGTGGAGTATTGCGAGTTTGCAAAAAGTTCAGTTGTTTCGTTGACTGGGCCAATTCAAAAATCAAATTGTAATGTATCATGTAAAACATACTAGAATACTTCTGTGGTGAAGTGGGATAGAAACTTTGCAATTTATGAAAGAAAATAAATGTATTTTTTTTCAGTATTCCTATTAAAATTTTAATTGTCATACCAATTTTTATGAGATATGAACAGTTTAAGTTCAAATCAATTTTGTTAAGACCATGGACTTTTCAACTTTGTTACTTTAAAATTAAACTGTTCGTTTTCCACACAAAATATTGGTCCATTAAAATATAAACATGAAAATTCCAAGTATATATAATAGTGTTATATTGGAATTGTAGCGTGGTTTTTTCTCATTAACTAAAACAAAATTAAACGTAAAGAAATAAAACAAAAGCAACTGTATCTGTCATTATATTTAAGGGTCTCTGTAAATTGCTTTCCATTTCAAATTTTTTATGTAAATTGCGGCCCGGGTATATTTTAAATATACGTAAATTGCGGCCCGGGTATATTTTTGTACATATGCCTATCTAACTATTTCTTATTAATTTTTAAATGATTATGATTTTTAAAACTATCTATACAAATATTATTATCATCAAATTTCAAAAAAACACTTACACGTTTTAACTGTGCAACACCAACATTGAATATCATTGTTTAGAAATTTATGAAAACGAAATTTGAAACCATCAACTTTTTTCAACGTTTTATTCCTTTCACTTTTCATAACGTCCATTTTTATTACATTGAAAAAAAATACTGTAAACTGTAGAGAAACGTAAAAACTCGTACGTAAGAGCTTCGATTCAAATTCGACTCCTCCAAAGAAAAGAGAAGTAACTCGAATTTTATCATTTTTCACTTTTTGTTGAAATGTGATAAAGGAATATGTTCTGTACCTCCCGCGAAAACGGCAGTAACTTTACTACTCCAAAGAGGTTAGAAATCATAGTATTAAAATACATATATTTATAACCTCTAGTGATAAAGTTTCCGGCGAAGAAAGACGTATCTTAAGTTACTTCTACTTTTACATCAACATTCCCCGAGATAAAGAAAGTAACTTAACTTTATTTTTCATCATACATTGTACTGTGGAAGTTAAAAAACAAAAAATTATGGTGATAATATTATATTCAATCAAACAACCAAAGTTCATATAAAAATTTGATATAAAACAGTTAAAAACCGATAGTAATTTAAGTTAAACCTTATAATACGTATAGCTCTACTGAAAAATGATAAAATTCGAGTTACTTTCTTTTTCATTGGGGGAGTCGAAATGCACACGCCACACAGACTGCTAGTAACATTTTGTAAGTGAGCGTATTATCTAGATCCATCAATATTAAAGATAACATTAATACTATAACATTAATATTATATATCGTTATTATTGCACAGCCGGCCAAAAATTGGAATATTCCGGGACGCAATTTACGTATGTTTTAAAAATACGCGGGCCGCAATTCACATAGTATATTACCATGGCCGTACTTATAGGGACGCAATTTACCGACTTCGATATTTAAGTGACTCTGTATAGCGTACTCATTTAGCAATCTATGAACATTGATCATTGAACATTTTATATGTGATTACTTTTTTTGAGCTTAAATACAGATTTTCTTTCTTATTTGTTCAAGTAATTTAATGATTTTTATTTGGCACTTCAAGATGTTTCAAGATAAACCCATGACTCAATTATTAGATTGAACAAATTATTTAATTTTCATACAATACAAATTTTATATTATTTATTGGTTTTTAAAAATAAATAGAACGTGTTAGGCAACTATTGTGTTGGAGGCTTCAGTAATGTTGCTCAAAGATCTGATTTATGGTTGTTGTTTAATTTTATCAACTGAATGCATAACTTGTAGTTATTTCAGAAAAACTTTTTAAAGTACTACTGCTTTCTTTTGATATGTTGGTATTGTTATTCTTGTTACAATCAAAAAGAAAAATAAACATAACTGTTAAACCAATAAATTCCACGATTTCCTAAGAGTCTAAAAAATTCAACTAATTGCCGAATAACTGTTTATGTACATAAAAAAAAGAATAAAAATATGTGTCAACGCAACTGAAAACTAATTTCGTGGGTAAAATGACTAAATAAAGTGACTGTCGGTAATTTACATGAGCTGTTATTTCTTATTAAATTAGAACATTTGAATTTCTTTAGTAGCACGAGCAATATCTACATCATAAAATATTATAAGGGAATTTTTATGTTTAAATAAAACACAATGACATAATGATTTCCTAATTACTCTATGATAATACTCCAAAATTATACTTGAATCTTCATTATATCAAAATAAATTTAACTTAAACATTTCATTTAAAAAACTAATTTTATCTTGATCATTAATTTTACATTAAAATCAAAAATATACTATTTAAATTTCGTTGACACTATGTACAAATACCGGTTTGTACCGAGTATAATTTTAACTATATATGTTATTCTTGAAGATATTTAAAAAACCAAAACTGTTTTTCTAATATTACTAAAACAATTTCATGTTTCTGATGGCTAGTTAAAAATTAATTTGATTGGGGTTATTTCTTTCATTCATGGGGAGACGGAGTGGCCGAGTGGAACCAGGCATCACTGCCGACGCACATTGTCGCCGGTTCAAACTTCGGTCACGGGCGGCTCTCTCTTTGGACAGGCGACTGTCTAGAGAGAGTGGCCGCCATCTTCCCTGTGCAGAAGGCAACGGAAAACCACTGCACAGTAAACACTTCCTAAGTAACACCTTCTTCTAAGTGCAAACTAACCCTCGGGTTGTTTACACTAAGAAGAAGAAAAATGTCTTTCATAAAAGTATTAGATAAACATTTTCGATTAGTTCTAGATGTTTGTATTGATCCCTTTTTAAAATATATGTGTATCACTGATTAACAATTATGATGATCAGTTATACTTTGTAATTAACACCAAAGTTTATTTTAATGGTATAATTTATCTTCAAGATGACATAAGCACTTCTAAAAACGGAGTTTTTGACATCAACCAATACCAACACTATATAGACCCAAACGTCGCTTTTATCGATAAAAGCCGATTACTTCTCGAATTCTTCAATTCACCCTCAGTCATACTTATATTATTTCGAATCTGGTCAAAAGAAGTTAAACCCATTAAGGATAGAGTTTGTGTGCTTTTGAAAAAAAATATATACAATAGAATAAAAGGAAAGGAAAACGTAATATAAAATAAAATAAGGACTAAAACGCCTATAGCCAACACTATGCGTCCGATTTCAGAAATTGTTTTTATATAAACCTTTACTACAGTAAAACCGAAATGAAGTAATTATTTTGACAATGAATAACACGAAGTTACTAATAAACTTTAAGGTTTATAAGAAAAAACGAGTTTGAATGCAGGAGTGTAGGATCCAAAGAATGTAGGTTGATATAGTTTCACTGGAAAATTCTTTATTTAAAAGATTCTTTATTTTTCATTTTAACAGTAAGTAATTGTGCATTTTGATATGCCCTCGATTTTAATTTTCAAGCCATTAAATTTCAATGTTTTATTTTACGTTCAATTTACGAGCTTTTTTATATTAAGGAGTTATTTCGTTGAATACTTATATAGTATTATTGTTGGTTTTAAATTTCTGCAATATATACTACTATTATAAAATTAACCGTTACGAGCATCCGTATTTTTTGTATGAGAAATTGAAATGTATATGGAGATAATTAAAAATATACATATGTAAATGGTTATAAAACTACCTATTAGTTAATAAATATATAGTAAAAAACAAAAACTTGTGATAAAAGGTAATTCTCATCGATCCCTTAAAGTTCCTTTCAAACAATATCCACTGTAATAATTGATGTTGTTTTGTCTCCACTATTCCTCCTGACATGATGATTGATATACGCCATACAAATATTTTGTTAAATATATGAATAAAATAGATAAGTTATGACACTTAATTCCTACAATAATTCAATTTTAACTTGTTAACTTTATCATTGACTGAGCATTATATAATTTATACATTTACTATAGAAGGTTATAATTTTGTTAGGTTAAACATTTTTTCTTACTATTTTTGTTCATTTACGTAACTTCTCACTAAAAATATGTTACGTCAAAGAAAAAATAGGAGAACTTAAAATTATTATTTTACCTAGTTTAATACTGTTAGTGCTAAGTTGCATTTACTTTATAAAATAACAGCATTCATAATTTTAACTTCAGTCATAAAATGTATTTTTAACATCAAAATTTAATGAAATATTTTTCTTATAGGCAGTAAAATAAAATATTAACGATTTTTATTCGATCGCATAAGTACCTAATCAAATACATAAATTCGATGGATAAAAAAATTGAAACGATTATCTACAAGACTATAGAAAGGGGAATCGAGGAATGTACTTGTTAGCAAATTCTTTGTCAAATGAAGAAAATATTATTGAAAAAGAGATAATAAGTTTAATACTAATAATGAGTTTATTCAATTATTTACTGTTGGATGTTCAAATGAATATATTTTTTATTAGACATTCCAAATTCCAATAATACAACAGATAATCTGTAATACGATTTATTTTTTGGTTTATTTACTCTACTTGGCCGTATCAACACTTAGTTTAATTAAACCAATAAGACACTGTTTGAGCATAATTGAAAAGATAATTACTTTTTTAATACTTCAAAAAGAAATTGTGTTCTGCTATAAGAAATTGAAAAATCTAATTTCTTATAACAACTGAAATGGACGAGTACAACTACAACGATACAAGCGCGGATTCTATGAATAGTCAGAAGCAGCTCTTTCCCTGTTGATTAAGGAAAATTCTAGAATGCTTGAAAAAAGCTTTTTTTGTTGCAAAACATTTGAAATAAAAGATGCTTGACACAGCTAGTTATCCAGTTATTTTATAATCACTATATGAACTATAAAGATATATATACTATTGATTTAAACAACAGATGAATTTATAAAATCAAATAGACCATAGAAAAAACAAAATAGTACTTAAATTATTAATATTATAGGTTTTATATTTGATTACAAATCTTTTAAAATTATTTTGATGAATTTAAACCATATTATATAGATTAAATTGAATTTTGAACGCTATTATTTATCTAATAACGTATATACAAATACGAAATAATAATTAGTATTTATCCATATATTAAGTTTTATTTATCAATTATTTATTGATATGTATGATATGTTAATCACCCACTAGCAAACAGTTTGGAACTTAATGCTCGAAAAATCATCTACAATGTGTACAATTTTAGAAAGTATTCAGAATATAAGTTTATATGAAAACTAAACATATGCCAATCTTTCAAAAATTTTTCATCTTTATTGGTGAAATGTGAAAAAAAATTGTAATTTATTTTAACTAGCACAAGTTATAATTTAACCAAAATTTCACAAAGTATTGGAAACAATATTTTAGTGGAATGATCCAGCAGATTCCGGCATACTCAAATATTTAATAGAGAATAAACATTTTTAATATCTATGCATATTATGAAAATATTAAAATTGTAATAATTTTTAATAGGTTCTTTTAATATGTTTTTTTTTCAATTGACCCCCCATTGATCATATACCTAATACGCCTTTGCTGTGAAAAATTGAAAAACATTAATTATATATAGTTTTAATTGTTTTATAAATTTATAAATTAATTTTTCAAGTCAAGTATAATTTAAGTATACTACCCATTTTTTTTGATTTTTTTTTTTTTTTTTTTTTTTGTAATAATATGTGTGAATTATTTAAATTAATTACCAATAGGATTTTGTGTTTATTTAGTTTTTTATGTTTAAATACAAATATGTAAAACTACAAGAAGTTATCATACATATTAATGCCAGCTAACAACACGGCTGAATTTAACCTCGAAAAAAGAAACTACCGGTCAAAAAGTTTGCGAATTTCTGGGTCTATTATATATAAATATTTAAGTTTATTAGTTTAGTTTTTCATATATTTTATTTTTTAAGATGTTTTAATAATACGTGAATAGAGATTTCAAAAGATTTAAATTATTTTTTAACTTAAATTTTAAGTTATTTTAATGATCCAATTTATGACATTTTTTTTATAAACTCAATATCAAACTAATAACTTGATAATAATGTTGTTTTATCATGCAAAATTTATAGCAATGGCATTCTCCCTTTGATCATGATAAATATAAAGCATCTTACATGTACCATTTGTATGGTAAAAAAGGAAGCACACGTTCTACGTTCACTCGGAATCTTAATCATGATTAGTAAGTTTGAAAATCAAAAAAAAAAAAATGTTTGTAATTGAAAAATATAAGTAATTAATATACGTATTTACAATGTTTAATGTTTACTAATTTAATTATTATTATCGATTTATGTATTATTAAAACTAAGCGTGGATTTATTTTTTCATGTTCTTATAATTTAAAATTATTTAACTATTTACCGGGTTCAAAAGCGATTATAAGATAAATATTATGAATCACATAGTAGTGAAGCTGGTGATTGAATGCAAATATCTAATGGGATTAAATATCAATGTGTGCATAAGTTTGTTTTCATATGCTACGTTGTTTGGTCAAACTTTGTTTGGTGGATAAAATATCGAAGTATAGTTTTAAGCCACAATGTAGGTGTAAAACCGATAAATCCATTAATATCAACAAACTGCTACTTTCCATTAGAGGCACTTCGTTAAACTCAGTTTCTAGATACAAATATAATAACCCCCTATGCCTTTATTCACATTTTTCTTACTTTCAGAGTTAATAAAATTGAAGTATTCCACGAATTCTACATCCCTTGATGGAGCTAATATAGATTTTTTTTTTAAACTAAAATATTAATTGATTACCTTTAAGTTGGTATCTTAAACTTTGTTGTACTTAATAAATTGATTAAAATACTTTATTTTATGATATATTATAATAAAAATGTTTGCCAAATTATTTATAAGTATAATTGAAATATTTAATAACTTATCAATAACCATCTTATAAATAATCATGTTATGGTTTCAAAACTTGAAAATCAATGAAAATGTTTTTTCAAACCAAAGTTCGATTTTAAGATGTTCTAATTTGAAATTTAAACTTGAAGCAAACCAAAAATTCACGGAATGTAACAACACAAAAATGATATTAACATAAAAACTGCTGACAAATTTAATAGGGCTTACTGATAAAAGATATCTAGTTAACACATACAACTTACTTTAAACCACGGAAATACAAATAAAAGCCATAAAAACACATGCTTAAACATTAAAACTCAAAGCAACGATGTTTTTAAGTCATAAGTTGGTAAAAATCTTATTCACGTCGAATTTTACCGTTTTTACTCAATTTCAGGTAGTTTTTCACAACACTTGAAAAAACTATATCGAAAATAAAGACATATTATCCGTTTAGAGTACTAACTAGATTGCATATATAATTAATAAAAATACTAGATATAACATTTTGACAATTGTTACTATCGGCCAAAAAAGTGAAAAAATACATAAAATGATTTTTTTTTTTTAAATGATTGAAAACCAATACATGTTTTGTTTCACTCCAATCTAAAACAAACGACACTATTAGGCATAAGGACATTAATTATTTCAGTTTCGATCAGATATTGAAGTTTTGTATGCTTATGTGTACACGAACCATCAGTGTGCGTCTGGTTTTTTGAAATGTTAAGCTCATTGTCATATATGCATATCTACATTTTAAAAAAAGGTAACAAAAAACCTTGCATAATTTGCACCATTGGTATTTTTT
Source organism: Therioaphis trifolii (assembly GCA_027580255.1). Lineage (NCBI taxonomy): Eukaryota > Metazoa > Arthropoda > Insecta > Hemiptera > Aphididae > Therioaphis > Therioaphis trifolii. Next base: position 2,326,904 of record CM050406.1, on the reverse strand, counting down.
AGTCCTAGGAAAATTTAGTGAAAATAGGTGTATTTAATTTTAAAGAAATGATTACCTGTATCGTTTGTTAAACGATTTTGATTTTTATACTATATTAAAAGTAGAAATTGACGAAAAAACAGTTGATTCCATAAAAATCGTAAAATAACTTAGTTAAACGCTTGTAAAAAGCAATGTTGAGTAACGGGTTTTAAATTTTTTTCAGTATCGTTAAGTGAGTATACGAGTAAGTTCGTATTACATTCTCATAACTTTGTATTATGAATTAAAAACGTTATGACTTATTAGATATAAACTTTTTTTAAACGAGGTACTTTCAAAGTTTTATTTAAAAAACTATCAATTTTTTTAAAACATTTTTAAAGTATGTAACAATACATAATTTATGTATGGTGAACATTTCAAGTTTCCAGCAAGATTACTTTTGGAGTTATGTCTAAATTCAAAAATAAAGTAAAAACTTGAAATAACTAAAATCGATTTAGTGAAAGTGTCGTTTACCGTTTTTACTCAGTTTTTCAGTAGTTTTTCCTTACGCTTGAGAAAACTATTTGAAAATATAAAAATGAACCTCAAAATACCGTCGAAGTGCGATTGTGATCTATAAAATTTCCGGATGAAACTATTGGCTAACAAAGTTAACTCTCCTAAAAAATGACAAAAAAAAAAAAAATAAAAAATAAAAATATTAACAATACTGTAAAACCAACCGACCGTTGGATTTGTTTAGAGTCTATAACCTAAAATATATATTTCATATTCATAAGTTCATCGGGTTGAAAGTGCTGAATACTGTTTTGCTTTTGTAATGTAAATGCTCAAGCGTGGTGCTAAAAATTCATTTGAATTTCACCCGTGAAATTCAACCGGTCCGCGCGCATGGCTTAGAAAGCTGTCCGCGAGTTTCTCGCTCCTACCGCTATCCCTCTAGGCGAGAGAATAAATTCTTCCCCGGCCGTTTTCGCCTGCGCCGTTTTGTTTTGCGCGGCAGCCGCAATCATCGGCTGCTCCAGTCGCGTGTTCCCCTTTTCGATCACGTTTTATTCGCTTTATTTTGAAACGTCACGGGCACCACAGGGCCCATCGATTTACCGTGGGCCTTTTGTCACCGTGTCACGACGGCGGCGGATCGCACGACGTCGAGCGCCAGTGCTTTTAATGCGCGCAGCGGTCCGATTTAAATAGTTAAAAACCACCATTTTTTAACAAATACGTAATTAATGAGTGTCGTTTAAACGATTACGGGAAAAAAAAATTAAATGTTTGATGTTCGAAAGTCCTAGTGAGCTGCGCAGTAATGAAAATGTAAAACGTTTCTTAGTCAGACATGTGGGTGGTCAAATCGTATTTAAACGCTGTGAAAAAAACGTTTACCGAATTTTCTAGTTGAAATGTTGAGTCGGTTTTGTACTACGGCCCATTGCGTACGTCAACTCACAGAATAATACTATTTATTGTATTTATAAGTCATTTTTTTTTTTTTTTTGTCACGCAGTTTTGCGCACCTTATTGGTGTTGCTAATTCTCTAAAAAATTACACTCGCTATCAGATAATGCGTGCGTGTTTTTTTATTGTTTTTTCGCCGCCGTCCACCGCCGCCGCTGCCATCGTTGAGAATCCGTACCTCTCGGGTCGCACGCGATTCGCGTTTGTCGTGCGGTGTGCGGTGTTTTCCACGTCGATGCTTGCAAAAAAGTACGTGTTTAGGTAAAGGGTAGGAAACGAAAAAGTACCGAATACTATTTCATTTTGTCATTTATTTAAGTATACAATTATTATATTTATTATAGTAAATAGTGTTGACGTAATTACTGATTCGGCTGGCCATAAATAACACCACAATGCATGTACTCTAAATCAGGTGCACGACCATTACATTTCGAAAATGTCATAAAAAGTAATTAAGAAAATAATTAAATACAAAGTTTTAGAAACAGAACATTTTTTTTTTTTTTTTTTTTTTTTTTTTTTATTGAAAAATTACGAAACTAATGTGGAAATAATTTCACCCTTTAAAAGTATATGCAAACATAGATGCTGTTACACACTTGCAGTAACGCAACATTAAATTACAATATGACCATATAATAAATTAATATGCAAATAATATATTTGTGTCCTTAAATTACAATTAAATAATATTATTTATAACATAATTTTAATTGTTTGATAGTAAAATTCAAAACAATTTTCTCATCGGGTCAGTATTGATCCATAACTTGTGCATTGCATGTGACCAGCCTTATACCATTAGAGCACTACGAAACAGATACGTAAACTTCAAAGGACCCTAACTCACCCTCATGGTGAGTTGGGTGTTTTAAAAAATGATTCTATAAATCTGCTCGGCAATATCATTCCAATCGAATGTTCATTTTACCGCTACTATGCACGTAGGCCGAGTGATTGGTATTTACAAAATTCGTCACAGTAACAACACACAATGCTTAATGGAGAATATGTATGTATTAGGTTCAATACAAAAGCGAAAAAATAATATTTTAGTAAATTATTTCAAATAAGATACTATTTCGATAATAAATAAAAAACAATAGTTTATATGTATATCAGATATTTTAATTTATAAGTAGATAATCACCCGCTACAAATAAATAAATATGGAAAGCTAATTTTTCGATAAAAAATAGTTTTTGATTTGAAAATTACTTCAAACATGAAGACTAGTTATAACTTTATAATACACTCGATACGTAAGGCATCAAACGTGAAATGTATAAAAGATTTATTTTTGGCAAGCATCTAAAAATAATTCATGCGAACATAAGTTAATATCTCCATCACATGGTAAAACTTAATGATGTTATGAGTAATAAATATGTATCATGTATGTATGTATTTACACGTATATAAATCACTGAATTTGGCCATAGTGTTTATGGTTCATAATTTCAGTGGTGCTACGGTATAAAATGTTTGATTTATATTTGATATCTGATATACGTGTTTAGTGGTGGTGGAGGAACGAGAGACATCGCGGGTAGAAAATAGAGTTCAATTTATATGTATACAAGTGAAACAAAATAGGGTAGTGAAATGAAAATAACAACAATTAAGACATATAGAAAGAGAAAATAACGAATAAGAGGAAATAAATAAATAGAAGTAGATGTAAAACACGGAGAATAGAGGAAAAATAAACCAAGCAATGAATATCCATCTGACATGATGTACTATATACCAGTATAATTAATCAACGACGTTTTGCCGGTTAAATGTAATTAAACATGTTTATGGGAGAATGATAAACGGACGCTCTTGGCCAACGCCACTACTATACCATCGTCATCACCGCCCTATACTTAAACCGTTCTCAGGTCTAATCGTACGCTGCACATCGTCTCATCTCTTTGGCTCATTCATTAACCTGCCTACGACGACGCATGGTGCGGAACCTGCCACGAAGATAGGTACAATCACGTGATCTCTTTTACATGTGTATATATATATATATATATATATATATATATATATATATATATATATATATATATATACAACACGTTGTATAAACAATGCAATGAGGAGAGGCGTCACAAAATATTGTAATGGATTCACAGTGCGCCATCGTCAGAAAACAATGTGGTCAGACATGAGAAATCCGTATCTCGGTAGATAAAGACATATATATGAACATTTACGTCATGAACATGAATATATTATATTCATACACGCATGTGTATATGTGTGCGTGTGCGTGTGCGTGTGCGTGTGTGTGTGTGTGTGTGTGTGTGTGTGTGTGTGTGTGTGTGTGTGTGTGTGTGTGTGTGTGTGTGTGTGTGTGTGTGTGTGCAAGGATTTAGATGATTTAGTTGGTATATACATTTGTTCTTCGGATTTTCCGCTATCTAACATAATACGAATATACTCATATGGGTATACATTTCGTAATATAACGATTTCACCGGAACATTTAACCACGTCTCGATGAACTCTCTTATTTCATTCTACCATACCTTTGGTTAACTTAATTATTGACATTTAAATTAACTAAATTCAAATTAATTAATTTAATGAAATATAAAATTTAGCATTATAATAATAAATTATTATTTTGAATAGTGATAAAATTATGATATGTTTTGTCATCAATATAAATTTACATTTTGTGATGTCTTAAATGGTTCGACAATTAATTATAATAGTTAGAAAATATGGTTTCAAAAATTACCTCTGCGCGTTACAAATTAAGAATTATTATTGGAAATTTATTTTAATTATGTATTATTATTATTATTATTTTTTTTTTTTTATTAAGAGAAAAAGCCTCGATAACGTGACCATTGGCTTGTTTTTGCATCAATGAAGACTTAAATTAAATTAAATTAAATTGTACAGTTCATTATCTTTTAAAAATAAAATTATATTTTGGATGGATTTTTCGTCCGAGCCCAGTGCGTCATGAAAATTATGTATTATGTACGTATTGTATGTGTATTTTACAACATAATATTGAAAAGCATTTTTATTGAATGAAATTTCAATAAAATATGAATTAGACAGTGAAGAAATTTATATTTTATTTTTTTATTTTTTATTATTATTATTACATTTTTTTTTTAGAAATCAACCATACAGTTTTTATTTTCATTTATAACTTACATTTATTATAAAACTATATATTTATGAAAACAATTTGTTTTCATTATTTTTGATACACGTTGTTTTAATTTTTTTAGTTTTCTGAAATATCAACTAAAATTTATAATTATTAAGTGTTATTATCATTAAAAGTTATATTCTCTTAATTGAATAATAGTCCTTTAAAAATACAATTCAGTGTATTTAATTTTTGTGCTGTATCATGTATACAACAAGTTAAGAATAATTTACTCAGCATGAAATTCAAAAAAATCTTGAATTTAAAAATGTTTTTAAACAATTATAAAAACAAAGATAATGAATTATTAAAGGTTGTTACTCAAATGATAATAAAAACAATGAAAATAATTATACTTGATATACCTATAGAATATTATGTCAATAAATATTATGTAGCAATTGCATGTTTAAGCTTAGAATTATTATAAATGAAAAATATTAAAAAGAAGTTTAAAGCAAAATAAATTGACTGCATTTTAAAAACTATTAAAACAAGTTTTACTGAAGTTGAATATATTCAATCAGATTAATCAATTAATTATACTTTAATTAACTCTTTATAATATAAGTTAGTTAATTATTTATTTAATTATTAATATACTTGTACGTTATAATATTTAGGTTAAAAATTTTAAATTAAAATGTTTCGAATATAACATTACGAATTTATAGAAGTCCTACAAATATTTAAAAAAAATGACATGTTACCAATTCATAATGCTATTAACCTTTGAATGCATTAATATATTCAAATATTGAAGCAATAATATTAATTTTAATTCAAAAAATTAAAATAGAAAAATTACTTGAGTTTCTACATAAGTCGATAACAATAATCGAATAAATTTGTATAGTAAAATATGAAAAAAATAGACAAAACAAATTTTTCGAATGATTATTTTAGTACACGGTTTTGAAGTTAACATAACAATTCTATTTTCTGTCTCTTGATGACTGGTGACCCCTTGTCAGCGCGGCTGATAGTTCTGTACATCCCTTTATTATCTATGATATTTATCCGTCAAAAACATGAAAAGGTCATCATCAACACGCTTACTTTCCTCCGGCTCTTTAATTTTTTCTTTATGTCCAATAGTTTCATTAATTTTAGTTTATTGTTCAAAATTTTAAGCAAAAAAAAAAAAAAAAAACTCAATTAATGGAACGAAAAAATATAGCTTAAAATGTTGGTATTATATGATATTCTGCAAACTGTTTATCAAGAATATATCACTTACAACATGAAAATATTTATAATACCATAGATAATGAACAAAATGTATTTTATGTTCGAATAACACCTAATACATAATAGCAAAACAACCCGACAAATAATAACAAAATAGAAACATTTTTATTTCAATAAAAATAAGCAATTTGTTATTTTAAATTAATTCAATGAACATCTTTAATTTTATAAGCGTTTAATATTCATTTTTGTTTACATATTAAGCATATACGGGTACATATTATTATTTAACCTACAATAAATCGAGCATTGCATAATTTCTAAGATTGTGTTCATCGATGGAAAAAAACATTAAAAAAATGAATTTATTAATTATCTTTTGATAAACTAAAATTACAGTAGTTATTATACGATTTCGAGTAGAGTACATTGAATGACATCATTTTACTATTTCAGTTTCATTGAGAATTTTAAACATTACTATGTATTATTGATGCAATATTTAAGTTTGAAGAAGTATAAGTTTAGAAATAATAACAAAATAATCAAAGTTTATTTCATTAATCATGAAAATTATTTATTTTTCATTTTTTTGACATATAAAACAATAACATCCGCTATAACTAAACTTCATACGTCGAAGAAAAGTAACTCATTTAATAGGTTTTCACGATTTTTGGACATAGATACTAAAATACAATAGTTTCAATACTTTTGTGAACAAAAATATTGAGTACAATTTCGAACAGTGTACCATTTATACATAATGCATACCACCTGAATGTAATTCTGCTTAAAAAAATGTTCGGTTAAGCCTTTTATAAGCCAGTAAAATAAATGTATTGTATAAGGTAATTCGTACGTTATAATTGGCAATTACTAATTTTACTTATATTAATAACTGAAATTAAAAGTTTATTATAAATCATTTCAAAAGAAAAAACACATGATCATATTATAAGCGTCGTATGATAAAAATGTGATGACATTAATACCTAGATTCTGACTTACAAACTCTCACGTAGCAATATTGCCTATACTAACCGCCGTACCATCGTTGGATTAATACGATTAATGAAAAACTTCACGATATCAATAACAGTAAACGCTTATCTATAATTTGAAGTGAACTTCACACATTGTAGACCGAACTTGATTTTAATCAATTAGTGAACCTTTGAACGGCCTCATCGGAGGAGAAAACGGCCGCGAAGAGCAATACGTGATGACAATTTTAGAGGAAATGAATAGACAGTTTGTGTGTGTGTGTGTGTGTGTGTGTGTGTGTGTGTGTGTGTGTGTGTGTGTGTGTTTATGTGACACGACTCCGCCAGGACAGCTGTGACACGCTGTTTTCGAAAGGGAAAAGGTTGGGTGCAATATATACACCTAACAATTACAATTATTATTATTGTTTCAGGCAATGTGTACATGTATTATACACACATATAATAAATTATAAAAATATAAATGTGCGTATATGTGCACGTACGAGAGTGTACGTGACCCTTCACCGTGTATGTATTTTTTTTTTTTCGTGAACATATAGAGGAAAATATTTTTCGACCTGAGGGACAATTTCACACGCTCTATTGAACATTGAAAATGTGCAAGACCGGTTAGCTATCTCTCAGGCAACGCTAACAAATCCCCAATCTATTCGATAGAGTTTCATCGTTCCCGCTGTCCAAATAAGAACCTTCAGTTCAGTTAATTTTTATTCAAGTCCATTTTAGTAATGATCTAGACCTATTAAGAGTTTTAGTCAGTTTTCTTTGTTTTCTTTTTTTCTTTAAATCATCCTTTTTTTACACTTTTACACAAAAGACAACCAGATTACTGAGAAAAAATTTTCGTATAAAAAATATCTTTTAGTTCTTTACTATTCGCATTGTTTTCAACACAAATAAAATACCAATAGCAATATGTGTAACTCGAAATGATATCAGCAATTATCTAAATTACTCAATCGAATGTATACACATTATTTTTAATTATTTATTTGGTTATAAATTGTAATAAGACAGATTATTTTATTTTTTTTTCTTATTTAACTGTATAATAATACTCTTATTGAGTGAAACATACGATATACGTAATTTGAAAACGTACACTAAAATCATAATACGTGATTGAATCTATTCCGAAATTCTTCGAGCCCAAATTTTTATAAAAAATTAGTTACGATTGTTTTATAATATTTAAAAACGTAAAAGGTGTTCTAGATGTAGTTTTATCTTTTATAAATGCTATAATCGTTGTTATATTTCTTATTTTCTCAAAAAATAAATAAATACTTTAGAAATCCTATATATACACGTGATACTATAAATATTTTAGGTATTTTAAAATTTTTTTTTTTTGGCTGCATGCTAACTGACTATTTTGGAATAAAATATTTTTTTTAAATGTTTGATATTTTTTTTATTGACTAGTATAGTATATTCAAAGAATATAACTATTTGAAATTTAGAGTTGTTGAAAGTAGAGGCCAGAGTACCCTGAAAAATGTTTTATCAGTTGGTGCTCTACTGTTTTAAATGTTGAATGCTTTTACTTTTTAAGCCATTGGTCGAATAATACAAATTGAAATGACGAATTTTCAAAAAAAAAAAAAAAAAAAAAAAACTGGAAAACTGAAAAAAATATTATTCTAAAGATAATAGTTACTTTTTAATGAAAAATAAAAACTGATGAAAATCAATGAGAAAAAAAAGTAAAAATAATTTTTGCATAAAATTATAGTACTATTATAGTACTATTAATGTAATAAATTGTCCATGAAAAAATATTCAAAATTTTACACTATCCAAAGTTAGATCATACTATGTCCATTTCTGTAAGATAACATGTGAACAAAAACTATGATACTTCAAATTCAAAAAATTCACCTTCATTATTTATATTAATATTTGTGGATTTTTTGCAATTTTGATTAATGATAATTGTAAATTTCAGACAAACTTAACAATGTCAAAGTTACTTTATTATGTTTCATAGTAAAAATTATGAGATTTGGCTCCAAATCTTTGGTCACCTAATTTGAAATTCCCTAAAAATCGGCTCGTCTGGTAGTTTTTAATTCAAACTTTTTACTATAAGTTGCATATTTGGTGTAGAAAATTTGATCCCGAATTAATTTTTTTTACTCAACAATTTGTATTAGGTAGTTAAAACTAATGAATATAATACAAGTTTTGCTTTTGTTGAATACATCATTTACACCTTTTGAAAAAATTGTATTATTAAAACGGGTGGTGACCAGTTTTGCCAGCTGACCGTCAGTGATGGTTTTAGATATATAAAAACATGTATCTATTAGTTTCTTTCAATGTGTAAAATTATGAAAACGCGAACAAAGAGAGGAATATCACTCAAGACAATTTCAGATGCGTTGTCGATACCGTAGAAAATATAATAACAAAAATAATGACAAGTATATAAGTAATGACTTCCGATCAGTAACGTCAATTAAACTTTATCGTGATACTATTGTTATTTATGGTAATTTTGATTATAGTTAGAAACGACCTTGTGATTCTTTACATTATGTTATGTAATTTCGGTAGTCGAACATTTATAATGCCGGTAAATTATAGGAAACATTGCACCAGAAAACAATGAAAACGGAAAAACGTTTTTAGTTTTAAATTATTACACATATCTAATTACTTTATTGGGTGTTAAATGGAGATGTACCTACATTAATCATGTGCTTCAAAGCTGTAAATGAGGATGAAAAGTTTCTGATAAAATTGGTTATCGGACATATGCATTCACCACTTACAAATTAAACAAAATTAACTATCTCTAATTCATTAAAATGGAATGCTGTGTATAATACTTCCAAAAATCCATTAAACAAAACTCGTGGAGGAGTTAAATCAAGTGTCACTGATTTAACTTTGAACGATGTTAACTTCATCTGTAAAAGTATTTATCGTGTGAGAAGAAAAATATTTCCACTGCTACCAAAATAATTATTTGATATTATTTTATTTTTATTATTATTGTCAAACGTAGGTACATATGTTTTGGGCAAACGACGCATTTTTTCGGTAGAAGTTTGAAAGGAATTAGTATACAAAAAGGGTATTTTTGAGTCCCACTGGTATATTTTCACTAAAATTATTTCATTTTCATCATAAATATACGTTGTTTTAAAAAACATATAAACTTGATCATTTTTAATTTTTTGATTCTGAGTGAAATAATGAACATTTCGGTTTTTTATGATGATTTTTTTATTGTTTTTTTTTATGTATGCATTATTATTATTATTTTTTATTTTTTTTTGGTTATCAGATTCGTGCAAAAGTTTCATCAAGCATATTTATAGATCAGAAATTATTTCTAGTTGCTACTTTAAAGAGGACATTTTTCACTATTTTCACATCAGTAACCTAGCGCATTGAAAAACTACGAAACAATTGAATAAAACAGTAATTTATTTGGATGCCAATATTTAATACAATTTTAAATATTTAATTCTTTACCATAAATCTGAATTTATAATATCATCTAAATAATTATAAACATGCAGTAATGAAAACATTTAAAAAAATGACAGTTTGAATTTTTTTTCGTACATATTCAAAATAAAAATTCTGACAATAATCATTAAAAACACACGAATTAGCGAAATTTTAATAACAATATTAGAAATTTGGAATTACATTCCAATACATTTTTTTCTTCCTCAATGAGTTTGCCACGTGTAGTCCTATTTATGGTTCAGGTTTCATGAAAATTAACTCAATATATTATTTTTATACTTCACGGGTCAAATAACTCATTTTACGTTAAATTTCAGATGAATTTTAATGTTTGTCTCATAAAATTTGTAATCTTGGATTTAAAGTTCTGAAATGTATTCACAATATCTTTTATATGTATTCCTATTTATGTATTCTTATTTTCAGAATATCTTTTTTTATTTTATCTTGAAGTTTCAAAACACGTCAAATCAGATCATTTTCGCGGATATTATTAAATAATGAAGGATTATCTTATTTGTGGTTCCAGCAACTTTTTTACTTGAAACTTGAATCATCAATTGTTAATCATAAGATTTTCATTTTCCTCCAAAATTTTACTAGTTGGTATTAAAACTATTACATGATTTTCGCTGGGGGTCGTTTTTCAAAAACATTGATTTATCGTTATATATTTAATATTCATCATATAATATTAATTTCATATTTAAAACAATATCACACTTACACGTATCGTTAAAGTGGCTCATCTAAAGTTCCCTTTACCCAATATTATTGTCTTGTCCGAAGACTAAATAGACGAACTTTCACCACAATTATCTTACAAGACGTTT